>CM041806.1:4484633-4722133 GCA_023376895.1 Aspiorhynchus laticeps | reverse complement strand
ACACATTTATAAAAATATCAGTATATATATATATATATATTTAATTGACATTTTTAACATTGATCATTTACATCATGTTTCTTATATATCTCATATGTTGTGTTTATGAGCATGCGTTTGGTTGATGCGATGGAGGCGCTTTAATTTAGACTAAACTGAAGTTTGCAAAGTGGCTGAAATTGTTTACAGCAATTATTTGGATCTCTGCAAGATCTTAAAGTTGTTTGCTTTGTCCTTTTTTAATCACAGCCAAGCTAAACTCCTAAAATATAATGATTATTTCCCAGAACATGGAGAGGGTGACATGATCCCTCAGATATAACAGGCCCTGATGGATGATGTCCCAGTGGCAAAACCTGTAAATATGATGATGTTTCTTCAAAGTGGACTGGTTCTGTAATCTCATGTTTACTTTGAGGAATCAGATTTCTCACCTCAACAGAGCGGTGTATTTTCTTGTCTTAGTTGGGCTGGTTCACTCTCTGGCATCTCCTCCTCACATGTTCTCTTTGAGTCAGCAGTATTTGCTTTGGCAGCGTGTGGTGGATATCTGGTCTGTTTAAGAGCATCACATTCAATGACATCTTTCTCCCTCTGCTTTTCTCTTCCACTTCTGGAGAAACTCCATTGTCTTGATGGAGCTGAACTGCACTATTGGCTCGACGTCGCGCCTTCGTTTAATAGCCGACATTCTCCTGGTAGAAACCGCTGTGGTGGTTTCGAGGAAAACTAAGACTGTATTCGGGGTTTTGAGGCGACTTGGGTTTGTCTTTTGACGCTGGCGGGCCGTGAGCCTTCATCTCTGAATGAGAAGCATGTGGCGGCCGTCCAGAACAGCGGGCTCTTTCAGTGCGGCCCCTGCAGACATCTGTTTCTGGTTTGTACAGCAGAAATCCTCGAGCTCGCCGTGGGGCGACCGGGGGCCGATAAGGGCCTGTTTTTCTGAAGGCTTTGAGGTGGTGGGGCACGATGAAGGGTGTTGTTTTGGGGGAACAGCGAGTGTTCAGTAGATGTGGCACTGACAGGCTGGTTTTGTTCTCTTTTTCTTTATTCCAGATTAGTGATCTTTAACAAATGCATAGTAATATCCTAGCAGCGCACTGGTGAGTTTATCACGAGCTCAAAGCGTTAACTTACGGACTGCATTCAGAATGATTGGTTTAGTCTTATGTGTGCTGTCTGTTTTTTATGGAAGCTTGTTTGTCTCACGTATTGCATGTTTTTATCTCACAATTCTGACTTTTTTTTCCTTGCAATTCTAAGTTTAGATTTCACAGTTGTGAGAAAAAATGTCAGAATTGTGAGATGATTACTCAGTATTGTGAGATACAGTCAGATTTGCAAGATATAAACTCACAATTGCGAGATAAAAACTTGTAAATTCTGAGAAAAATTATTTACATACCAAGTCAGAATTATGAGATATAAAGTCAGAATCATGAGAAACTCAAAATAATGAGATATAAAGTCAGAATTATGAGATATAAACTCGGAATTGCAAGATAAACTCAGAATTGAGAGATATAAAGTCAGAATTATGAGATATAAACTCAGAATTGCAAGATAACTCAGAATTGAGAGATATAAAGTCAGAGTTATGAGATATAAAGTCAGAATTTCAAGATACACTCAGAATTGAGAGATATAAAGTCAGAAGTATGAGATACAAAGGCAGAAGTATGAGATATAAAGTCAGAATTACGAGAGAAACTCAGAATAGAGAGATTAACTCAGAACTGCGAGATATAAAGTCAGAATTGTGAGACAAAAAAGAGAGGAAAAGAAAAAGAGGAAAAGTCACAATTGTAAGTTATAAATTCATATTTGTACATTTGCAAGATGTAAAACTGGCAGTTCTGAGAAGCTGAAATTGTGACAGTTCAGACTTTATATCTCAGTTATCACAATAAATATCACAATTCTGCCTTGAGTCCGACTCCTTTCAGTTCGATTGAGCCATAAATCACATTAGAAAACCGATTATTTGGGTGAATATAAACATATGCAGTGTGATCAACAGTGATGATGCCATTATCATAATATTTATTTGCACAATATTTGCATACTGAATTGAGATCGATCATCTTTCTTACATCTGTTTGCATAGTGAATTTGTGTAGTTGCTAAAATGTTGCTAAATTAGGTCCACAGCTGCCGCTTACTTTCAGTGCATGAGCTTGATGACTTTAATGTGTTTTCAGCACATTTTTAAAGCGCACAATGGCTTCAAAATTCAAGTTTAAGTTATGAATGAAAGTAATTTATATTGAACAAAATGTTATAGTCTCTTTACGTGATTTTAAACATTATTTTACTGTGCATATCTTTACAATTATGCTGGTAGCATTTATATTGTTAGAAAAAAACAATTCACTTTGCAAATAGACCTTAGAAAGAAGACCAATCGTGACTCAGCATGCAAATATTATGATTGCATCATCATTGTTCTTCACTCTATAAAAGCATGTTGTTTATTTAATAATAAGAGAACATTATACACATAATCTCACTTAAAATGTGCAGTCTGCCATTGATACTCATGTTATTTATTTGTGTTTGAGCATCAGAACAGCTACACTGAATATGAGCGAGATCTTTTCTTTTACTCCCCTCCTCCGCACTTCCTCCTCTCACTTTTCATGGCCCGTGCTTCATGGAAAAAGACATTTGAACACTGCAGGCAGATTGCATGTTTATTTATTTGAGGATATTTATGCTGGGAAAGGTGCTTTGAAGGTGTTTGCTTACGTTCCTCCGGTTCCTTGTCTAAGCACTCTTTCCAAGCGGGTTGAGGGTTCATGGCTTCAAAGACGCTGAGGTGCCATCAGGAGATGGTGGAGCACGTTCAGCATGACTGTTTGATCTCCTCCAGACGCCACCAATGTTGCCTTTTCCTCATTCCAGACTTTTGACGTGCAATTATTCATAATTAGGCAGTTTAGCGTTTTCACGCTGTGTGTAAAGTCAACATGAAGTCAGAATTGATGGAATTGTACTTTTACATTCTTGGTCTTATTGTGAACTGTTGATCAGGACGCATTTTACTAATCTTTCATGAATGCTATGTTTTTGAAAATGTTTTATTTGGAAATTCATGAGATTACTGGATTAAAACCGGGTTGTGTTTGCCATTTTATGTTGACTAAAGGAATGGTTCACACAAAAATGAAAATTTGCTAAAAATGTACTCAATCCAAGATTAGGATGAGTTTGTTTCTTCATCAGATTTGAAGAAATGTATCATTCCATCAGTGTCTCAGCAATGGATGCTCTGCAGTGAATGGGTGCCGTCAGAATGAGAGTCCAAACAGCTGATAAAAACACCACAGTAATCCACAAGTAATCCACACCACTCCAGTCCATCAGTTAACATCTGGAGAAGACACAAGCTGAAACAAATCCATCAAGACGTTTTTAACTAAAATAAGAGTCCATAATCCATAATAATTTTAACTTTCTCCAGTGAAAAAGTGTTCTGGTCTGAATCAGGAGAGAAATCTGCACAGATCAAGCAGCGTTTATAAGCCAAAACAGCTCTAAACAAATATGTGGCTGGATTTTTGATGCGAGAGACAACAGGAGATGGACATTTTCAATGGAGGAGTGAAATTATTAAATTTACTAAACTATTATGGATTATGGACTCAGATTTTATTTTAAAATGTCTTGATGGATTTGTTTCAGTTTTTGTCTTCTCCAGATGTTAACTGATGGACTGGAGTGGTGTGGATTACTTGTGGATTATTGTGATGTTTTTATCAGCTGTTTGGACTCTCATTCTGATGGCACCCATTCACTGCAGAGCATCCATTGCTGAGCCACTGATGCAGTGACACATTTCTACAAACCTGATGAAGAAACAAACTCATCTGCATCTTGGATGGCTTGAGGGTAAGGAGTAAGGACATTTGCAACAAATTTTCATTTCATTTGGGTGAAACATTAAAGAAAATCTGCATCTGTAAGGATTTTACTCATCCTGGCCAACACCTTTCTGAACTGCTGCCATCTGGCAGGCGTTATAAAGTCATATATGCTTGCACAACTAGATTTAAGAACAGTTTTTCCCCAGAGCTGTGGCCGCTCTCAATCAAATCTGAACTTGCACACTATCTGCAACATATACTCTTTACATATAGTCCAGTACACATGACAGTGAACACTGTTGACAACTTTTGAACATATGTGCAATACTGTTGCTGTTAGAAAGCACTGCCTCTCGCACTTCTTATTTTATAGTAGTGCATTTCTGCTGCAGTAACACTTATACTGCTACTATGTATACATTGTTTACAATTTATCTATACTTTTTATGTGCAATATTACAAGTACTGCTTATGCACAGTCTCACTTTATACTTAACACTATACTGATGCTGCACTATTGTCTTCTGAATGTGTATACTGTCTATAGTATTTGTTTTGTATTTATCTATCTACTATTTATTGTCCTTATTTGTTATCTGATGTCTTAAAGAGCTGCTAACACTATTTAGTTGTTCTGTACCTCTGGGTGCATACAATGACAATACATATTCATTAATTCATGCATTCATATCATGTCATTATGATAATGCGTTTTATAAACAGAATGTGATTTTGCACATGAACTAGACGAAGCTCTAGAAAAGTAGCTGCACCTCAAAAAGGACGATTTGCAATTTCTGCTCAAATAATAAACAGGCTTTAATTTATTTAAGTGCTTTGAGCTTTGCATTTCTGCTTTTAAGTCATCCAGAACTCTGGCCTGGTTGTTAGTGTGCAATTATTTTCTGTTGTAATCGATGCAGATGGAGCTTAACTCCTGTTGAACCCGGAAAACACTTCTATAATGTCATGTTTTGAGAATCTCAGATCTGTCCTGCAATGCTGTCGTGTAAACAAGCGTGATGTGAGACACTATACAGTGTTTAAAGTGCCGCCGCTGAGGTCGGTCTGCGCTGAATGAGTGAATGGAAATGGAGCGTTTGCGGTGGATGTTATGGAAGTCGTTTACTTTGCGTCGCTTACAGGAGAAGGAAAGAAAATACCTGAGTCTGGTGACTGTTTCTGGCCGCGTCTGCTGGACCGCCGTCAGCGTTTGATCTGGTGAAGCTCTCGGCCAAGGCAAACAGCAGGAGACTCGGAGGTTATTGCGTTTTAGTGTGTAAGGTATGTTTCCATATAAAATGCTGTTCTCCTGTAGAAAGCTTCTCTGAAATGGACGTTTTGCTTAGTGCAGTCAAGGGAATATTTAATTTGTTTATTTTGTACTGTGCTTGTTGTTAATTGAATACTTGTGTTTTAATCAGTAATTTCATGACGAGGCTTTTGGAAAAACTTTGCAATCAAAGTTAAAATGTTTGTTAGGAGGAAAACAGCTTCGCTAGCATATGTTTGTTTAGTCACGGTCCAGGGGACTCATTTATAAAACTCTCCGTAGATTCCATCCTAAAAGTGTACGTAGGCACAAAAGCTCAATTTTGCATACGCACAAAAGTTTTCAGATTTATAAAACCATGCGTACGCCGGTGTTGTGCCCATTTTCAACCCCAGCCAAATTATTACCCCTCTCGTTGAAATCGCTACCTGATTGCCTAACCCTAACCCCTCCCCCACACCCTAACCCCTCCCCCCTAACCCTAACCCTTCCCCCACACCTAACCCTAACCCCTCCCCCACCCCTAACCCTAAACCTACCAATACTAGGGGGTAATAATCTGGCGGGGGTCAGAATTGGGCACAACACCGGAACCTGCTCAAAAATCCCTTTATAAATCCCAGTCAGGGGAAGATTGTGTGTACGTGCATCTCCACCCCGTCTCCTCCCAGAAAACACCATATATGGAGCTGACAACGCCTAGTTTTACTATGCATAACCTCATCTGCATATCATTTCACTGCATATTCCCATCCACGTGACACCATGTTTAACACCGTCAAGGTACAAGACATTAAGAAAATATTAGATACGGACTATAAATGTCATTTGTGCCAAGCATTTTTTATTGCTAAATGTCATCCAATATCCTTATGTTTTAGAATAAATATATCAAAATATTCATAAAAAACAAAACTGTTTAAAATAGTTATCAAATAAATATTTTAGAATAAAGTTATAAGTTGATCTCATTCTTTTACACTGGCTATTTTTAGTGGAAACAGATAGGCTTATATTTATTGCAGTGTAAATACAATTGTCTGACTCGGAGCGTCACTGATGTATTTTAAAAATTAAACTTGCAAATCTTACCGTTTACTTCCAGTTGTATCCTTCAAATACAGTGGTATTTTTCATAATGTTGTGGAGATGTCTTCACACGATATTAACACCTCCGTGCAGCTGCGGTTGTACAAGTTATTATCATCGGACCTATATTCAAACCGGACAATGGACCGTTCGACCACCGAATATCCAGCAGTGTCCGCCATAATATCAAAGTAAGTGCGCATCATTGATCATTGTTCTCACTAAAAATATTTCTCATAACATGAGATCTGCAGTTTAAATATGAATTATTGTGCACCTATAGCACTCCTCGCTGTCATTAAAACATAGCATGCCACAGGAAAAGTGATCAAGCGCATCCACTACAAATATGTCTAAATTCATATAGCCTGATTTTTGTTTAACTTTTTCAGTGCTTATTTCCATTATGAGAGTGGAATATTTAATGTAAATGTATATATCGACATGAAAACAGAGTTTAAAATTGTTGTTTACTTCATTCATTTTCTCATTCCTGGAAAAAGAGTTTGTACGCATGGGTCAGAGTTTGCGTGCAGGTGCGCAAATTTTCCCATAAAGTTTGTTTTTATAAATCCCACCTTTTGCGTAGGAAGTGGCGTACGCCTCTTCAGGGCAGGTTTTGTGCATACACAACGGTTATAAATGAGGCCCCAGATATCTATTGTTTTCTATCATATATCATAATTAGTGCTGACAAACGATTAATCGCAATTAATCGCATCCAAAATAAAAGTTTGTTTACATAATATATGTATGTGTAGTGTGTTTATTTATTATGTATATATAAATGCACACACATACAGTATATATTTTGAAAATATTTACATGTATATACATTTATTATATATATATATATATAATAATATAATATTTTATATTATATATAAATATATTTAATATATAAACATAACATATTTTTCTTAAATTTATACATGCATGTGTTTTTTATATATATATGTGTATATGTATGTATATATGTGTGTGTGTATATATATATATATATATATATATAATATATATATATATATATATATAATATATATATAAATATAAATATATAATATAATATATATAATATATATATATACATAATAAATATACATAATAAATATACACAGTACACACTCATATATCATGTAAACAAAAACTTTTAATTTGGATTCGATTAATCGTTTGACAGCACTAATCATAATATAACTGTTTTGTAGGAGGATGTTCATAGAAACAGTGAGTTGCATGTGAATTAAGCAATAGTTATTTTTGTCTAGTGCAGCAAATTAAATTCTTGAAAGGTGTTTCATCCCATTTTGTCTTTTTATTTGGAACTTGATGAACACAAAAGATGAGATTATTCATAATAAATTTACGACGAGTCTGAAATCAGTGCAAAAATAGCTTCACATTATGAAACACTTGAGTTCAAAATAATCAAACCAATATTATAAAGCCCAACCTCTAATAAAGTATATATGAAAGTGAATAATAATGTGCTTTGTGGTTTTTTGCATCAGTTTTCCGCTGTTTTTCAATTCAGATTGTTCATAAGTCTCTGTGATTGATATTTCTGTTACAGAGGATTGTAAATGTTGTTATTCTGAGCGTCTGATCACAGAAAAGCCTGTTTCTTTGCTCAGGTGCTGCAAGCTCATGAATCTGATCATTGGAGCTCTAAACGTGTCTCTTTCAGACGCGGCGTATCAGTGTTTGCTTATGTAATAACGCCTCAGAGAGATTCCTTTTGTGAAAGCCTCAGAAACCTCATCCTTTCTCCACATTCCCCCAGACGAGCGGCCACAGACAGACACCCTAAACCCAGCTTCCTGTCTGAGCGCTAAACAAACACTGAACCAGAAGCAAACGCCAACGACTCTTGTGCATTTTCACACAATGCACCTCTTTGCAGAGTCGTGTTCATTCTGTCAGCTGTTTTTTAGTTTAGTCTTAGTCCTGTGTCCGATGTCCTTTTTAGTTTTTGTCATATTAGTCGACCTGTCCTGTGTTTTGTTGAGTCAAAGTTTAGTTGACTAAAAGTCAGTTTCAGTGAACTTTATGTTCAGTTTAACTCACATGCCTTGTGCATTGAGGAATCTATTCAGTGTGTGTGTGATATATATATATATATATATATATATATATATATATATATATATATATATATATATATACATACATACATACATACATACATACATACATGTATGCATGTATATATATATATATATATATATATATATATACACATACATGCATGTATGCATGTATGCATGCATGTATGTGTGTTTGTGTATATACACACACACACACACACACTTATATAATATACATTATACATGGCATAATATATGGACGTATATATTTACATATATATTTTTATTTGTGTGTGTGTATATATATACACACACGCGCACACACATGCATTTTTTGATGTGCACAGATGAATTTGTTATTTGTTTGTTTTTATTTATATTTTTTTTTGTTGAAGAAAATATGGATATAGAGAATTTGTTTTTAATACATTTGCTAAAAAAATTAAAAATGAATAAATCATATATATT
This sequence comes from Aspiorhynchus laticeps, assembly GCA_023376895.1. Classification (NCBI taxonomy): domain Eukaryota; kingdom Metazoa; phylum Chordata; class Actinopteri; order Cypriniformes; family Cyprinidae; genus Aspiorhynchus; species Aspiorhynchus laticeps. The sequence continues at coordinate 4,713,350 of CM041806.1, read as the reverse complement.
ATATATTTACTGTACTGTATATATATATATATATATTTGTGTTTTGTGTGTGTGTGTGTGTGTGTGTGTGTGTGTACTGGTTTTTGTGGTTTACGGGGACAAAATTTGTTTAATGACATGGGTATGACAGAGGTATTACAATTTGAAGGTGGTTTATGAGGACACTGCCTATGTCCCCGTAATTCAAAATGCTTATAAATCATACAGGGTGAGGTTTTTTTGGGGAAAGTTGAAATGCACAGTCTCCTGTGAGGGCTAAGTTTAGGTGTAGGGTAGGTGTAGGGCAATAGCACATACAGATTGTACAGTATAAAAACCATTACGCCTATGGAGAGTCCCCGTAAACCAAAAAACAAACGTGTGTGTGTGTGTGTATGTATGTATGTATGTATATATAATAAAACATGATCTGTTGAGGCAAAGTCACATGACATTTTTCGTGTGCATCAAGGATTTTATTAGGTAAATATGTCTCCATTGTAGTTCATGCGCTTATCAGATAAAAAAAATATATAAATTAAGCAAGAGGTTTTTATGCACATTTGTAGAATTTATGCACATCTTTGCATTTCCATCCAGCATTTTGTTTATGCAAAATCTCAAAATTCATATAAAAATAAGTGGATGGAAGCACATTTAATGTTGCCTTCAGAAAGTGCACCCTTTCGTGTAGTTTTAAAGGTTAAGTCAGTGAGAACTGGATATTGCTGTGACATAAGAAGAGCAGGAGCCCTTTCCTGTAGCTCAAATGGTAGAGCATGGCGCAAGCAACGCCAAGATCATGGGTTCGATTCCCAGGGAAAGCAAGAGCTGATAAAATGTAAAACTGTAACTTGAATGCAATGTAAGTCGCTTTGGATAAAAGCGTCTGCTAAATGCATAAATGTAAATGTAAATGCAGGAGTGAATGGAAGCAGATTTTCCTCCCTGTTCTGGACCTCTAGCTCGCACATGTGTAGGTATCACTATTATTCAAGACATAAAACTACACGGCCACATCTGAAAGTGTTTAGCTGTAGGAACACACTGGCGGCTTCAAAGCGTGGGGTTGGGGCTGCAGCCGGAGCAGCAGAATTCCTCCTGGATTGGGAATAGCTGCGAATGGGACTTTGTTAGTTGGACGCGCCGCTCCATCTAAAGCCACTTCCAGATGTTGCTCCGCCACAAGAATCAAATGTTTAAATCATTATCTTTCATGAGGCATTTTGGGGTTGATGCCGCCCTGCGTTTGAAGAGAAGCGCTCGGGTTGGTCTTAAGAAATTTAGGCACCAACAAAATGTGATTTGACTGTTTATGAAGCACAGACACAATAAATAAAGCATTGCTGTTGGTGTTGGGGGGGAATTCAAAATAAAGCGACGCTGCTAACTTTGGGAACTGAGATTGATTTCAGTCAGTCAGTGCGTTTGGTGTTTGTTCATTTGACTGGTATTTTAAATTGACTAAACATAGGGTTAAAATTAAGGATCAACAGATTCACTGATTCCTTTGAATCACCGTTCAGATGAATGTGCTGCAGTTTTTGTTTCTTGATATAGGACTACAGAATAAATATAATGCTTGTATATGTACATAATGCATATTTATATAAATAATATGTAATTCAATGAGCATAAATATATATGTTAATGAATAAATAAATATATAATAATATTTACTATTATATAATATAATATAATATATATTTTTTATTATTGTGTATATATGTACATTTATTTATAGAAATAGAAATATATAAATAGAATAGAATAAATAAATACATATATATATATATATATATATATATTGTATATATTATATATATATATATATATATATATATATATATATATCATGTGTATATATATATATATATATACATGTGTAATATATATATATATAATATATATATATATATATATATATATATATATATATTAGGGGTGTCAATGTTAACGTGTTAACGCATGTGATTAATCTAAAAATTTGAACGCGTTAATATTTTTTTTACGCAAATTAATCGTTTGATAAGGTTTGACCCCAACTTCTTCCCGTCATCGCAGCGTGGAAGGTTATCTATCAGTGTGTGATGAGGGTACAGCGAACAGTGTTGTCAGGGTAACGGCTGTCGCACAAGTGTTCGTGGGCTATTTTGAAAATACAAAAAGTAGGCTTTTTGGGCTACTTTTATAATATACCGCGGCCGCCCAAAGTGTATATAGACAAATAAAAATTTAAATAGATCCTTTTACTAATGTGTATCATACTTGGAATGTGTACCTGGCAACTTCAGAACGGAGAGACGGTTGTAACATCACAAACAACGTGAGTTTCAGCCAGAGCATACAACACAGCAGAAATAAACATGACAACAGCCACTATAGATTATAGAAGATAATAAACACACGATTACGATAGGATATGGTTTCTATGTGATTTTCTTGAGATGAATGTGTACATCTGAAATGCTCATTTTTGCAGTGATATAAAAGGCTATAAAAAGCATATTTTAACAACAGAAAACGACCAAATTCCACACGTGATCTCAAAAGGAAGTTATTACAAACATTCGATGGTGGTTTGAAGTGAGTTCTGAGTAAAAGTGTACTATTAATCTCATAAATTGTCTTATGACGCATGATGCTAATATTAGCATCATGTAGAACAGGTCCAATTCTTCTTCATAATGCATTTTGTCATAATACTTCACGTAAGGTCTCAAGAAAATGTTTTGTTGTATTTATTTAGAAATACTTTTGATAATAGTTGGGTAAATGTATTCTGGGATTGAAGTGATGTGGCTTGCTAAACGTTTTATTGCCAGTATAAAGACTGATAATGGCTGAATAAAAACAAAAGAATAATAAGGATTATGTCTCATACCTGGCGGAGGTGTGAAAGGTTATGTTTTTTTAAACTAGTTTGACATGCATTTCTTTATTTCAACACATTTACAGGTAAATCCTAGTATTTTAAATTTGTGATTAATCATGATTAATCACAGTCCATGACTGTGATTAACGTGATTACATTTTTTAATCGATTGACAGCACTAATATATATATATATATATATATATTAAATATCATGTTAAATATATATATTATTTTTAATTATATATATGTACATAAGTAAATAATATAATAATAAACACGTTTATATAATTAAATATGTAATTAAATGAGCATAAATATATATTTAAATCTATAAATAAATACATGTATAATATAATAATATATGCTATTATATTATTATATAATAATATTTTTATTATTGTATATATGTCTGTGTATGTATGTGTGTGTGTGTGTGTTATATATATATATATATATATATATATATATATATATATAATATATACATACATACATATATACAGTACATACATTTATATAAATATAACAACGTAATAATAAAAACAAATACATATATTTACATCATATATATAAATATATTTTTACATGATTTATTTGTAATTATATTTGTGTAAATATATAAATGGTATAATGATAAATACAAATTTATATAATTAAATGTTATTAAATTAGCATAAATATATAAATAATATTTATAAATTTATTATATAAATATAGTATAAATATATATAATAATAAATGTGTAAGTATATACTTATCTATGTTTTTTAACTTAAATATTTATTTACATATATGTTAATAGCTTGTAGTGTAGCTCAGTAAGTTAGAGCCTGGAGTTGGTTATGTTGAGGTTCTCAGAACAGCCTCGGGCTCTTTTGTGAAGAAAGGCCGGGATCTCATCATGAGACGAGGACTGGATGAGGGTTTGAACGCCTGAAAGACGCCTCTGTTTCGTTTTCTTCCTGAAAGCAAGCTCTTTTCTCTCGACTGCTTCCTCCAGCGTGACTTCAAACGTCTGTCTGCTGTTTCACGCGCCGTTGACCTGCAGATTCCTCTTAAATAAACATCAGACCTGCCCTGCATTAGTGATTCAGACAGATATTCAATACTCGGGCCGCTCTGGAGGAACGTGGTGAGCGTTTTGTTCACGCTACGCTTGCTCTGTGATGTTGGGCTGGTTTTGAGGCATTAGAGCGGTGTTTCTCAAACTCTGTCCCCAATCAACAAAATGATGATAAACTAGGTTTTAAGTTTAACTGTTAAAATTTATTTTATTAACATCACATTTTACAAACATAACATAAAAATAACAGCATTAAAGTGCCCCTATTATGGATTTTTGAAGATGATCTTTCATGCAGTGTGTAACACAGCTCTAAGTGAATGAAAACATCCTGCAAAGTTTTAAATCTGAACGTGCACCGTGTATAAAGTTATTATCTCTCAAAAGAAAGAGTCGACTGAATCATTGAAACGAGTCGTTTTTAAAACGAATCTTAAGCCGTTTCATGTTAAAGTCAAAATGAAACATTAGCATATTGCTGCACACTTGTTGCCACTAGGTGCAGCTTTTGGGGCGTTAAAAATAGCCGTTTCCCCGATAACGCTGTACACAAATCAGCACTGCTCACAATCACAAACACTGCTTTAAATGAAATCGACCAATCACCGCAGATTAACGTCACGCACAGGAGGGGTTTGGAAAAAAATGAATCGTTGAGCGAATCGTTTGGGAGTCGTTGAGCAAATAAGGTAAAAATAAATGCATATTATAAGACAATGAAAGTGTTTTTTAACCTTGCATGCATGTCAACCTGTTGTTGGGGACTCCCAAAACCAAAATATGAACCTTTCATAACCCATAATAGGGGCACTTTAAGAACTTTCAAATGGAGAAAATAAAAGTGCAATTATATTATCATTTTGCATGAAAAAAGACATTGTTCAAAAGTTAATAATAATATTAATAATAATAATGCAATTGTGTTTGCATTTTGCTTCTGATAACATCAAATTCAGAAATGGAAAAAATAAAAGTGTGGACTAGTTGTGCTTTGCTTCATTTTGTCACTTTGTAAACTGCTTGCATATTGGACAAACTAAATTGACAAAAAATGTATAATCTTATTCACTATCACAAACATATCCATTGCTAACTTTTACATTAAATCTATAAATAAATATATAATATAATAATATATACTCTTATATTATTATATTATATAATATAACAATATTTTTTATTATTATTGTATATTGTGTATGTGTGTGTGTATATATCCACATTAAAGTTTTTGTTCCGTTTCAATTAACATTCCGACGTTAAATCATTCTCGTAGGCTACGATGGTTCCATGTGATGTTAAGTAAGGCTTGCATAGATGTGTTGTTGTTTTGTTTTGAGTGTATGGTCAATAAATAAAGGAATTAATAGAGACGAACAAAAATGACCAAATTTCCTCCCGTTTGTCACGCCACACACTTTAAGAAACACTGCATTAGAGGAAAATGGGCATTTTTGTTTCAGAGGCGCTTGGAAAGCTGAGAAGTGCAGTAAACTGGACCTTGTACAGTTTGCAGATACGTGGAGGTGTTTTTCAGGATTTCTCCAGCTCTTGTAGCACAGCACCTCTCCTGTATGTTGATATGGGTCTGACTGATCGTATCTGTATCACTGTATCAGCACATCTGAACTCTTCACCCCGTTCTCATTCCTCTGCTCTACATGCTTGGGAACTGCTCAGTTTTCCTGTTTCTTCATATCACTGGAGCTCATTGTTATTGTGCAGCTCTACCCAGTGGTGTCTTCAGGTCACACTTCACCTTCATAGTTTGCATATTTTGTATTTTATTTTCAGAATCATCATATAAATAAAATAATCATATGAATCATTCAACAGTAAAAAAAAAGAAAAGAAAAAAGAATAGATATAGAAATAATAATAATAATACAACTGTATAATTATTTATTTAATAATATATAACTAATACTAATAATAACAATTTAATTTAATAAAATAATGTAATAATAATATATAGTACAAATTTACATTATTTATATAATATAATTAATTAAATATAATATATATATATATATGTATATATGTAAAAGTATAAATAAATGTGTATTTACATATATATTTCATGTACTTAATAATTTATATGTATATTGACACATAAATATATAAAGTAAATATATTGTGCTCAAATGTCACATTCATATTTTATATTATTTTAATTTTAATTAACATACTTTTTATCATACCTCGAGTTTGTACAGAACTGGGGAAAACTGTTTTTTTCATATTATGCACCCTGAGCATGGAATAATTTGAAAAAGATCTAAAACTAGATAAATTTTTAAATCTTTGCGATGAAGTGAATTTCTGCTGCAGACACCACAGCTGGGCTCCTCAGGGTCACTGGCGTGTTTGTGGGCTGAAATGGTCCTTCACTGCAGACCGGCACAAACGTTTTAGTCATTATCCATGTTTTTGTCTTAGGTCCAGTTAAATTATAATATATTCTTTAGTCATTTACCTGACAAGCAGAAATGTGTAAGATAAAACTTGTTTTCAGAGAATATATCTGGATTTTTTATTTTTATATATATATTATATATATATATATATATATATATATATTATATATATATATATATTATTTTGTAATATAAAATAAGGTGTATTTATAATAATTTGTGATAATATTTTATATTTTTTTTATTCTATTTTATTCTTGATTTGTTTTATTTTTGTATTTTGTATTTTTGTATTATTATTTTTTTTATCACATTTTATGTATTGTTATTTTATTGTGTTTATTATTTTATTTTATTTTAATTTGTATTTATATTATTTATTATTATTATAATATTGTATTTATATTAAATATTATTATTATAATATTTATATTATACTGTATATTTATATTTATTTTATTCATTATTTAATTTTATTTATTTTTTTACTTTATTTTTAAATTTCTTTTTTTGTGAATCTGTTCGTATGGATGGTTCATTTCAGTGGACTGGCTTAAAAAAGATTCACTGATTAATTCGAATCTCTGCGAGGCATACATTTTCTTTATTTTGTTAAATATTTAGTTAAATTTTGCTGTTCACCATGTTTTAGGCTCATATAAATAATGCTGTGTAATGCTATTGCATGCATTTTTTTGCCACTTAAATGCAGCTTTGAGTGCAAAAAGAAATTACACTATTTGATGGTTATATATTTAAAATATTCTGGTTTATTATAGTAAACTGCAGTTTAACTTGTAGCTCGAGTCTCAGAGCAGCTTCCAGCCACTGATGAACCTTCACCTTATTTTTTTATATTTTATTTTATTATTTTTTATTTATTTATTTTATTTTTTTAATTAGTATTTATTTGATGGTTACCCTAGTTAAAAAGTAATATAAATAAAAATACAATTATTTCATACCAAGTATAGTTAAACTCTATTAACATATTTACTGACAGATAACTCGAGACTTACTGATATAAAAATTATAATGAAATTTTATTTGGCATACTACTTGTGCACAATGCACATTTCTTAATATTAAGTCTAAAATGTGTTTTAATGTCACTTTTGATGATGATTGTATGATCTTTGAATAAAATCAATGAGCCCAAAAGAACCCATGTTACACCTCTCTTCATCTCACTGCACTGGCTACCAGTGGCAGCTCGCATCAAGTTCAAGACACTGATGCTTGCACACAGAACGACCACAGGCTCCGCACCCTCCTACTTCCACTCACTATTACGAATCTACATCCCCTCCAGAAGTCTGAGATCTGCTAGTGAGCGACGCCTTGTGGTACCATCACAGAGAGGCTCAAAATCACTCTCCAGAACATTCTCATTCACCGTTCCTGGATGGTGGAATAATCTTCCCCCCCCTATCCGGAATGCTGGATCCCTGTCAATCTTCAAGCAACAACTGAAGACTCATCTCTTTCGGCACTACTTGACTTCATCCTAAACTTGTTCTAAAAAAAAAAAAAAAAAAAAAAAAAACCTTTCCCTTTATCTTTCTCTCCTTCCCTTGCTAGCTTGTACTTATTTGAACAATGACTGAGACTTGGTGTTACGAGCACTTCTTCTGTCTGATTGCCTCTTCAAGATGAATCGCTTTATGTATTCCCCAATTGTAAGTCGCTTTGGATAAAAGTGTCTGCCAAATGACTAAATGTAAATGTAAGTATCGGTCTTTAAATGCAAAATATTTAAAGTGTACCTGAAGTATACTTGCAATAGTACCACTTTAGCACAATCAAATATACTTCAGTATATATTTAGTTGGACTTCAGCACTACTTCTGCACAATTAAAGTGCATTAAGTAAATTAGTTGTTCCAATTTAGCAGACTTTAAGTATACCAGTTTAGTATGCTAAAAGTACAATTGCAGGGCATTTTATTAAGTACATAAATATGAAAATGTATTTCTAGTATACTTGTATATTTAAAATACATTTAAGTATATTTATTTTTCACTCGGGTATATATTCAAAATATTGTAGTTTGTTGTTTTTACAGCTAGAGATTCACAGTAACTTCCTGCCACTGATCTGCATAAACAGGTGATGGACAAGATGAACCTTTATAATAAACAGTTCCTTTATAATTAACCTTTATAATATCAGGAAGCCACGGCAACAATGAGGTGTATATACACATCCACACACAGTCCCTTCCTCACGCTCTGTTTATATTCCTGCGGCGTGTTTCATTGTGTTGATCCGTCTGTGTGCTGTTAACACCAGCTCCGCTCCATTCGATGTGTCCCGTCTCCAGACGCCTTCACTTCCCGCGGTGGAGCAGGGTGGTATTTTTAGAAGTTGACCTGCCGGTGACCCCTGGCCGATGTCATGGCCGTGAGGAACTTCACATGTTGGATGTGAGCCCATTCCTGCGGTCTGCCAGCCCGGCCGGGAGAAGCGTGCGCAGTGTGTGCTAAAGAGATGAGCGGTCTGCTGAGATAACATTCGTGTGTGAGACGCTCTCCGGAGTGGACACGGGTCAAGCTCTTAAAGCGCTTTAAATCAGCGCTTGGATTTTATGATTAAAGTGCCACAATTTCTCAACTCCACATTCTCACCGCACTCATTAGTGCTTATTATATGTTGTTTAGGTGTAGCATACATTTTTATTGGTCAAAATTAAGTACTAGTGGACTGGACACTGCACAGTAGAGGTCTTCACGGATCCAAAAATCCCGAACCCGAAGAGACCCGTAAATATGCTGCACGGAACCGACCCGGACCCGTATTTTATTTGAAAGTGGGACCCGAACCCGTGCAGACCCGAGAAATGCCTAAAATGTACTACCCGGACCCGACACGGACCCGACCATTATTCGAAAATTGGACCCGAACCCGGCTGGGAAGACACAGACCCGACTGCACCCGATCGGCACATATTGCACAGCAAATGCTATTAAGTCAATAAACAAGTTGCGAAAAAAACAAAACAATTCCCTTACTACTGTTAGTAGCCCTCTCCCTGACTGCGATGCATACAATCCTCCTTGCCAATAAATGTCCATCCATGTTAGGTTGTTCCTCTCTCTTGCCGTCTGAAAGAGCCTTCTTAATCCACTCATTATTCCAGCTTTAAAAGTCTACTAGCTGTCACGGTCGGTGACGGATGACTAATGCAACTTCATAGTTTTTTTTTTTCATCTCGAGTCAACTTCGACTGTTGTGTTTACCCTACAATAACTTTTTGTTGGTTGTAATAAAGACTCGGAGCAATTATTTTTTAGCAAAAAAACGCACAGAACAAGAAGTGCGTTACACTTTACTGCGTGCGTGTTCAATAACAGGTGCATCTCTTCAGTTTTGTTTCAGCTTTTTTTTTCACATCACTCATGCAGGAATCCATGATCACCGTCTGCTTGCAGTACTACATTAACTCCGTTTGTAAAATTACATCATCCTAATTTTACAAACTGCAAGTTACAAAACACACACATGCTGACTGACACTGATCTCTGGCGGGTGCGGTGTTCTCCGATTGACTCGGGTATTACACACAATGTTAAACAGACCCGGGACCCGAAGTAATAGATTGGGACCCGACCCGGACCCGGCTGACCTTTTAAAATATAGAACCCAACCCGTACGGGTCCCGGGTCCTCCGTGAAGACCTCTACTGCACAGTATGTGAAACAAAACACATCTCACATGTAACATAGTGAAAAAGTTGCATGTTTAAAGCCTCCATTAATAGGTTGTACCCTTCTATCTCTCCTTTGTGTGATAGATGTAAAAGTGCTGACGGGACATATGGTCACATATTCTGGTTCTGTCCGGAGGTATCTGAATTTTGGAAAAGTATTTTTAGGCTTTACTCTCGCGTTTTTGAAAATGAGATCAATGTTGATGCTGATTTAGCGATATTTGGATGTTCAGACCAGGCTCTAACTTGGCCGCAAAATCAACAACTCTCCCTCATGTTTGGCATGGTGCTGGCCAAAAGAGTGATTTTGATGGAGTGGAAATCTACGTTGCCTCCAAGCTTTTTTAAATGGTTAGCTGAAATGGTCTCGGCCCTCAAGCTTGAAAGGCTACGTTTTTCTAGAGCGGGCAGATTAAATATGTTTGACAAAATTTGGGGCCCCTTTCTCAGGTCTATATTTTAAAGATGTCCTTGCTATGCTGCTAATGTGCTATGTGGCATTAGATTTTGTTTTTCCTCTGTCTTTTCTTTTCCTTGGTCCGGCTTAGGCTCTTCTGATGGTGATGTGTGATTGCCTTCTTGAATATTTGGTGCATGTTCGGGTTTGGGGGGAGGGAAGAAGGGTGGTATAGGGTAACCAGTTTGTTTATATTGTATTAGTATACAAATATAGTATGTTATGGAGTGTTATGTTTTTCAAAAAAAGAAAAGTTTTACAAATAAAGTACTTAAAAAAAAAAAAAATAATATATAACTAATACTAATAATAACAATTTAATTTAATAAAATAATGTAATAATAATATATAGTACAAATTTACATTATTTATATAATATAATTAATTAAATATAAATATATATATATATGTATATATGTAAAAGTATAAATAAATGTGTATTTACATATATATTTCATGTACTTAATAATTTATATGTATATTGACACATAAATATATAAAGTAAATATATTGTGCTCAAATGTCACATTCATATTTTATATTATTTTAATTTTAGAATTTTAATATATATTAACATACTTTTTATCATACCTCGAGTTTGTACAGAACTGGGGAAAACTGTTTTTTTCATATTATGCACCCTGAGCATGGAATAATTTGAAAAAGATCTAAAACTAGATAAATTTTTAAATCTTTGCGATGAAGTGAATTTCTGCTGCAGACACCACAGCTGGGCTCCTCAGGGTCACTGGCGTGTTTGTGGGCTGAAATGGTCCTTCACTGCAGACCGGCACAAACGTTTTAGTCATTATCCATGTTTTTGTCTTAGGTCCAGTTAAATTATAATATATTCTTTAGTCATTTACCTGACAAGCAGAAATGTGTAAGATAAAACTTGTTTTCAGAGAATATATCTGGATTTTTTATTTTTATATATATATATATATATATATATATATATATATATATATATATATATATATATATATATATATATATATATATATATTATTTTGTAATATAAAATAAGGTGCATTTATAATAATTTGTGATAATATTTTATATTTTTTTTATTCTATTTTATTCTTGATTTGTTTTATTTTTGTATTTTGTATTTTTGTATTATTATTTTTTTTATCACATTTTATGTATTGTTATTTTATTGTGTTTATTATTTTATTTTAATTTGATATTATTGATATTTGTATTATATTTCACTTTTTATTGTATTTATTTATTTTTATTTATTCATTATATATTATACTGTATATTTATATTTATTTTATTCATTATTTAATTTTATTTATTTTTTTACTTTATTTTTAAATTTCTTTTTTTGTGAATCTGTTCGTATGGATGGTTCATTTCAGTGGACTGGCTTAAAAAAGATTCACTGATTAATTCGAATCTCTGCGAGGCATACATTTTCTTTATTTTGTTAAATATTTAGTTAAATTTTGCTGTTCACCATGTTTTAGGCTCATATAAATAATGCTGTGTAATGCTATTGCATGCATTTTTTTGCCACTTAAATGCAGCTTTGAGTGCAAAAAGAAATTACACTATTTGATGGTTATATATTTAAAATATTCTGGTTTATTATAGTAAACTGCAGTTTAACTTGTAGCTCGAGTCTCAGAGCAGCTTCCAGCCACTGATGAACCTTCACCTTATTTTTTTATATTTTATTTTATTATTTTTTATTTATTTATTTTATTTTTTTAATTAGTATTTATTTGATGGTTACCCTAGTTAAAAAGTAATATAAATAAAAATACAATTATTTCATACCAAGTATAGTTAAACTCTATTAACATATTTACTGACAGATAACTCGAGACTTACTGATATAAAAATTATAATGAAATTTTATTTGGCATACTACTTGTGCACAATGCACATTTCTTAATATTAAGTCTAACATGTGTTTTAATGTCACTTTTGATGATGATTGTATGATCTTTGAATAAAATCAATGAGCCCAAAAGAACCCATGTTACACCTCTCTTCATCTCACTGCACTGGCTACCAGTGGCAGCTCGCATCAAGTTCAAGACACTGATGCTTGCATACAGAACGACCACAGGCTCCGCACCCTCCTACTTCCACTCACTATTACGAATCTACATCCCCTCCAGAAGTCTGAGATCTGCTAGTGAGCGACGCCTTGTGGTACCATCACAGAGAGGCTCAAAATCACTCTCCAGAACATTCTCGTTCACCGTTCCTGGATGGTGGAATAATCTTCCCACCCCTATCCGGAATGCTGGATCCCTGTCAATCTTCAAGCAACAACTGAAGACTCATCTCTTTCGGCACTACTTGACTTCATCCTAAACTTGTTCTAAAAAAAAAAAAAAAAAAAAAAAACCTTTCCCTTTATCTTTCTCTCCTTCCCTTGCTAGCTTGTACTTATTTGAACAATGACTGAGACTTGGTGTTACGAGCACTTCTTCTGTCTGATTGCCTCTTCAAGATGAATCGCTTTATGTATTCCCCAATTGTAAGTCGCTTTGGATAAAAGTGTCTGCCAAATGACTAAATGTAAATGTAAGTATCGGTCTTTAAATGCAAAATATTTAAAGTGTACCTGAAGTATACTTGCAATAGTACCACTTTAGCACAATCAAATATACTTCAGTATATCTTTAGTTGGACTTCAGCACTACTTCTGCACAGTTAAAGTGCATTAAGTAAATTAGTTGTTCCAATTTAGCAGACTTTAAGTATACCAGTTTAGTATGCTAAAATTACAATTGCAGGGCATTTTATTAAGTACATAAATATGAAAATGTATTTCTAGTATACTTGTATATTTAAAATACATTTAAGTATATTTATTTTTCACTCGGGTATATATTCAAAATATTGTAGTTTGTTGTTTTTACAGCTAGAGATTCACAGTAACTTCCTGCCACTGATCTGCATAAACAGGTGATGGACAAGATGAACCTTTATAATAAACAGTTCCTTTATAATTAACCTTTATAATATCAGGAAGCCACGGCAACAATGAGGTGTATATACACATCCACACACAGTCCCTTCCTCACGCTCTGTTTATATTCCTGCGGCGTGTTTCATTGTGTTGATCCGTCTGTGTGCTGTTAACACCAGCTCCGCTCCATTCGATGTGTCCCGTCTCCAGACGCCTTCACTTCCCGCGGTGGAGCAGGGTGGTATTTTTAGAAGTTGACCTGCCGGTGACCCCTGGCCGATGTCATGGCCGTGAGGAACTTCACATGTTGGATGTGAGCCCATTCCTGCGGTCTGCCAGCCCGGCCGGGAGAAGCGTGCGCAGTGTGTGCTAAAGAGATGAGCGGTCTGCTGAGATAACATTCGTGTGTGAGACGCTCTCCGGAGTGGACACGGGTCAAGCTCTTAAAGCGCTTTAAATCAGCGCTTGGATTTTATGATTAAAGTGCCACAATTTCTCAACTCCACATTCTCACCGCACTCATTCAGTGCTTATTATATGTTGTTTAGGTGTAGCATACATTTTTATTGGTCAAAATTAAGTACTAGTGGACTGGACACTGCACAGTAGAGGTCTTCACGGATCCAAAAATCCCGAACCCGAAGAGACCCGTAAATATGCTGCACGGAACCGACCCGGACCCGTATTTTATTTGAAAGTGGGACCCGAACCCGTGCAGACCCGAGAAATGCCTAAAATGTACTACCCGGACCCGACACGGACCCGACCATTATTCGAAAATTGGACCCGAACCCGGCTGGGAAGACACAGACCTGACTGTACCCGATCGGCACATATTGCACAGCAAATGCTATTAAGTCAATAAACAAGTTGCGAAAAAAACAAAACAATTCCCTTACTACTGTTAGTAGCCCTCTCCCTGACTGCGATGCATACAATCCTCCTTGCCAATAAATGTCCATCCATGTTAGGTTGTTCCTCTCTCTTGCCGTCTGAAAGAGCCTTCTTAATCCACTCATTATTCCAGCTTTAAAAGTCTACTAGCTGTCACGGTCGGTGACGGATGACTAATGCAACTTCATAGTTTTTTTTTTTCATCTCGAGTCAACTTCGACTGTTGTGTTTACCCTACAATAACTTTTTGTTGGTTGTAATAAAGACTCGGAGCAATTATTTTTTAGCAAAAAAACGCACAGAACAAGAAGTGCGTTACACTTTACTGCGTGCGTGTTCAATAACAGGTGCATCTCTTCAGTTTTGTTTCAGCTTTTTTTTTCACATCACTCATGCAGGAATCCATGATCACCGTCTGCTTGCAGTACTACATTAACTCCGTTTGTAAAATTACATCATCCTAATTTTACAAACTGCAAGTTACAAAACACACGCATGCTGACTGTCACTGATCTCTGGCGGGTGCGGTGTTCTCCGATTGACTCGGGTATTACACACAATGTTAAACAGACTTGGGACCCGAAGTAATAGATTGGGACCCGACCCGGACCCGGCTGACCTTTTAAAATATAGAACCCAACCCGTACGGGTCCCGGGTCCTCCGTGAAGACCTCTAATGCACAGTATGTGAAACAAAACACATCTCACATGTAACATAGTGAAAAAGTTGCATGTTTAAAGCCTCCATTATGTTTAAAGATGCATTTGTTCATCAAAGTAAAATTGTGGTTCACAGCTGTCAGGTAAAGACTGTTGGTGATGTTCAAATCTCTCAATGGTTCCAACATATGTATATATATATATATATATATATATATATATATATATATTAATTTTCAATATCAAATTTCACTTAAAAATACATCAGATTATGTAGGTAAAATATGCTTTGGTAAAAAAAAAAAGAATCATGCTTTGGCAAATCGTAATTATGACATAAAAAGTCACAATTATGAGATAAAAGTAAAAAAAAAAAAAACTTTTTGTCATAATTTTCACTTAGTATCTGATAATGTTCACTTTCTGCCATATTTGTGATTTTTGTCAAAAATATGATTCATATGACTTGCAATCTCATTATTATGACTTAATTGTTTTGTTTTTTTTCAACTTTTAATTACATAATTATGACTTTTTTTCATAGCTGACTTACTTTTTTATCCCATAATTACGACATTTTATGTCATTGCCCAAAGCATGACTCTTTTCTTACGTGGCGAGAATCGGTTTCCATGCATAGAGAAGAAGCCATTGTGATTTTCAGTAATTACACCCTGTAACGTGTTTATTTTGGCCTTACATACTTTAATATACAACTCTTCATGACTGCAAATATCCACCATCAGTGTTAAACTAACCAGGTCAGTGTAGTTGTTTGATGTTCTAGAATAACTAAGCTGGATTTACTCAGTTTTAACCGCACCATCTCACTGAACTCTGTCTTGTGTTCATACTAACCTTTAAATATTATACACAAACCACACTGAAGCTCTGAGAAAGTGTTCTGCAGCTCCATTTAAGAGCTGTTTGAGAGGTGCTGCTGAGGTTCAAGTGTGAGGCACATTTGCGGTCCCAGGATGAGGAGGGGCTGCTCATAAAGACACCCGACATCTGGTAGAGGTTTCAGAGAGGCCCTCTGGATGTTTCAGGATTTAGAGAGAAGGCCTTGTACTGTAGGGCTTTAAGTTGGTTAGTTGTTTAGTAGCTCAATAACAGCCAAATATATTTAGAAAAATATGTGAAAGTTAAAATCAAGTTAACATAAACCACTCCGGATTCACTTGATTTTCTCTTCCATATAATTTCAAAGCACACTGAAATCTGGTCTGGAATACAGTATACAGTTAAACAAACATTAGCTGGAAATCAGGTGGTTTTTGACTAACTAGTGACATTTTGACTGAAATAATTGCAGCATGTAAATTGGGATCAGCACAAACGTACTTTTTGACTACATTTTTTCCTTTGTCTCATTTTTAAAATTCCTTTAGTAAACAGTCATAATTATGATTTAGTTTGTCATAATGTTGACTTTGTATCTCATAGTTATCACTTAGTGTCTTAAGTTTGAGTGTTTGTCATAATATTGATGTCATAATTATCTCATAATTGTCTTAGTATCTTGTAGTTGTTACCTTTCAACTTTTTATCTCATGTCTTTGGATCCTCATAGTTATGATTTAGCATCTTAATAATCTCAGGTTTTATGTCATTATTTTGACTTTTTACCTCATTATTATTTAGTTTGTCATAAATTTGTCTTTGTATCTCATAGTTGTTAATGTCTTGGTAAATTCAGGTTCATAATGATTAATTATGATTATTTTATCTCATAATCTCATAATTATGACTTTGTATCTCATAATTTTGACCTGTCATATTTATGACATTTTATATGATATTTTCAAATTTTTATCTTATAAGTCTAACAATTTTGAGTTGTATATCACAGTTGTGACTTAGTATCTTAATCTCAGTTTTTTGTCATAATTTAGATTTTTACCTCATAATTATGATTTAGTATCTCATAATTTTGACCTGGTCATGTTATTGACTTTTCATATTATAGTTTCAACTTTCCATCTCATAATTATGACATAATTTTGACCTTTTTATCTCATAATTATGATTTAGTATGCCATAATTTTGACTTTGTATCTCATAGTTCTCAGTTAGTGTCTTAGTACATTTTATGTCATAATTTCTACCTTTTATCTCATAATTATGACTTAGTATCTCATAATTTTGACCGGCCATATTTATTAATTTTTATATCATCATTTAATTTTTTTTTATCTCATAATTGACAATTTAGACTTTTTATCTCATAGTTATCAATTGGTGTCTTCGTATGTTTGGCATTTTGTCACCATTTCTACCTTTTATCTCATAGTTATGACTTAGTATCTCATCATTTAATTTTTTTTATCTCATAATTGATGTAATTTTGACTGTATCTCAGTTATCACTTAGTGTCTTAGAAAGTTCAGTTTATGTCATAATATCAACATTTTAATTCTGACATAATTTTGACTTAGTATTTTAATAATCTCAGCTTTTTGTCATAATTTCAAGTTTTTATCTCATAACTATGACCTGTCATTTGCACTATTGCCTCATTAAATTGAAATGCTAAAACAAGACGAGTAAATGTAAATGTGAGTAAATGAAGGAGAATGAAATGAGAATTCCTCATGAATCTGAACACCAGAAGCGTTTGGCCTGTAGCTCGTTCTGCGGTGGGTTTGATGGAATGAGTCTAATTTTCTCCAGCAGATAAATATCAGCATGTTACACTTACAGAGGAAGCAGATAAGAGCGGTAATGAATGAGCTGAAATAGTCGATCGGGTCATCTGTATTCCAGCGGAAGGGAGCTTTGGACGAGTCCAGGAGATGTTCTGTGATTTACAGGCCTGGGGAACTTCAAACGTCTGGCTGGGCCTCTGACGCAGATGAACGAACAGACTCGCTCCACAGCTGTTGTTTCTGAGGCCTCTGGAGCACTTCATGTCCTGCCAAGAAAACACTGTGCCTCACATCTGACCTCAGGGTGAAAAGTCTCTCTGCGCTGGAGTAAAAGCCCTTCGGCCATCTGTGTCACGCTGGTACCGTGGTGTTGATCAGCACAAAGCGCATCAATGAAACGGCACAAAGAGACGCATTCACAATTATTTATAACATAGTCTTTGATTGCTTAACTTGTCCTTTCTATGATTTTGTATGCATGCTTGAATGCTACAACTGAGCAATTTTGCAATAGTTTTTTGCTTGTTTTTGATCGTTGTTGAAACATTTCAATCGTATTGCTGCATAAATGGTTACAGCATGCTATTATACACATTTGCACCAATTTTCTTTCCAGTGTGTTCAATGAACACTGGATCTGACCGATTTTTGGAAGTGAGAGTCTCCTGTGTATTTTGTGTTAGCTAGAAGCCAAGACCAAAGCAGAGATTACAACATTAGCGAGATGCTGTGGATGCTTTGGCGCAGAGCTGACCGCTGGATCTGAGTCCGGTCTGGACGGAGACCAGCGGTAGAGACGTTACTGCCCGACTCTCGCTACACAGCCAGATGAACGTCAGCTACTGTCTGTCATACACTGGCAACACATGCATACACTACTGCTCCAAAGATTGGGGTCAGTGAGATGTTTAAAATGTTTTTGAAAGAAGTCTCTTCTGCTCACCAAGGCTGCATTTATTTCATAAAAATACAGTAAAATTGTGAAATATTTTTACTGTTTTCTGTGTGAATATGTTAAAAATTATTCCTGTGATCAAAGCGGAGTTATCAGCATCATTACTCCAGTCTTCAATGTTGAAAACAGTTGTGCTGACCAATATTTTTTTGGAACTTGATACATTTTTCAGGATTCTTTGATGAATAAAACGTTAAAAAAGAACCGCATTTATTTAAAATAGAAATCTTTTGTGACATTATAGACTACTGTTCAAAACTTTGGGGTCAGTACATTTTTTTCTTTCTGTTTTTGAAAGAAATTAACAGTTTTATTGAGCAAAGATATGGTAAATTGATAAAAAGTGACAGTGAAGACTTGTATTGTTAGAAAATCTTTTTTTGAATAAATGCTGTAGCTGTTCTTTTTTAACTTTTTATTCATCAAAGAATTGAAAAATGTATCACAGGTTCCAAAAAAAATATGAAGCATCAAAAACGGTTTTCAACATCGAAAATAATTCAGCATATTAGAATGATTTCTGAAGGATCATGTGACAGTAAAGACTGTAGTAATGGCTGATGTAAATTCAGTGCTGTGTCATAGAAATAAATTATATTTCAAAGTATATTAAAATAGGAAAACAATATTAGAAAATGCAATAATATTTCACAATATTACTGTTTTTTCTGTATTCTTCATCAAATAAATACAGCCTTGATGAGCAGAAGAGATACTTTAACAACACAAAAATACAATGGCAAAAGCACAGGCATGAAATGACTAAAACTTAAACTATAATTGTAGCTGACAGTTGAATTGATGAATTGGTTTGGCCTCTTGTAGTTCCTCAATCACACATGAAACATCTGAAGCCGCTCGGTATGAAGCAGAAACAAACACACTGATACACCACAGACTGGTTTTACAGCCGTCACATGTTTATTTCACAGATCTAGGCCGTCAGAACGCATGGATTTGCCTCCAGATGTCCTTTTAGCACACTTCCAGTCTCTGATGAGAGTTTGAGACATAAAGAAACTAGGGCCTGTTTTTTCTTCAGCTGTGGATTGGAACCAGCTCTGTCTTAATGAAGCATATGGCCCACACATTGCTGCTTAAACAGGGCCTCAGTGGGTGACGGCATTATGGGTAAAATACCATGTGTTAGTCTTTAAAATGCAGAGGGCGGTCAGATCTGGGATGCATCTGTTGCACTGGGTGGTAATGAGTTCACAGACACGTGACTTTAAAGAGAACATGGCCGTCCTGCTGCTGCAAATCATCACAGTGTTGCATTCTGGGAGGCGGATCCGTCTGAAATCAATACAGCTAATTGATTCTAGAAAACACATCTGGACCCGCCTCTCGGAGCTTCTCATTGGTCGATTGCATGACTGTCAGAGTGTGTTGCAGCATATGTTAAAATAGTGGAATAAAAATCACATGAAACATGTTCAAATCATCGTTATATTCACAATGTGTTATTGTGATATTCAGTCTTGCTTTATTTTATGTCAACAAATTATTACAAAAAAATTATTGTGTGTAAATTATAAATTACAAATTTAAAAGTGAAAAATTATTTGTGCATAAATTAGATGTTAAAAAATTACTTGCGAAAAGTCCAATTATTACAAACTAAAAGATATTAAAAATAAATAGTATTTTCAATTACAAATTAAAAGAATTTTACAATTATTTCTGTGTATACAGATTACAAATTATAAGATGTTAGAAATTATTTGTGTTTATAAATTATTACTAATTAAAAAATGTAAACATTTATACACTAATGTTAATTTGGGTGTTAATAAGAAGAAATTAATACTTTTATTTATCAAGGATGCATTAAATTGATCAAAAGTGACAGTAAAGACATTTATAATGTTACAATATATTTCTATTAAACAAAATGCTGTTCTTTTGAACTTTCTATTCATCTGTGAATCCTGAAAAATAAATCAGTTTCCACAAAAATATTGGTCAGCACAACTGTTTTCAACATTGATAATAATCAGAAATGCTTCTCAGCATATTAGAATGATTTCTGAAGATCATGTGACACTGAAGACTGGAGGAATGATGCTGAAAATTCAGCTTTGATCATAGAAATAAATTACATTTTAACATATATTCACATAGAAAACATATTTTTTATTGCAATAATATTTCACAATTTTTTATGTTTTTACTCTATTTTTTTAACCAAATAAATGCATCCTTGTTGAGCAGAAGAGACTTCACATTGTGGATATTGAGTATGTGTCATCTGCAGGGGCTTCGGGTTGTTTTTGGTGTCTCGAGGGAAACGCTTGTTTTTCAGGTAGTTGTCGACTGTCAGCAGGTTGGGATCTGTACAGCGATGTGCCGTTGAGCATTTTTGTGGTTCAGACGTCGGTGGCAGCAGATGATTTAGTCTGTTCCTGATGGTGTTTATGACCGATCTCAGTCATATGTCTGGATTTAACTCCATTTAGCAACAAAACCCCATAATGTTCCTGTCAGTGAAGTATGAGAACATGATAATGTCTCAAATCATCACACAGAGAAGCATCAGATCTCGTCTCCTCAAGAAAAGATCTAAGCCAGTTGATTCTGTTATTTTGGGTTGAAGTTGGAAGGGTTTTCAGTAGATTTAATCGTATGTGACGCCGTCATCGTTTCAGCGTCCCTGAGGAGGAAATGCTTCAGATGGAGGTGTTTGCTTTTCCTGTGGTTTCTGGGCTGTATATTGAACTAACACCTCCTCTCTTCATCTCCTCCAGGAGCTGAAGGACAGACAGACGCCGGTCCACCGCTGCCCTCTAGAGGGTGAGGACAGACACCAGTACAAATATCTACACAATCTTAGACATTCAAAATTGCTTTATTGGCATGACTGTAAAAAATACAATATTGCCAACATTCTTATAATCGAGATGCATTGATTTAAGATGCAAAATGACATAAGAAGGCTTGTTTTCTGAGAAATTGTACTAAAATTGCTAAAACTAAATATAAATAAAAATAAATATAGCAAACAAATAAAAATGACAAAAGCACATAAAACTTAAACTAAAATTAATATAAAAACTGGAAATATAAAATAAAACCTAATTCAAGATATTAAAACAAAATATATAAAACATTTTTTTTTAGATATAACAATTATATTTTACTGAAAAATAAAAGCTAATTCAAAATATTAATAAATACTACGGTAGTATATAAATAATACTAAAATAACACTGAAATGGAATTAAATTGCTGCAAGTGTAGTTATATTATAGTATATTATTTGAAAATATAAAAATAAATATATTAGTTTTATATAAAATGTTATATTATACTTAATTATATACTGAAAACTGCAAATATAAAGATAAAAGCTCATTCAAAATATTAATAAATACTACAATATTATATAAATAATACTTAAAACTTAAAACAAGAACAAGTATCTGCTAGTGGGATCAGAAAAGTCCATTTGTTTTCTCTTTGAATTAATCTGATTTTTCTGACCCCACTGGCAGATACTTGTTCTTGTTTTAAGCATAAACTCAGTTCATTTTGATGAATTTTTCAGAAAACAACACTTATTATCCTCATCATTTTGCTTCTCAACTAAATGTATCTTGATTTCAGAATGTTAAGATACTTTTTGCAGTGCGTCTCATACTCATACTCACTGTATGTAGTGCTGTCAGTGTAGTGTACTCACAGTAGTGTGTGTGTGTGTGTGTGTTAGTGGCTCTGCCTCCAGAAAAGGCTGAAGGATGTAAGAGTTTTCTGCCGTCTGAAGATGGAGAGAGAGACGTGCTGAAGGAAACCTGCAAAGGGAAGAAACGCATCAGTCTAGATGTAAGTTCACAACAAACAACAGAGTTATATTTATTTATTTATTAATAAATTATTTATGGGGGCGCCTTTTAATGATTTTTAATTTTAATTTAATTTATTTCACATTTTTTATGAGTTTTATATTTTGAATAACTTAAACACAAAATTGTAGTAATTACACAAATAAACTTATAAAAGTTCAATATAAACTTATAATAAAAGTTCACAGCAAACAACAGCAAAATACAATTTATAATTATTTATTAATAAGCTATTTATGAGGGCACCTTTTAAGATTTTTTATTTTTCATTTTACAATTTTAATTAATTTCACATTTTTAATGAGTTTTATATTTTATATAACTTGAACGCACAAATTTGCACTAAATACATAAAAAAAATTACAAAACAAATTAAAATTCAATTGAAAACAGTGATAAGCAGTTGTATCCGTCAGTGTATAATCAGTGTAAATTTTCATCTATCAGTAATATCTAAATGTTTATTTCTCTACAAAATGCCACACAGAAATGTGTGGAAACATTATTAAGTGTGAACTCAAATGAATTGAGGATTGACTGAACGCTGCTCTGATAATGCAGTAAGAATGTCATCCGAACACATCTCCAGAGGTCTGAATTCACATTCAACAGTTATCATCCTCGTCACCAGATACACATCAGTTGCATCTCCTGCCAAAAAGCTGAAACTGAGACTTGTGGTTAGAAAGATTTTTCCTGGAACAAGACGAAAAGCGCCTGTATAATCCCACGCACAACTCCCTTATACATCCTCTCCAATGAAACTCTATACCTGTACAGATTCAATCTTTCCTTTATTAAAAGAGTCATTTGATCATGAATAAACATCCTGTCATCATTTACTCACCCTCATGTTTTTCCAAACCTGTCGGACTTTTATTCTGTGCAAAAACTAATGATGAAGCTTCTGCTTTACATGCAGTACAGTGAAGGGATCTGGATCGGTTTCTGTTTCACAAAAAAAAAAAAAAAAAAAAAAAAAATATATATATATATATATATATATATATATATATATATATATATATATATATATAAATTAAAATGAATAAATATAATTAAATTATTTTAATATAATTTGGAATAATATATTTTTAGTTTGTTTTATTTATTTATTTAAGAGTGTATTCATGTGTTTAAATTTTTAGGTTGTTTGTTGCAGTGTTGTTTTAGTATTATTTATATACAAACCCGATTCCAAAAAAGTTGGGACACTGTACAAATTGTGAATAAAAAAGGAATGCAATAATTTACAAATCTCATAAACTTATATTCACAATAGAATATAGATAACATATCAAATGTTGAAAGTGAGACATTTTGAAATGTCATGCCAAATATTGGCTCATTTTGGATTTCATGAGAGCTACACATTCCAAAAAAGTTGGGACAGGTAGCAATAAGAGGCCGGAAAAGTTAAATGTACATATAAGGAACAGCTGGAGGACCAATTTGCAACTTATTAGGTCAATTGGCAACATGATTGGGTATAAAAAGAGCCTCTCAGAGTGGCAGTGTCTCTCAGAAGTCAAGATGGGAAGAGGATCACCAATTCCCCCAATGCTGCGGCGAAAAATAGTGGAGCAATATCAGAAAGGAGTTTCTCAGAGAAAACTTGCAAAGAGTTTGAATTTATCATCATCTACATTGCATAATATCATCCAAAGATTCAGAGAATCTGGAACAATCTCTGTGCATAAGGGTCAAGGCCGGAAAACCATACTGGATGCCCGTGATCTTCAGGCCCTTAGACGGCACTGCATCACATATAGGAATGCTACTGTAATGGAAATCACAACATGGGCTCAGGAATACTTCCAGAAAACATTGTCGGTGAACACAATCCACCGTGCCATTCGCCGTTGCCGGCTAAAACTCTATAGGTAAAAAAAGAAGCCATATCTAAACATGATCCAGAAGCGCAGGCGTTTTCTCTGGGCCAAGGCTCATTTAAAATGGACTGTGGCAAAGTGGAAAACTGTTCTGTGGTCAGACGAATCAAAATTTGAAGTTCTTTTTGGAAAACTGGGACGCCATGTCATCCGGACTAAAGAGGACAAGGACAACCCAAGTTGTTATCAGCACTCAGTTCAGAAGCCTGCATCTCTGATGGTATGGGGTTGCATGAGTGCGTGTGGCATGGGCAGCTTACACATCTGGAAAGGCACCATCAATGCTGAAAGGTATATCCAAGTTCTAGAACAACATATGCTCCCATCCAGACGTCGTCTCTTTCAGGGAAGAACTTGCATTTTCCAACATGACAATGCCAGACCACATACTGCATCAATTACAACATCATGGCTGCGTAGAAGAAGGATCCAGGTACTGAAATGGCCAGCCTGCAGTCCAGATCTTTCACCCATAGAAAACATTTGGCGCATCATAAAGAGGAAGATGCGACAAAGAAGACCTAAGACAGTTGAGCAACTAGAAGCCTGTATTAGACAAGAATGGGACAACATTCCTATTCCTAAACTTGAGCAACTTGTCTCCTCAGTCCCCAGACGTTTGCAGACTGTTATAAAAAGAAGAGGGGATGCCACACAGTGGTAAACATGGCCTTGTCCCAACTTTTTTGAGATGTGTTGATGCCATGAAATTTAAAATCAACTTATTTTTCCCTTAAAATGATACATTTTCTCAGTTTAAACATTTGATATGTCATCTATGTTGTATTCTGAATAAAATATTGAAATTTGAAACTTCCACATCATTGCATTCTGTTTTTATTCACAATTTGTACAGTGTCCCAACTTTTTTGGAATCGGGTTTGTACTATTATAGTTTTTATTAATAATTTCAATTAGCTTTTCTTCAGTTTTCATTTTCATTTAGTTTAATTTTTAGTAATCTTGTTTTGTGCTTTCATTTTTATTCACTTTTTTAAAATGTTACAATTTAGGTTTAATTTGAAAGAAAATAATATGGTTTGGAATTGTGTGTTTTTTTATTTGTATGTTTGTTTTTAATATTGTCTTGCTGTGTGTTTTAAATTTTAGATTGTTTGTGGGTTGCAGTGTTATTTTAGGATTATTTTATACTATTATAATTTTTATTAATATTTTGGATTAGCTTTTTAAGTTTTCAGTTTAATTTTTAATAATTTGATTGTGTGCTTTTGTAATTTTTATTCACCTTTTAAATATTACAATTTAAGTTTAATTTGAAAGAAAATAGTCATTTTTGGAATAATACATTTTTATTTGTATTTGTTTATTTTTTTAAAAACTTGTATTACTGTGTTTTACTGTGGGTTGCAGTGTTATTTTTGTATTATTTACAGTATATACTATTATCAATATTTTGAATGATCTTTTATTTTTTGCTTTTGTTATTTTTATTCTTTTTTTATATTACTATTACATTTGTCTTTATTTCAGTTTTAGCTCAGTTTTAGTGTTTTTTATTTATTTAAAGTTAGTACTAATTTTAAAAATAAAATTAAACTCCATTCATTTAGTTGGCAAGGTAACATTTCTCATTTTCATTAATTTAATGTTCATATTTTATTTGATTTCAGCATTATTAAGATTAACAAAAAAATATTTTAATAGTTTTAGTTTCAACCATAATAACCCTGGTTGGCAAAAAAGAAAGAAAGAAAAGAACAGTAAATGAATACATAAACGACATGAGTAAATGATGACTGTTGATTTTTGAGGAAATGATTTGTTTGGCATTGGCAGTCATTGAGGTCCTTCTGCTGGTCAGGTGTGTAACTGCATGTGTGTGTGTGTGTGTGTGTGTTCTGTCAGGATCTGAAGTGTAACGTGTCTCTGGTTGATGACAACAGGCAGGAGTGGGTCTTCACGCTCTATGACTTCGACAACAGCGGAAGAGTCACAAAGGAGGTAAATATTGACATTTATACACACACACACATAACACACACACACACACATGCACATATACAGGCTTCATTCAGAGACAGACACCTGACATTCATTCCCTTCAGTGAAACGCATGAGAATGTGTTCATGTGTGTGTGTGTGTTTTAGGACATGTCCAGTTTGATGCACACTATCTATGACGTGGTGGACACCTCTGTCAATCACTCGTGTAACAGCAAACGAAAGACCCTCCGGGTGAAGCTGATGGTCACTCCTGAACCCGGAGCTCGCAGGAGAGACACGACACACACCGGTAATGGTGCTCATCTCTCTCAACACACACACACACACACACACACCACACACACACACACACACAGACACACAGACACACACACACACACACACACACACACAACACACACCATGTTTGTTTTTGTGAATTGTAGGGACTCTCCATAGGCGTAATGGTTTTTATACTGTACAAACCGTATTTTCTATTGCCCTACACCAACCCTACACCTAAACTTAGTCCTCACAGGAAACTTTCTGCATTTTTACTTCCCCCCAAAAAACTCACTCTGTATGATTTATAGGCGTTTTGAAAAATGGGGACATGTCCTCATAAGTCACCTTCTCCTTGTAATACCTGTCATACCTCTGTCATTATACAAATTTGTGTCCTCATATGTCACAAAAACTCACACACACACACACACTCACACTCACATAACACACACACTCACACTCACACTCACATAACACACACACACACACACACTCACAACTAACACACACTCACACTCACATAACACAACACACACACACACACACACTCACATAACACACACTCACACTCACATAACACACACTCACACTCACATCACAACATCACACCACACTAACACACACATCACACTCACATAACACACACTCACACTCACACAACACACTCACATCACATACACACACACTCACACTCACACACACTCACAAACTCACACTACACACTCACATACACACACTCACACTCACACACACACTCACATAACTCACACTCACACTCACACACACACTCACATAACACACACTCACACTCACACACACATCTCAACACCACACATCACACTCACATAACACACACACTCACACTCACACACACACTCACACTCACACTCACATAACACTCACACTCACACACACACTCACATAACACACACTCACA
This sequence comes from Aspiorhynchus laticeps, assembly GCA_023376895.1. NCBI lineage: Eukaryota > Metazoa > Chordata > Actinopteri > Cypriniformes > Cyprinidae > Aspiorhynchus > Aspiorhynchus laticeps. The sequence goes on along the minus strand of CM041806.1, from coordinate 4,685,852 downwards.
CACACACTCACATAACACACACACACTCACATACCACACACTCACACACACACTCACATAACACACACTCACAAACACACACTCACATACACACACACTCACATAACACACACTCACACTCACACTCACACACACACTCACATAACACACACTCACACTCACATAACACACACTCACACTCACATAACACACACACACACACACACACACACACACACACACAATGTTCAGCAGCAATGACCGTACTGCAACGATTAGTTCTGTGAAACAAAGCAAAACTCATTATAATCAGTGATGCTGTCTACACTGGATGGGACGTGACAAATCCCCGACAGTAAACTGCTGCTGTGTTCTATTTATGACGTATTGACACAAATTTGAGATGATTTTGAAAAATCATGTAATCATTTGTGTAAGCCTTCTTTTGTTCCGCAGATGTTTTCCTCTTTTGTTTTTTATCTGCCACCTCTATCTTTCTGTCTCTCGGCTCGGCTAATGTCCGTCCTGTGCACTGATGAGCGCTCTCTCCTCTGCATCATGAGTAGACACGCCCCTTACTGCTGATTGGCTACAAGTTTGTTTTGGTACTCGGCCCCGACTCCGTTTTCTAAAGCGTTTTTGAAAAAACACATACCCCACCTTTAAAGGTGATTCATCTGACTTGATTATTTTCCCTTTTAATTTGGAGCTTGATGGACAAAAAATTATGAAGCACTAAAGTTAAAAGACTCAAAACAGTCAAACTAATATTATAAAACAAGTGCACACTTTAATCACTTTATCATTGATATATTATTGTAGTTTTTGTTAATGTTTTGAATCAAATTTTATTTAATTTTTTTCTGTTTTCACTTTAATTTTATTTGAAGTTTTAGTAATTTTGTTGTGTTCTTGTAATTTTGATTAGTTTTAAAAAAATATATAGTCTAAAAAAGTTTTTGATTTGAGTTAATGTTTATTTTAGTTGATTCTTTTTATGGTTTTAGTTTTAATTTTAGTTATCTATTATGAACCTGCTATAATTTATGGGTTTACACAAATAAATATATTTCTAATATATAAAACATTAAATAATATATTTTTTTAATATTGTATACTGTGTTTTGCATTTTAGATATTTTTTGGTTGCAGTGTTATTTTAGTATTATTTTAGACTATTATAATTTTTTTATTGGTATAAAATAAATATTAATAAATAAATTAATATATTAATTTGGTATTAGCTTATTAGACAATATGGTCTGGAATTATATGTTTTTATTTTCACATTTTTTTTTATATTGTATTACTGTGTTTTTGGTTGTTGTGTTATTTTAGTATTATTTTACACTATTATAGTTTTTATTAATATTTTGTATTAACTTATTTCTTCAGTTTTCATTTTTATTTTAGTTTAATGTTTAGTATTTTTTTGCATTTTTATTTTTATTTGAGTTTTTTTTATATTGTCTTACTGTGCTTGTTGGTTGGAGTGTAACTTATAGACTATTATAGTTTTTATAAAAGTTTGAATACATCTCTGATTGAATAAGACGCTGTTGTAAAAGCAGCCATAAAAAGCAGAACTCTACTTGGTTTTGTGCTTAATTTCTGAACTTTCTTTGCTCCTGCTTCAGACAAGCGCTCGAGTCGCATCGAGTCGGTTCAGGCGGAGGACAGACGGCAGCACACACACATCAGGTGAGCCGCTGTGTGTCGTATGAGCATATGAATCAGTGTTTGTGTGCCGTATGTCCACGTGTGACATGATGTGTGTTTTTCACAGAGGTCAGAATCACTACTGTGTGGACGAGAACACAGAGAGAAGAAATCATTACCTGGATCTGGCAGGAATAGAGAACTACACCTCCAGATTTGACAGTAAGATTCTGCTGAACGTGTGTGTGATATCACAGAAACACAGTCTTTAGCACGCTTCCAGTCATTATAGCAAACACAATTCACATAGAAACTTGTGCTGTTTGAATGATTAGGAATTAAAGGGAGAATCTCAGGGTCAAATTTCAGAGTCTCGCAAAACCCATCAAGAAATGTCATATTTCACCACACAAAATTAAAATGAATAAGGACTCTTTTGCATGAAAATAAGCAATATTAGGACCCTTAAGGCATTAATATATTTTTTTGACATCATTTTCATACATTAAGCTCACCCCCTCCAATTTCTCTTAAAAAATGTCATGATTGGGATGCAAAATAAAAAATAAGACTATTTTAATTGTAAAGTTTTTACTCATCATGGTAGTATTTGTTGTGCTGCTTTTAATTTATGCAGATTTTGATAATAGTGTTTTATTAATTTTCCTGAAAACAGGATTTTCTTTATCCAAAGTATTATTTTTTCTTTTCTTTTATAAAATAAAGTTCCTTCATTTTTGTTCATTGTGCCGACCCTTTATAAAATATTATTACTTAATAATGTTGATCATTGTTTTGACACTTTATTAAATAGAATTTTATAATTTATAATTTTAAAATGTATAATTCCTTAATTTTTGTTTACTTTTCCAACCTTTTATATATATATAATTCCTTAACTTGTGTTCATTTTGCTAACCCTTTATAAATATATTTTCTTTAACTTTTAACTTTGGTCATTGTTCTGACCCTTTATAAAATATAACTTTTCCAACCTTTCATAAAATATAATTCCTTAATTTTTTGTCATTTTTTCTACCATTTATAAAATATAATTCCTTAATTTTAATTGTTGTTTTGTTCTGACCCTTTATAAAATATGATTGCTTAATTTTTGTTCATGTTGCAACCTTTTATAAAATATATTTTCCTTCATTTTGATTACTGTGCTGACTGTTTATAATGTAGAACTCCTTAATTTTAATTTTTTCATTTTGCCAGACTATTTTATAATATATTTTGCTTAATTTTAATAATTGTGCTGATGCTTTATAAAATATATTTTCCATAATTTTGATAATTATTCTGACCCTTTATAAAATATAATGCTTATATAAAATATATAATATATTATATATGTAATATAATATATATTATATATGTAATATATACATCTTATATATGTCTTTAATTTTCTCCTTCATCAAGGTTTGTCTCCTCCTGCGACCCAGCAAGAGCAGCCGTCACGGTCTTCACACGATCAGAGCCGCTCTCGTTCCCACGAGCCCGAGACACACGGCCATCAGCGGCGGTCGCGGGTCCTCTCCTACCCCTGTGCGGCCCCGGATCCCCGTGTGTGCGCCGGGCCCCAGTCCATCAGATCCCCCAAGGGCACGTCCAAAGGCGGCCAGTCTGCGGCCAAAACCAGCAAGTGCCACGGCTTCTCTCCGGCGGGTCAGGATGTGTACCATCTGCCTCAGCACAGCCACAGCAAGAGATCGAGAGCCAGAGCCAGAGAACATGTGCTGTCGCCCTCCAAACACACCCAGCCACAGCAGCCCTCGCCCGTCAGCGAACACAGCGCTGGGTTTGTGCTGCCTGTGGTCCAGCGACACGAACACCATCATCATCACGAACACCATCATCATCACCACTACCACCACTACCACCAGACATGACTTCACAAACACACTGGCATCTACAAACTCACAGAGCTCACTTCAGGCTGGACTAAGAAGTCCAGGTCTCTATGCCCGTCAGGTAGAGCTGCACGATTAATAGAGGTGTGATGATAAATCGATTCATGGAAACTTGTATGAATGATTATTTTGTGTTCAAGCGGTGTGTGTGTCAGGAACTGGAAGCATGCAGTGCCATCTGCTGTTAATAACTAAACTCAGAATCGATTCAAGAGAGACTCGCAATGCATTCAGATAATCACAGAAGCGATACACAAATCGATTTATCGTTGCACCCTAACGATTAATCGTTGAAAGATCACGATCTCGATTCAAACACCCACGCGATCTCATTTCTAAATGACAACGATTCGCCCGTGTCTATTAAACCTTTGAAAAAGTCATACTGGAAATTGGCACAGAGAGAGCAGTTATCATGTTTATGTAAGAAACAGCTTCACAAACAGTCTTTTCAACCACACAGTATTATTTCTGTCTTACAATCATTCCTATTATCACAGAAATACTGGGATGAAAGTTTATAGATCGGATATAAACATTGATGTCTATGGTAGATCAAAATAGAGCAAATCGCCTTTTGAGAGTAACTGGCGCTTTAAACAACGTTTGTGTCGATTGCATTGTTTTTAAAAAATGTATTTGTCATTGAATCATTCATTCAAAAGATTCGTTCAAAAACGCTGATTCATCCAGTAATGAAACAAGTGAAGTATTTATGAGTGAGTTATTAAATCATTCATTCAAACCAATTTTGCATGAAAAAATACATACTTACATATAAGTGTTCATGAAATATATATATATATATATATATATATATATAAAATCGCATCCAAAATAAAAGTTTTTGTTTACATAATATATGTATGTGTACTGAATATATTTATTATATATATATAAATACACAAACATGCATGTATATATTTCAGTTTTTTTTTATATATATATATATATATATATTAAATATATTTATTTATAATCTAAATTATATGAATATAAAAATAGACATGTAAATACATATAAATATTTTCAAAATATATACTGTATGTGTGTGCATTTATATATACATAATAAATATAAACAGAACACACAAATATTATGCAAACAAAAACTTTTATTTTGGATTAATCGCGATTAATCGCTTGACAAGCACTAATATATATACGTATATATAATTTGCATGAATTATTAACAATTTGTGTGTGTATATATATATACATTATAATTTGTGAAAATTAATTATACACTTTTAAATAGACTGCTGGAATTAATATTTTGTCACAGCCTCCAGTAAATGACACATTATTTTAAAGTTCAGAATCGTGGGAGAATCATGATCTCTATTTGAGACAAAATAAATAAATCGTGATCTCAATTCATCCAGAATGTGCAGCTCTACCGTCAGGTTTGTGATGGTCTTTCTGTTCTGCAGTATGAATGTTCAGCGAGGAAATCTATAAAAGCATATATCAGATCCTCAGAAATCTGCTCTGCTCAAACTCAGGCACTTATTAAGTTTATTAACTATATTGTGATCATTTACATTTACATTTATGCATTTAGCAGACGCTTTTATCCAAAGCGACTTACAGTGCATTCAGGCTATACATGTTTTATCACTATGTGTGTTCCCTGGGAATCGAACCCACAAACCTTTGCGCTGCTAACGCAATGCTCTACCACTGAGCCACAGGAACACCCATTTACACAATGAACGGAATGAAAATAGAGCTAAAGTTAGTCATTGCTGACAGTTTACATGAAGACATCAACTTCCGTTGGTATTTTTGAACCATCTTTTGAAATTTTGATTATGCTTATACAGATTTGTGCACTTTTATCAAGTGTGTTGGAATGATTTAGAGAGATCAACCAACAGAACAAAACAAAACATAATGAAACTGAGTTTTGTTAATTAAAAGGATTTTACAAAAGAGCAAAGTGATATTGAGGACACTAATATAAATATAAATCAGTTATCAGTAAAACACACACTCGCAGTCAAACGTTTGGAATAATTAAGATTTTTTTATGTTTTTGAAAGAAGTTTCTTCTCCTCACCGAGGCTGCATTTATTTGATCAGAAATACTGTAAAAACAGTAATATTGTGAAATATTTTTACCATTTAAAATAACTATTTTCTATTGTGATATATTGTAAACTGTAATTTATTCCTGTGATGCGCAGCTGAATTTTCAGCATCATTTCTCTAGTCTCATGATCACATGATCTTCAGAAATCATTCTAATCATAAGAGACTTTTTTTGATAATATAAAAAAAAATCTTTATTATTCTAAACTTTTCCCTGGTAGCGTTTATATACATATTTAATTTGAAACATTTCAATTAGAGACCCAGGGAAAATAAAAACAGCGATCAAACCATTTGAAATGATTTAAAAGTCACTTAATTGTAATAAAGAAAACTAATGTGATTTCCATCTTTCAGATTTTATCCAGTATATTCAGACATGTATGAATGGGGTCATGAAATATATAAATGATCATGTTGTGTAATTCTGCAGATTTCTCTCGGTCTCTCAGATGGTTTTGTGTGCCGCGTCTCTTCAAGTGTGTTTCTCAGGTGAACAGTGCTGCTCTGTAGCTTTTCTGGAAAAAAAGGCTCTTTCTGCTTTGAGAGACCCTGCCATGAACTGAACGAGGAAATATCACCACTGCCAGTTTGAATGCTAAAAATAAAAACTATATGAATATAAACATTTTACTGTATGATGATACTGCATATGCATATTTATCATGGTTTATACATATGCATTTGTTTTTTTATATATTTTAATAAAATACATCTAATGCAGTTGACGTCTGTCTTTCATTCTCTCAATCAGAGAAATTTATAAACTGGACTTAACTCAGTATATGGTCATTTTTGACTGAAAATGTTTACCCAATTTTTTTAATTATTTTTTTTGTGTAAGCACTTGCTATGTGAACGAAAATACTGTTCCGTAAATATATTTTAAGTATTATAAAATTGCTAAAAATACAAAATATTAAATAAAAAAACATTAACAAATTAAAATACAGAACATAATTTAAAATTGGTGGTTTTGACCACCACGCGAAGTTATTCATTAGAACCTTGAGGAAAAGTGCTTTAGCCACACCCCTCTCTTTTTAACTCCGCCCTGCAATGACACGTCAACCAACCGGATGTCAGTAAACGCGAACGCGCAAAATGATTGGCTAAAAAACGCGGGCCGCTCTCCTGACAGAATGTGATTTCTCGCGATACTTATTTCCGAGTCCTGTCAGGTAACGTTAGTGTTTAGATTTCGTTAAGAGCGTAAAACAAAAAGTAACTTAGTAAGTGGTTACTGATCGTACAAAACTCGTTAATATAAGGTTTCCAGGACGTTGCTATGTGGCTGCTAACTCAAACGAGTCCATCTTCAAGTCTCTATGATATTTTGATTTCAAAATATGCCTCGAGTCCCTCATTCAGTGTAAGTTTCTGGGTTTTTTCATTAGCATCAGTTCAAAATGGTTTGGTAAAGTAACTACATTCAATTAAAATAAATAAATAACATAAACACGATTTGAGGAATCACTCGCTCTGCTGGAATCAAAGTGTTTATACTTATGGTTAGGGGATTGTTTAAATCATTAACCCTGAGTATGAACAATAATAAGCACTAATAATAATAATCGTTTACAATGTCTTCAAACCGTTAACGTTACTCATCTAACGTTACTGGATTTGACTCCAGCGCCACCTTGCGGCGAGATCGGTAAATCATCCCTATATTGTGGCCTTTTTGCATTAGAATTTATATATTTATTATTATATTATATTTGTATGTTTTATAGCATAAAATTGTGTGTGTGTATATGTGTGTTTTTGTAAATATTTTTAAAGTGCCCCTATTATGGGTTATGAAAGGTTTATATTTTGGTTTTGGGAGTCCCCAACAACAGGTTGACATGCATGCAAGGTCAAAAAACACTTTTATTTTCTTATAATATGCATTTATTTTTACCTTATTTGCTCAACGACTCCCAAACGATTCATTTTCCCAAACCCCTCCTCTGCGTGACGCTAATCTGCGCTGATTGGTCGGTTTCATTTAAAGCAGTGTTTGTGAGCGTTTAACGCTCCAAAAGCGGCACCTAGTGGCAAAGAATGATTTTGCATGTTCATTCAACAACGCGAAAATCAAGTTTTCCAGGTCTGCGCGTGCAACAAGTGGGCGGACAATATGCTAATGTTTCATGTTGACGTCACCATGAAACGGCTTGGGATTCGTTTTAAAAACGACTCGTTTCAATGATTCAGAGTCGACTCTTTCTTTTGAGAGATAATAACTTTATACACGGTGCACGTTCAGATTTAAAACTTCATTTAAAACTGTTTTCATTCACTTAGAGCTGTGTTACACACTGCATGAAAGATCATTTTCAAAAATCCATAATAGGGGCACTTTAAGACACACTATGCAGTTGACATGCTATATTTCTAATTGATCTAAAACTACTTTAAACATTTTGACAATTCTTCTAGATTTATTATATGTGCAGCTAAATAAACGTCTCATAAAAACCTTTAGAGGTACTTTTAGAAATGGATCTGTCTGATGCTTAGACTAGAAGTAAACATAAAAAAGCATTAAAAATATAAATAAGACAATAATATATATATATATTAGAAAATAAAATGTTCAAATTTTAACTACCCAGCATTAAAAAAAACGTATGCATTCTGAAATTGTTACAAAATCATAACAAAGACATGTAACATTTCTGGTTGTCACACTGGTGGAACTTTCGGGATAAATTAAAAGACAAGAACCATACGTTTCTTCATAGACTGTCCTCCAGAAACCCCATCTTAAAGCAAAGACTTGAGATATAATGAAGCTCAGAGAAGAGCATGTTCTCTGTCAGTCTGAGGAACCTCAACTGTCTTTTCATTTTTACTATGACACTTGTTGCTCTAATATCTTTTTTGTAACAACATTTAAAGCTTTTTGTGAACTTGTTTCAATGCATTCAGTACATTTCAGAAGAGCATATAGAAAACAAGGTCTTAACGCGATGTGTCAGACCAGAACTGCTCATAAGACGTTTTTTGAGAGCGGGCCAGTGAGGATTTAATCGGGGGCCAAATAAGGACCCCGGCCGCGCCACACAATAACAGTGGTGAGAGCGAGGGGAGGGTCGGAGAAATGCTAATGTACCTACTTTGTGCTGCGCGAGAGAACCTCCTCTGCCATTGACAACGAGCTGCTTCAGTCGGATTGGGTGGAAGTTAGAAAATAATGTCAGTTTAGCGTCGCACTTTCACACGCTCTCACTCGCATTCCTTCATCGCGCGGAACTGACGCGACGCGACGCATATAGAGAAGGTAAGAGAGCGATTACTACAATCACCACCTGACAAACTCATCATGCACAGTGTTAAACAAGGGTCCGAGATGACAAAACGGACCATGCAAACATTTTAGATCTCAATTACCTGGTTAATATAAAATTACATTTATTTTATTATGCTGAAACTGGTTTGCTGAGACCTTGGGACCAGCAAAACATCTTAGGCTGGTTTAAAGCATTATTTCAGCAGGGAAACTTTCTGTGATCATATTATATTCAGTGCATGCTGTGGAAAGTTTGGTTTGAATGTATTTGGGTGATATATGTGACCCTGGAGCACAAAAGCAGTCATAGGTAACACAGGTATATTTGTAGCAATAGCCAACAATACATTGTATGGATCAAAATTATCCATTTTTTTATGCCAAAAATCATTAGGATATTAAGTAAAGATGAATGAATGAATGATGCATTTATATAGCGCTTTATTGTGTATTGATGTGGGGGGTCACTCCTCAACCACCACAAGATCATGTTCCATGAAGATATTTTGTAAATTTTCTACCGTAAATATATCAAAACTTAATTTTTGATTAGTAATATGCATTGCTAAGAACTTCATTTGGACAACTTTAAAGATGATTTTCTCAATATTTAGATTTTTTTGCACCCTCAGATTCCAGATTTTCAAATAGTTGTATCTCAGCCAAATATTGTCCTATCATAACAAACCATACATCAATGGAGAGCTTATTTATTCATAAATCTCAATTTCCAAAAATGTACCCTTATGACTGGTTTTGTGGTCCGGGGTCACATATGGTTAGTGATAGACTGATATATCATCCAGGCCGATTAATCGGAAGATATTTGGTTATTTTGAGAATTTATTTATGCCTGATGTCAGTCCCAAGATCTCCTGCATCCTTGCTGGATAGTGCACAGTTACTGTTTCAAAGGTTTTACTAATATTCCAGTTAAGTTATAAAAACTTTTTCCCAATGTTCTCTAAACTTCAAAACATCCCGTTTTTAAAATGATTTTATAACGTTTATTCTTGGTTATGCAAACGCTAAGTGAACATTCCATTTGATCATTTTGCAAACATTGTGGGAACGTTACTTTTAAATGTTATCTGAATGTTTTAAAATAAGAAGTAACATTTAAAAACGTTAGATGAATGTTTCAGGAAAAGATGTTTCATGCAAGATGTATAAATAATATTTTTCTTAAGTTTTGAGAGCATTAAAGAGCAGAAAACTTTGACAAACGTTTTATTAGTAACATTTAGGAAACGTTTTTTGAACGTTTCAGGAAAAAAAAATGTTCAATGAATGTGTATAAATAACATTTTTGTGGAAAAGTTTTGAGAACATTATTAAAGACCAGATAAATTTGACGAACATTCTATTATTAACATTTAAAAATGTTAGACAAACATTTCAGGAAAAAACGTCAATGAACGATGTATAAATAATGTGCCTGTGCTATATAACGTTTTATTAGTAACATAAAAAAAAGGTTAGATGAATGTTTCAGGAAAAATGTTCAATGAACAATGTATAAATAACATTTTTATGCTTTTATCATTTTTTTAATAATTTTGAGATTTTTTTAAAAAAAACTAAATAAAATGTTCAGGAAAAAACGTATATGAATTTAGAAAATGTTGGTATACATGTTTTTCTAAGTGAACATAAAAAGACTAGATAAGTTTCAGAAAAAAAACTGTTCCATGATCGATTTATAAATAAAACATTATAGTTTTATGCTAAAGTTTTGAGAACATTATTAGAGACCAGATATTGATGAACATTTTATTAGTAATTTTATTAGTAATTAGTAATATATATATAGCATTGTATCATCCACCTGTTCTCTAAACATCTGCATCAGCTGTATTGAGCACATTTGTTCCCAGAGCACTATTGCTGAAGATGTTACGCTGCTTGTCTTGTTCATGCATCCTCTTATTCTTATAGAGACAGTTGTGCTAGTTTGCACGACTAAGCCTTTCTTAGGAAAATGTGATTATCTGCAGCTCTGACTCTCATTCAGACGCACGCATGAGAAAAGCTCTGCAACACAATAGAGGCGCTGGGAGTTTGTCTGAGATGCTGAAGGGAGAAAGAGAACAGCTTAGATATTACAATACATACATCTGCCTCATAATGGCCTGTCTGAAGAGAAGAGAATTCATTTACAGTGCTGGACGCGATTGAAGCCTGATATACTGGATTTGATTGTATATAGCCAGCCAGCGTTATTCCTTTAAGCACATATGCATTTTTCTCAACTCGCGAGCAACAGTTTGGTTGCGCCTGGATATTTTGTTGCAGTGACATCAAAGAGCGAGTTGAACAATTGCCTCATTCTGCCCTTCTACCCCCACTGTCTCTCCCCAATTTCCACTTGATTAAGCTCCGAGCCTCTTGAGTTGAATCCGCAGGGAAAATGGTTCACTAATTTCAGGACTGGGCTTCCAAACAAAACAGGGCCACTTTTTCTTTCCACTCTAATTGAATCAGGTATGATTTTCTCTCCCTCTGCCTCTCGACCGGTGTATTTGAGGAGATTGTAGGATTAATAAAACCACAGAAAAAGTCAAAAGAAAGGACATTTTGTGCAAAAGTTGCATTTGTCTTTATTTGCTCATGCTTTGCCTGCTGGCTTTTACTTAGCAGTCATGTGACCTGCTTACATGTAGATTTGACTGACTTCATTGTTTAATTTTTGACACAATTATCAAATATTTACTGGCGGATGCTGATATCTAGAGACACTTTACACTGTTTATTCAAAGATTTTTGGAAACAGAAAAATGTGAATTATGTTGGATGTTTAAATTGATTGATTTTGGTTGATGCTCAAATGAAAGACAATGGCAATAATATTTAAAAATGAGCAAATATTGGCAGATGAATCAATATATTGGTTCATTACTGGTTATTTTATCTCTAAATACTCCAAGTTGACGCTGTAACGCAAGTTGTTGTAATTATGGTGATTATTATCTCTGTTCAGTGAGCGGTAATTGCTGCCACGTGGTTGTGTTTGAGTGTGTCATGTTGTTAAGTGAATGATTGATGGCTGCAGATGTCACGGCACATTAAATGCAGATGTGATTTTCATGTTGCACATCACATTCTGTGATTCAGAGCTCTTTAAATGCTGTTATTAACACTTTTAATGAAATGTTATTGCTGTGCTAATGCAGATTACATCTTGTGTTTGTGATCTTCTTGTTTGATACAGATTTACCATACAGACAATTTCTGCATTTTTAACAGCTGCTGTGCTGTTACTCAGACAAATGTAGAAAGGAGAAATTTACATGCTTTGCAAATTCTGGTTAAATATATTATGTACAATATTAAAATATGAAATAATAAAATGCATCTTATTATATTATAATTATTATATATATATATATATATATATATATTAATATATACAATAAATATATATTATATATTATATATATTATGATATTATATATATTATATATATATATATATATATATAATATATATATATATATATATATATATATATATATATATATATATATATATATATACATACATTACATAATAATAATAATAATAATACATATATATGAAAGTTTACTTTTTGAAATAAGTTACAAAAAATGAACGATATTCAATTATATTATATATTCTTAATATTAAATTTTTTAGATATTATATATATATATATATTTATATGTTTATTATATATTATATAAATATAATATTATAATATTATTATATATATATATATATATATAATATTATAATTTATTTATATATATATAAAATATAAAATATATTTAATAATTTAACTAAGATATAAATAAAATAAATATATATATATATTTTTTTTTTTAACATAATATATAATATCTTCCAAACTAATTCAAAATCAGTAGGATAGGATATAAGATATAGTAATCTCCACCAACTTCTGCAATCTTGCAGATAAGTAAACTAATTGCAGAGCAATGCATGAAATAAGAATTCAAGAATGGCCATAACAGAATCACTTTTATTTTTTTAACCATACACTGTACGAATTCCCTGTTTCTTCAAGCAGTTGCTTAGCAATGTGCAGTATGAAGTGGCTGGGCGTCTCATGCAGGCAGTAACACGATGGGCTGCTTTTCTCCACTCGCCTCCTCTTGCTCTTCTTCTGGCCAGTGCAGCCAGAATACTAATGTGCTACGGCTTCAGGATGGAGGAAAGTGCATGTAAACATCAAACTAGTGCTCTCCACATGTTTTGATGTGTAGTTTGGAGTAGATTTTATATGTTTTTAGTGGCTTTGTGTTTGCATCTCCCTCAGATTTGGCTTCTTTTGCATTAAAAGCAGAAAAAACATTTCGTCTAATGCCCTTCATGAACTTTTGTTATATTCTTGTTCACCACTAGATGGAAGCTGCTCTCTGTGCTCAGTCAGTCCATGTGTTTGTGTGGAGGTGAAACCAGACAGACTTCCAAAGATGATGATGAAGAAGAAATTCAGGAGTTTAATGGCTAATAATATTTCTACACACTGAATCATATGTTTAAAAAAAGAAACAAACCTACATTATAAACAGTTTTACTAATTTCTGCTCCATCAGATGCTATTTCTATTCTTTCTATCAAATAGCAAACAGCTTGCACAGAATTGTGGATCATCATAGGCAGCATAATTCAAGTTTCAGATACAGCTGAGGGTTTTTCCCTTATTTTTTTATCATAGTTAAAGGTGAAGTGTGTGATTTCGTTGCAAAAACAGTGACTGATTTCAAACAGGTTTCCTTTCATCCTCCATTGATCAGACACATTTTTTTGAAATCATTGCAGTTTCTTAAACATTTTGAGGTCTTGACCTACAAATGACTTATTTATAGCCTCTGCATATTAACCTGGGATACGAGGAAGTATTTTAACATGGAAAAGAAGAGACACACTCCCAGGTAACAAATTTAGTTCATAAAAACGTTGTGGGAACCATTTGAAATGTTCCTAAAATGTTAAAATGTCCGCTTTTCTTGTTGTTATTATAACATTATTGGAAGGTTGCAAAAATGTTTATTAGAAAGTTTTACAAACTTTATTTTACACAAAATATAATGTTATTTGAATGATATTTTTTAATACTCCAAGAACATTAAAAATGTTCGGTTTTCTTCTTGTGATTAGAATGTTTCCTATACTGTTCTTACTTTCTCACCTAAAATATAATAACATTATTTGAATTATTTTTACTATTCAAAGACCGAAAAATTGCCAGTTTTCTTATTGTGATTAGAATTTTACTTAAAGATTACTAAAATGTTTATTACAGTGTTCTCACCCAAAATATAACATTATTTCAATGTTTTCTCTCAACATTGAGAACTAGGGGGAAAAAAATAGAAAAAACATCCTAAGGACTTTTTGAGAATGTTGTTCTCAATGGTATTAGAACGTATTAAAACTATTATTAATGTTATATGATAATTCTATAAACATTACTTTAAGAATGTTTTGTCCTAACATTTATATAGGCTAACTTTTAAAAAACGTTGTTGAGTTAGCTTCATCTTTCCGTCTGTTGAAACTGACTCTCTCTGTGATTTGTAACTCGTCAGTGGTGGTTGTAGTATTCAGATAGACGCCATCAACTGTATTTTTGACGTTTAGCACAGAGAGATCAAACTCTAGTGCTTTGAAAGGTCTGATAACTGTCCAGATCCTTCTTGGACAAACTCTTCAGCAAACAGGAAAGAGACATTACAGAGATAACTGAGCAAATGATCTAGTTTACGTAGGAGCAGCCGTTATGTGACATTGTGCTCCTAATTAGTGTTTGTAAAGTTTGTGACCTTTTGTTTGGTATACAACCAAAATATTTTGATTTTTAATATGTTTTTGAAAGAAGTCTCTTCTGCACACCAAGGTTGTTTATTTGATTGAAAATACAGTAAATATTGTGAAATATTATTACAATTTAAAATAGCTGTTTGCTATGTGAATATCTGTTAAAATGTAATTTATTTCTATGATCAAATCTGAATTTTCAGCATCATTACTCGAGTCTTCAGTGTCACATGATCTTCAGAAATCATTCTAATATACTGATTTACTGCTCAAGAAATATTTCTGATTATTATCAATGTTGAAAACAGTTGTGCTGCTTAAAAAAGACACTTTTATTCATCAAGGATGTATTAAATTGTTCAAAAGTGACAGTAAAGACATTACAAAAAAAATAGTTTCAAATAAACACTCTTCTTTTGAACATTCTACTCATCAAAAAATCCAGAAAAATAAAATGTATCACAGTTTCCACAAAAATATTGGACAGCACAACTGTTTTCAACATTGATAATAATCAGAAATGTTTCTTGAGCAGTAAATCAGCATATTAGAATGATTTCTGAAGATCATGTGACACTGAAGACAGGAGTAATGATGCTGAAAATACAGCTGTGCATCACAGAAATAAATTACAGTTTAACATATATTCACATAGAAAATAGTTATTCTAAATCGTAAAAATATTTTACAATTTTTAAACAAATAAATGCAGCCTTGGTGAGCAGAAGAGACTAATTTAAAAACATTTAAAAAATCCATAAAAATGCCAAAGTTTTGGCTGGTAGTGTATATCTCTGACCCAGAATCAGTGACCTCCTAAATTACGCTACATGCAGTCGGCACAGAAAGTTCCACAGAGTCATTAAAGCCTATAATGATTGTCTGTTTGACGTCACTGTTAGTTACACTACAGTCATCATGACATTTCCATTTATGCATTTGCCAGATGCTTTTATCCAAGCGACTTAAATTGCATTCATTGTACATTTGATCGGTTCTTTTTTTCGAACCCATGACCTCGGCATGGCAAGCACCATGATCTTCTGTATGAGCTCCAGGAATGCAGATCCAAAAAAGTGTCAGTTCTTGTGTCTCTGATTGTGTTTTGGTTGCATTAAAGTGTTAGTTCACCCAAAAATGAAAATCCTGTCATTAATTACTCCCTCATGTCGTTCCAAACCTGTAAGACCTTCATTCATCTTCAGAACACAAATTAAGATATTTTAGATGAAATCCGAGAGCTCTCTGACCCTCCATAGACAGCAAGGATCCTCACACGATCAAGGCTCAGAATCATAGCAAGGACTATGTGACATCAGGGGTTCAACCGTAATTTTGCGAAGCTACGAGAATACTTTTTGTACGCAAAAGAAAACAAAAATAATGACTTTATTCCAGTGTTAATTTTGACAGGCATTTTTGATTTAGTCTTTATCTTGAGATGAAAATGCTTAATAGTCTTAGTCACATTTTAGTCATTTGAGTCTTTCATAGTTTTAGTCTAGTTTTAGTTGAAGAAAAGTCATTTCGGTTTTGTCAACTTTTAGTCATTACCTTTAGTCAAACTGCAGTTACCAACATTTATTTTGGTAGCTATTTTATAGTCTTCAAACAAAAATAGTCATCAATTATTCTCTCTTTAGACCAAATCAATTAAGCTTATGAGAATTTTGAATCAAGGATTGAATTTGGAAAAACTGGAATAAATGTTATTTTTGTTTTCTTTGCGCACAGAAATTATCGTAGCTTCGTAAGATTACAGTTGAACCCCTGATGTCACATGGATGTCCTTGCTATGTTTCTGAGCCTTGATCGTGTGAGGTCTTACGGGTTTAGAACGATGTGAGGGTGAGTAATTAATGACAGAATTGTCACTTTTGGGTGAACTAACCCTTTAATGATGCAGCTTGTGCCACGATCGTGAAGAACTGCTCTTGAGATACGGCTAGTTCTCTGGAGACGAGTATAATTAACCCAAATGAAAACAGGAAGCACCTCGCCCACGTGCTCGATCTTCCCTGCGGATCTGTCGTCTTTATGTTGTGGTACAGGATGAAGTCAGGCGAGCGTGTCGTGTCTCATGCTTCTCGCTCATTTCTGAAGCTTTACTGGAAGCAACGAGGGGCCGTTTCCCGAAAAACACTCAATTATCTCCCAACGTCCACAAGTGGATGTACAGTACAAGGTCCTATCATGCTTTTGAGTATTTCACAAATTCAGCGAGATGCATCTAAAGATAAAGATAAAGGACAAAAGAATTGACATTTTGTGATGCAAAACTAGGGTATTGTGTTTATTTAAAAACTGTGTGCATTTGTAAAATAATGCACTAATGTCACTACAACTAACTTGTCAGTAACTTATTGGACTGTTCACAAATTTGTATGACCGTTTTCAATGTAATATTGTATGATTCTTTTAAATATCCCCAGGTTTGTTAATGTTTTTAATCATATTTGAGCATCATTTTTGCGCACAATGATTTGACCAAACAACACACTAGCATCAAGTTTTGCCTCAGAAAATGTTTAATGTAGTCTCTTTTTTTATTTGACCTTTATCAGAAATTTTTCCAAATATATCCCCAAGTTTATTAATTATTTTATTTTATTTTAAACACCTTAGTATCAAGTTTTTGTAGTTCCCCTTTCGCCTGATCTTTTCAAAGGTCATCAGATGAGTCTCGTCCACAGCTTCTCTAATCGACTCCAAACCCTGAAGAAACTCCCTCCTGAGATATTTACAGTCTTCCTGAAGTGTGTTCATTCATCCATCTCTCAAAGCCCTCGGCGAGTTGGTCCTGCATAAATTCCTCCAGCGTTGGCCTGTAATTTCAGTAGATGAAAGACTGGACTAACTCTAACCCTAACAATCCAGGTGTTTGATACGGAGCTTCCTTCTCTTCCTAAATCACAGACCTGGACTAAATGCCATATTTCACTCCTGTTCACTGGGGAAACGGTGAAGGGAGTATTCGTAGTACAGTTAAAAGGAGTAATTCATCCAAAACTGCTCATCCTCATGCTTTAGGTTTGACATCATTGCAACTGGTTCTCGCGTTTATCGTGGCGTTTGAAAGTGAAACTTGAGAGGAAGATTTTCAAAGCTTCTGTGAAGATTCATGAATCACTGAATGAATAATAACAGCAATGACATGAGCGTGAGTACATTTGTTAGTCCTGTGTGGTGAATGGTGGAGCTCTGGCAGGTTTATTGATGTGAAGGAGGAGTTTTGTCTGTAGTTTTGCTCTCGTGAGGAATGAACACCTGGAGGTTGTTTGAGTGTTTCCTGTAATCCATGTGACAATACAGACTGACATCTGCTCTCATCTGAGTTCAGTGAGGACAAGCTATGTGTGTGTTCCACTGTTCACACGGCATTTACTGATCAAAAGTACAGTAAAAATGTAAAATATTATTAGAATTTAAAACAGCTGTTTTCTATGTGAATATCTGTTCAAATTTAATTTATTTCTGTGATGTGCATCTGAATTTTCAGCATCATTGCTCCAGTCTTCAGTGTCACATGATCCTTCAGAAATCATTCTAATATACTAAAACAGTTGTGCTGCCTGATATTTTTGTGGAAACTGTGATGCATTTTATTTTTCAGGATTCACAGATGAAGAGAAAGTTCAAAAGAACAGTGTAACACAAATGTTTTGTAACATTATAAATGGCTTTACTGTCACTTAAACAATTTAAAACATCCTTGATGAATAAAAAAAGTATTAATTTATTTCAAAAAAATAATCTTACTGACTCCCAAAGTTTTTTAAAAACATTTAAAAATCCTGAGGTTTGTCACATTAAATGCAAAAATCAAGCCAAGCAGCATCTGCATACACATGATGCTGAGCTCTTATATATTATTATAAGAAAAATAATAATAATTTAAGTGGTCTCTTTGTCTTCACTGGACTTCTTGTCTTCTTTTTCAGTGATACAATACAAAACTAAAATTCTATGCTTTTGAATTTGTTAGAATTTAAAAATACTAACAAATTCAGTGTAATGATGCTCATCTTTGGCCTTCTTTACTGCTGTAATGGCTTGTGGTTTTTCTCAAGATAACGTTCTATAGTATGCGTGCTCACTTCAAGGCTTTGGCAGAGACCGTATGGAAGAGAGATGACACGAGCAGATAGAACGCGAGCGTCACGCCCCGCTGAAGAGCTGTGATGCCTGCAGGATCTCAGACTTATTTTAGTTTTCATGTGTTCCTCAGACCAGCCGGAGTGACTGATGAACATGTGTCGTCTGAGCTCGGCGCTCCGGATCAGCGGCTGCGAGACCAAACCACAGAGACCGGAGAAGGTGAGACATGACTTTCTGCGTTCGTTTTTATTAATATTTTGAGTTAATGTTTTATTTTTATATTTTCTGTTTTCATGTAGATTTTAGCTAAATTTTGAGTTATTTTGTTTTTTTGTCATTTTTAATGTCTATATAATGTTTATTCACTTTTATTTCAGTTTTAGTTTTATTTGGCACATCAATTTAAATTAAATTAAAATGATAAATGTTGCTTTGGGTTTCTATTTTATTTTTTGTTATAGTTTTTATTAATATTTTGAGTTAGTTTTTTATTTTTATATTTTCTCTTTTCAATTAAATTTAATTATTTTAATTTAATTTTTTTTAGTAATTGTTTTTGTCATTTTTTATTTACATTCTTAATTACATTGTTTTATTTTTTTATGTTTATATAGTTTTTATTACATTTTATTTGTTTTATTTAATATTTTGTTTCATTTAAATTTTAACTAAAGTTTAGTCATTTTGTTGTGTTTTTGACATTTAATTTTTATTAATATATATTTCAGTTTTAGTTTAACTTTATTTTAGTATATCAAGTTAAGCTAAATTAAAGTAAGAAACCGCTTTGGCAACTAGCTGAAATAAAATGTTAAATATATTAAATATTTTTTAAATATACTCTAATAAATAATTCTCTTTATTTCAGTTAACATTTATTCAGTTAAAGTAACATTTTAACATTTTAAGTAAGGATCATTTTTATGGTTTTAGTTTTAGTTAACTATAATAACCCTGGTGGGTTTCTGTGTTATTTTGTTCCAGCATGTTTTAAATGTCTGTTTTTCTGAAATACCCATTAAGTTTCTAGAGGTTTTCTATGAATTTAAAGTTTTTATTTTTGGTTTACATGCCTATTTTGATAACTTTAACATCTTGAAACATTTTTATGCATTTTGGAGCCACATTTTTATTGTATCCACAAAAGAAAATTGCAGCCAAATCAAATGCATTCATTTCAACAAATTTTTCACCTGTGATTAATCTCACAAAAATGACAGTAAAGTACGTACTCCTTCATAGATGTTCATTTTGACTCTGTTATTCTGTGACCATAGGCTGTGTTTACTGACCTTTAACCTCAGCGTTTAGAGGCTTGAACTGTGTGTTTGGGTCAAGTTTTTCTTCTCCATGTGGTCTGTGTGTTAGATCACATTCTCTCAGTAGCAGCTCAGCTGATATGACAGGAGTGTGTGTGTGTGTTTGTGTAACGTGAACCCTCGCTTCTCCAGCCACCTGTGCCTATAGAGACAACAGCAGCCTTTGTGTTCACAGCTCCGTATGTCTGAACACACACTCGACAGGTGCCAGTCAACTCAGGAGCTCCTCTGTGCGCAAATATGTTCACTACTGCTCACAAGTTTGGAATTAATAAGATTTTTTTACTGTTTTTAAATCTATTCTGCTCACCAATGCTGTATTAATTTGATTAAAAATGTAACAGTAAAATTGTGAAATATTATTACAATTCAAAATAACTGTTTTCTATGTGAATATATTGTAAAATGTAATTGATTGCTGTGATCAAAGCTGAATTTTCATCATCATTACTCCGGTCTTCAGTGTCACATGATCCTTCAGAAATCATTTTAATATGCTGATTCAATTAGATGCTTTCTGTTCATCAGAAAATCCTAAAAAGATGCATCACGGTTGATAATAATTAGAACCAATATTAATAATTGATCCTCAATCATAATTAATGATTGAGCAGTAAATCAGCATATTAGAATGATTTCTGAAGGATCATGTGACACTGAAGACTGGAGTAATGATGCTGAAAATACAGCTTTGATAGTTATATTAAATTATAAAAAAATAGTTATATTAAATTATAAAAATATTTCACAATTTTTACTGTATTTACTGTATTTTTAATCAAATTAATGCAGCCTTGGTGAGCAGAAGAGACTTCTTTCAGAAACATTAAAAACATTTGACCGGTAGTGTAAATTGTAATCTCGTATAGCCGGCCATTAAACTTTATTTATTTATTTATTTATTTATTTGGTTTTTGGTTTGGCTGGTTAGTTTAGTCAGTTAACCCTGCTGTAAATACTGTAACTACACCATTTTGGAAGCAAAACAAACTGTAATTAAATGCATTTTAAGTATGTATTTAAGCATGTAATGTATTTCTTTGGTGACTTTTGCAAGGCCATCAATTAAAATTGAGCAGATTGAATCACAGTTTGTTTTGTTTGTGTCTCGTTTAGTAGTGGGTTTAAAATAGTTATTATCACAATAATAGACTGGCGTGGGTGGGAAAAAAAACTATAAACAAAGCAGAACTAAAGTTAAGAAACCCATTAGTGATAATACCAGTACAATTATAACTAAGATCTTTCTTAACTTAAATGCTTTGTTGTTGCACTTGCAAACAAGCAACTCAAACATTAAAATTAAGCAATAATATGATGAATATTTGGCAATTTTTAACTAGATTTTGCCCTTTATTAGTTTGGATTGAATTGACCTGTTTAAAATGATTTGTTTGATTGAAAAAAGCAATTATAAAATCAAATATATAAATATTGTAAATGGAAAACTGTAAAATATCCTGATTTGCTCAGCCATGTGGTCCAGCTGTAGAACGGGCTTCTGTTTTTAATGACCGTCAGTTAGCCGTCTTGTTTGGACTGAGATTGATGAGTGTTTGAGTCTGTCCTCACCAAACACTGAAAGTGTGTTTAAATATAAAGCCTGGTCCATTATCTCCATGTGCTCTAAACAGTGTTTGACCGAGAGGTCGAGTCGTTCCCGTAGAAGGGCATACTGCAGCTCGTGTGTGTTTTCTGAATCTATACCTTCATCCTTGACAATCTGCTTCCCAAAATACTCAATACAATTCAATTCAATTCAATTCAATTCAAGTTTATTTGTATAGCACCTTTTACGATACAATCATTGCAAAGCAGCTTTACAGGAAATTAAGTTTCTACAATATATTTATATATTGTAGAAACTTAATATATTTCACTTATGCAAAATTTGTTAATTCTGTATGTTGTCTGAGGGTTGCATCCTCTGAGGTCCTCCGAGGGGTCGGCATCATCTCTTCTCAGGTGTTTGGTCATCTCAGATCATTTAAGGGTTGGATCCAGACTGAAGCTTGTGTAATTCCTAGTTACCACGGGATGTTAATCAGAAACAGAGAAACAAATAGAGACATAATTAGCATAGCTGTTATTCCATCCAAGCAAGAATTATTTGTGCAACCAAAGCTAAAGAATAATAATGTGTGTTTGATCAGATATAACAGCAGTACAAGATTATGAGATGCATTATATGAATGCTTGGCTAAAGAGATCTTTAGTGTCTTTAATCTAGATTTAAACAGAGAGAGTGTGTCTGAACCCCGAACGTTATCAGGAAGGCTATTCCAGAGTTTGGGAGCCAAATATGAAAAAGCTCTACCTTCTTTAGTGGACTTTGCTATTCTAGAAACTACCAAGAGTCCAGAGTTTTGCGACCTTAGGGAGCGTGATGGATTGTAGCGAGATAGAAGACTAGTTAGGTACGCAGGAGCTAAACCATTTAGGGCCTTATAGGTAAGTAATAATATTTTGTAACTGATACGGAACTTAATAGGTAGCCAGTGCAGAGACTGTAAAATTGGGGTAATATGATCATATTTTCTTGACCTGGTAAGGACTCTAGCCGCTGCATTTTGGACTACCTGTAGCTTGTTTATTGAAGATGCAGGACAGCCACCTAGCAGTGCATTACAATAGTCCAGTCTAGAGGTCATGAATGCATGAACTAACTTTTCTGCATCAGAAACAGGTAACATGTTCTGTAGCTTGACAATGTTTCTAAAATGGAAGAATGTTGTTTTTGTAACATTGGAAATATGATTTTCAAAAGACAAGTTGCTGTCTAATATAACACCCAGATTTTTGACTGTAGAGGAAGTAACAGGACATCCGTCTAGATGCAAATTGTAATCCAAGAGATTCTGTGTACTGTTTTTTGGTCCAATAAGTAATATCTCTGTTTTATCTGAATTTAATAGGAGAAAATGATTGGTCATCCAGTCTTTTACATTTTTAACACACTGTGTTAGCTTAGATCATTTAGAAGTTTCATCTGGTCAATACACACTTGGATCGGCCCTGAGTAGGGAGGGAAATCACCAATGCAATCTCTGTTGTTTCCTAGATAGATTAAATACAGCAAATTGAGTCTTCTCAGATGTTTATGCTCAAAATTACCATGCAATTGTCTCCTATGGATTTATAGGAGGACTGAGAGCAAATTTAAGCAATAATTAATGTTTATGGCTCTGTCAAGGAAGTACAAATCACCTGTGCAACCTCTTTAATATCTCACTTGTTTCCTAGATAGAAATGTGATTAAATACAGTAAACTGGGTCTTCATAGATGTTCCTCCTCAAGTAATCTCATGTGTTTCTCATCTACAGTTTCATGAAATATCTCAAAATTGTCATGCTATTGACTCCATTTGTTTCTGTTTTTATTTCTCTAAGGATTTGTAGACACTTAAAACAAATCCATCAAGTCTCTTGAGCTACAGAAGAACAAACTTTAAGCAATAATGACTGTCTTTTCTGATGAAACACAGCAAACTAAATCTTTTCAGATTAATAAATCCTCAATAATCCCATATGTGTCAGATTTATACTGTAAAAAATGTTTATCAAAGTTGTATTTATTTATGATTAGTTTTATTAAGGTTATTGGAGTACATTTTACAGGAAAATACTATTTCAGGCTTTCTACAACAAAATTACACATTTAATTCAACATGCTATTTGTTTCTTTGTAATTGAAATTTGTGAAAATTTTTCTAACATTTTTTTTTTCAGTGTTGAGTTTTTTGGAAATATCACAAAATCGTCATGCAACTGAGTCCATTTGTTTCTGTTTTTATTTCTCCTAAGGATTTTATAGGAGAAACATCTGAGACACTTAAATTAACTAATTCATTCATTCATTCATTCATTTAAGCCTCTTGAGCTACAGAAGAGCAAACTTTAAGCTATTTTTTTTTTTCCTTGATAGAAAAGTTGAGTCTTCTCTCAGATGTTTCTCCTGGAAAAAAGCCTGGAAATCTCATACGTTTAATATTTGTTTTATTAAAATTATTGGAGTATGTTGTACAAGAAAAGTTCTGCTTCAAAATGTCATGTTTAATTCAGTGTGTTACTTGCATTTCTTTCTAATTTACTGTGAAATTTCTAGCAATTTCTGAAAGACATTATTATTTTTTTCCGGTGTATAATTTCAGGAAATATCTCAAAATTGTCATGCAGTTGACTCCATTTGTTTCTATTTTTATTTCTCCTAAGGATTTGTAGAGTAAACATCTGAGACACTGAAATAGATCTTGGTCTGCAATGATTGTTTTTTTCGAGTCTGTTTCCCAAAATACACACTCAGATCTAGGAAGGAAAAATCACCAATGCAATCTCTCAATTGCTTCCTAGGTAGAAATGTGATTAAATACAGCAAATGAAGACTTTTCATATGATTCTCCTGAAAAAACGTATCTAAAAAATATCTAAATTTCCATGCAATTAACATTTGTTTCTATTTTTATTTCTCCTAAGGAATTGTAGGAGAAATATATTAGACACTTACATTAAACTGAGCTCCATTAGCTATGGAAGAACAACTTTTGAGCAATAATGAGTGTTTCCCAAAATACACAATACACACTGGTATGGTATCAGCGTCCTTGGTCGAGTTGTGTCCGTCTGATATCAGGCTTCTGTCTGTGCTTCACACTCCCACAGCAGAGGAGACTGGATTCCCAGACCAGCTGTGTGTGTGTGTGTGTTTTCTCAAGGCCATGTGAACTGCTCAGAGCACTAATGTGTGTTTCTCTGCTTGACGTCTGCAGACTCACATCCACAGGATCTAGAGAGGATTCACACACTGACCGCTGGATCTAGAGATTCACCTTTGTGAGTACGGATTCATTGCATAGCTCATGGGATCAGATCTGTATTATAATGTTGTGTGTAAAACAGAGTTTGATTGGGGGAGTCGTGTTCAGAGGTGTTGTAAAATGCTCTTGTGACGAATTATAGCAATGCACCAAGTCACAGTTGCCTGGCTGATTAATAGTTTATTTATATTATTAATATTAATACAGTTATTGATTTATTGGACATTGCTGTTGTCATGATTTTATAAAAACAAGAGCCAATCAAAGCTGTGCATTTCAGCTCTTGTGTTAAACTTTAGACAGTTGTGTGTGTGTTTTTTTAATGTTTTTGAAAGAAGTCTCTTCTGCTCACCAAGGCTGCATTTATTTGATGGAAAATACAGTAAAAATTGTGAAATATTTTTGAAATTTTAAAACTGTTTCTTATGTGAATATATGTTAAAATGTAATTGATTTCTGTGATCAAAGCTGTATTTTCAGCATCATTACTCCAGTCTTCAGTGTCACATGATCTTCAGAAATCATTCTAATATGCTGATTTGCTGCTCAAGAAACATTTCTGATTATTATCAATGTTGAAATCAGTTGTGCTGCCTGATATTTTTGTGCAAACTGTGATACATTTTATTTTTCAGGATTCACAGATGAATAGAAAATTCAGAAGAACAGCATTTATTTGAAATAGAAATCATTTAGAAATGTCTTTAATGGCACTTTCGATCACTTTAATGCATCCTTACTGAACAAAAATATAAATTTCTTAAAAAAATAAATAAAAAAAATTACTGACCCCAAATGCTGGTAACTCTAGAGTAGAGGTCTTTCTCTCAGAAGCAGAAACTGATGCAAGATTGGAGACTTGCCCTGCATCCCAATGTGCATACAATCCACCCGATCTGCCCTAAATAGTATTGAAAATTACTAATATCACATGGAATTTAGGATGGATAGTATGCACATTTAAATCTCATTGCTTTTTAAGAGAAAGCATCTCATGTGTGATGTTTCTTTCCTGTGGCCTGTGATGCATTTAGACGTATAACTATAGGCAGCGGATGACTGACCACAGCTTTGAGTGACTCTGTGGTGTTTTAGTGGTCAGGATGAGTGTGGCAGCACAGGAAGGGTGCAGTAAAGCTCGGGTGGCCTGCAGTGAGATCAGGGCGTCACATTCCTCAGCAGGGTGAGCGTGTGTGACGTCAGACTGACTCCATGTCTGTCAATCACAGAGATGTGCATGCCGTCTCATTCAGCTCAAAATGATTGTGAACCATCCGAATCAGAGCGCTGAAACACGGGCCGTGACGTTATGTTTATTTTACACACGCTGCTGCAATTATGTTGTAGGTAAAACTCAGATTATTGGAGTATGTTTTACAAGAAAATACTGTTTCTGTCATTCTACTTGCAGTTTCTATGTAAATATTTGTGAAATTTCTGAGTGAAAATTGTTCCACCAAGACAGTTTTTTTTTTTTTCAGCAGCACATCGGCAAACATGAGTTTAATTTGCAGCATTTTTTAGTTTGTAGTTCTGAATTAAAGAGGTGCTGTTTCAATATGATATAAGTAGCACAAACTTATCGTAAACTACATTAATGTAAAAAATGTTCATTGATATACATCTGAAATTAATTAAATAAAAAATTATGAAATATTATTAAATAGATAAAAATAAAAATAACCTAAACTGAACAAAATATAGAAATGTTGCCTTGGCTATAAATATAAATATTAAATATTGAAATTATTAAAATAGACTTAAACTAAGTGAAACTATGAAATGTTTCCTTGGCTACTAACTGAAATAAGTTTAATTTGAAGTACTAAAATAAGCAATAAAAAAATGTATGTATATAAAAAAAAACAACGTAAAAAAGGGTTAGTTCACCCAAAAATGAAAATTCTGTCATAAATTACTCACCCTCATGTCGTTCTAAACCCGTAAGACCTTCATTCATCTTCAGAACACAAATTAAGATATTTCTGATGAACTCCGAGAGCTCTCTGACCCTCCATAGACAGCAAGGATCCTCACACGATCAAGGCTCAGAAACGAGGCTCAAGGAGATCGGTAAAATAATCCATGTGACATCAGGGGTTCAACCGTAATTTTACGAAGCTACGAGAATACTTTTTGTATGCAAGGAAAACGAAAATAACGACTTTATTCAACAGTTCGTCTCCTCTACGTCAGCGTAGCGCCATTTTGGATGATATCCGCTGGACGGAAACTGCGTATGCTCTTCTGTGTCAGCCACACCGCGCGGATACATCTCTTACGTATATTTATGCTTTGATTTGAACGAAAACAGCGCATCCGGTATGCGGCTTACATGGAAGAGCGTACGCAGTTTCCGTCCAGCGGATATAATCCAAGATGGCGCTATAGGGTGACGCGGAGGAGACAATTTATTTATTTTTTCGCACAAAAAGTATTCTTGTAGCTTCATAAAATTACGGTTGAACCACTGATGTCACGTGGATTATTTTACAGATCTCTTTGCTATGTTTCTGAGCTTTGATCGTGTTAGGATCCTTGCTGTCTGTGGAGGTTCAGACAGCTCTCGGATTTCATCAGAAATATCTTAATTTGTGTTCTGAAGATGAACGAATGTCTCACGGTTTTGAAACGGCACGAGTAATTAATGACAGAATTTTCATTTTTGGGTGAACTAACCCTTTAAGTAAAACTAAAACTGAATTAAAAATAAATTAAACCTAAATAGTAATATTTAAACTAATGAAAATGACAAAAGTACGTAACAAATTTACTAGAAATTAAATTATAATTAAAATGAAAACTTAAAACTCAAAAATAAACCTAATTATTGATTGAGTATATATATATATGCATATGTGCGTGTGTATGGAAATTTGTCAAAATAAAATAAATAAACAATAAAATTTTTGTAATTTTTTATATTTTATCGCTAACGTTTTTTGCAAAATATTCAGACAAATGCAAATATTTAAAACTTAAAATATAAAAATACACCTAATTAAAAATATTGATTAAAAACTATGATTAATAGGCCTACTAAAATTACACTGAAGCAGCTACCATCATTTTCATGTTTCTTTCGTTAGAATTTAGCGTGAAATATGACCAGGATCAGTTCTTGATAGCTTTCATTAGATTCCCTCATATGGTCATTGTCTCATTCTCTTCAGGAGGCAAATTAGAATAAAATGCAACTAATAATCTCATTTTATGGCTTCTCTTGGTTGTTTTAAAGACGCTGTCAGATGATTGGATGGAGAGCTGTTTTCTGCGTCTGTGGGTCATGATGGACATGGGCTGTTTATCACACACATGAGTTATGATTATGGGAAAGCGAACAGGGCTGCTGTGGCTGTCATCTGGATAATTTATGTTAGATGTGTTATCAGATACTGCTGTCACCGGGGAGACTCTTATCTGTTTCTCTGCATCTCACAAAATGGGCTTTCTAAGTTTGAAGAATGTATTTTGAGATATTTTCAGCAGCTGCTTTTGAAAAACAGGAAGTAACATGTTGATGGCAGAGCTGTGTGGTTTTATTCCTCTTCATACCTGTTTGCACAAATAAAATAATGTTCAATATGCTGCTGTGAGCATCCGTTAATGTGCCGAAAACTGCAAACAGAGACTTAGCAGGATTTAACTTTATAATGGATTATATTTTCATTCTTGGTTGAGTTCTTTACCTGATAGTTTGAGAGAAAAACATCTTGCACAGCCTTGAACTGAACAGCTTGATGTCCCAAAGCAGTGACTGTAGATTAGACGGCTACTGTGTAGATCCTCGAGTGCTACTTCACCTCTTAACTTAAGAGCTACTCACCCAAGATAAGAGGAGTAAAATGCATGCATGCACTGCATGTTGGTCTCGTCTGTAAATTACTTGAAGGAAACTGCAATTGAGCGTGACAGTGTTCTCCTATTCATCCATATTGGTTTAAACCTGGAACTGCACCAGCACGATCTGAGATGAATCACAGATGAATTAGGTTTGTTTCAGCAAAACATGTTCAAGACTGAATTAGCTCTTCATCTCATAAAGCATTGCGAATTAAAATCAATTCAATACTATTAATTATAGGTATGAAATACGTTATATAAAATACAAAATATATAAAAATATATTATTTGTGTGATATTATATTTTAATTAATTAATGAAATATGCAAATATAATAAATAAAATATAATTTTGCAATTAAATTAAAATTAGATTTTTATTTTAATTAATTCAATGTAATTGATTGTATGCATAAAATACTATATATATAATTTGCAATAGACTTTTACATGTATATGTGTATTTATTTATTTATATTTTATTGCATAAGTTTATTGCAAAAATGTTCCAGAGTTTAAAAAGAATGACACAATTGCATCATTTGCAGTGCTGAGATCTTTTAGTGTGATAACTGTTTCCATAATAACAGTATCTTTTCTGATTCCCTTTGTTCTGGTGAATCTTTAGGATTATATGTAATTTACATTTACATTTGTATTTAGGCATGTAGCAGATGCGTTATCCAGAACGACTTGCAAAAGAGGAACAAAGCAGTTCATCAAAGCACTACATGTAGTTCTTCTGCAGGAGTTGGACAATTAAAACTTAATTTTGTAAAAATATGAAGTTGACTTGCAATGGTATGATTTAACTGTATATCTGGCTAAACAAGTGACTAAACAATCTTGATTTAGTCTTGACCTGCAGTGTGAAGAACAGCCCTCTAGTGGAGAACAGGATGAATTATGGCTTTAGACTGGATGCCTGAAGAGATATCAGATCAGTGTTTATTAAAATCCTTAAATACCTCCATCAGATACCAGAAGCATTTCCTGTCTACTATGTTTTTGTGTTTGTGTGTGTGTACACAAATTTAACTAGTGCAATGTCATTATAGTGCTTTTCTCATTGCATTTACATTTATGCATTTGGCAGATTTATCCGAAGTGACTTAAATTGCATTCAAAGTCTACATTTGATCAGTTCATGCATTCCCTGGGAATCGACCCATGACCTACTGTTTGAACTGGCGGAATAGTTCTGCATTATTCACTCATCCTCAAATCTGTAAGAGTCTTCATGCAGGTCCTGTAGCTCAAACAGTGGCGCAACGTTGTGGGTTCGATACCCAAGTAATGCATGAACTGATAAAATGCATGCATTGAATACAGTTTAAGTTGCTTTGGATGAAAGCATCTGCCAAATGCAGAAATGTGACCCTGGAGCACAAAACCAGTCTTAAGTCGCTATGGTATATTTGTAGCAATAGCCAAAAATACACCGTATAGGCCAAAATTATTGATTTTTCTTTTATGCCAAAAATCATTAGGACATTAAGTAAAGATCATGTTCCATGAAGATGTTGTGTAAATTTCCTACTGTAAATATATCAAAACTTCATTTTTGTTTAGTAATATGTATTGCTAAGAACTTGATTTGGACGAATTTAAAGGCAATTTTCTCAATATTTAGATTTTTTTGCACCCTCAGATTCCAGATTTTCAAATAGTTGTATCTCAGCTAAATATTGTCCTATCATAACAAACCATACATCAATGGAAAGCTTATTTATTCAGCTTTCAGATGATGCATAAATCTCAATTTCGAAAAATTGACCTTTATCACTGGTTTTGTGGTCCAGGGTCACATATGTGAATGTTTCTGAACTGTTGCTTAAACGGGTCATCCGCAACATGACAACACAATGAAGAACCGTGGCAAATATTTACAAAACACATTATGATATCAGCTAAACCCGACTTAAATCCTTGTTAATCTCACATGTGAATGAGACACAATGATGTCATGTGACCAATGTTGCGTGTCAAGAATCCAGCTCTTCTGAATATAGCCTAACATGATTAGCCACAGCACACTGGCTCCTCTGTTTAATGTGATTTTCTGTGGTTAACGTGATCTGGTGGAGGTCTGGCGGATCTTTAGGGTGGTAATGGACGACTCTGACATGTTTGGAGTTACACATTCCATGGCAGTGTGTGGACATGTTCACGCTTTCCACACGCTCGGCGCAGGTGTGCCACACGCAGACAAGCATGCAAACGCTCATCTACTCTAGATGATTGAGTTAACTTACTCGGTGGTTGCTCAGTTAAGTGTGATTATTCTGTGTGCGCAAGGAAATCAAAATCTTGATTTCTACTAACTTGAAAAAGTGAACAAACTCCATAATTAAGTTAGTGTAATTGAGTTTTATGAGTTCTGCTAGCTTGTTAAGGTGTGTAACTGGCAGATAACCTATGATTAGGGTTTTACTAGATATTTCCATGAAAACACAGTATTGCTCAGTTGTTGCAGCTTTCACTTATATCAAATTTTATCTATTTTTAAATAGATCTTTCTGCTATTTCTTTAAAATGTTGATTTTTAGATTCTTATAAGAAGCATTTACAACTTAAAAAAAAAAAAAAAAAAAAAATGTAAAGGCTGAAACGGCTTCCGTTCAATCTTATTCAATCTTATTTCTACCAAGGAAAACCAATTGAGATATAAAATATATTTTTTTCTTTCACATGTTAAATTTTATATTCTTATGTGAAATATTTAAGACTTAAGAGTCTCCATTTGTTGTCCATTTAATTTCACTGCTGTCATTGCGGAAAAAAATGCTGTATTTATGATGTAAAGGAGCATCAATTGAGATATAAAATAGATCTGTTCTGCATTTTCTTTCAAATGTTGATTTTTAGATTCTTATAAGAAGCATTTACAACTTAAGAGTCTCTGTTTGCTCTGCATTTAATCTCAGTGATGTTGAGAAGAATCAGTCGAGATATAAACGTTTCACGGTGACACCTGAAGCCTTTGTGTAATGCATTATAAAGGTTTTCATAATGCACATTTTAATGCATTATATCTTATCATAAATAATTGTAACTGTGCATTATATTTGCAGATTCCTTGTTACGTGTTTTAATGCATTATGCTTTCTAAATGTGTAACAGTGAATAGATTAGTATTATAATGTATGTCTAAAATGCAGTATAAGGTGCATTAAATACTTTTTAATAGCAATGAATAGATAAGTATTGTAATGTATTCATAAAATGCATTAAAAGATACTTTTTAATGCATTATATTTAAAGGCTCCAAGCACTTTTGTTTGTTTGTTTTGCACCGCTTTATGGTCTGCTAGTGTGTGTCAGCTCTAGTTTTTGGATTAGCGAGATTGAGCGCAGCACTATTGTAGTCGAGTGACCCGAGCCGCCGATGGCATGCTGATGTCTTCTTTTTTCTGTTCTCCCTCCTTCTTTTACAAAAGCGACAGCATAAGCTGAAACCCTAGTCCATTTGTTTTGTCGGGACAAAGAGGGGGAGGCTCCGGCCGCTGGAGAGTAGGGGGTAGTAAAGGTTTGTTCCCCTGCAGGGCACTTGTGGGACGGGGGTGTTGTTGTGCCTGTGTGCAGCTCAGATGTGTGTTTTCTCAGCGCTAAAGGAAATTGCATCAGTATGCATTATCCAGCTGGGAGAGGCCACAGGAGGAGGGCCGTCTCTCTCTCTCTCAATCCTCCCACTAGAGCAGACACACACCGGCAGACCCAGTCATGGGTGCAGAGGAGCCCAATTACTCTCTGCATGGACTTACACTGGATTAATCCTATTTATTTATCTGCATATTTATGGTTTTTCTACTGTCTTGAGCCCTGAATGCGGACGCGGAGCACTATGCACTCCAGAGTAAAGTCGCGGAGCTGCGATAATTACCTGAGTATAAAGGTAAGCGGGTCGCGTTTGACATTGCTTATGAATCACACAGGTATCGTTGTTATGCTTTCAGCTGAACTTTAAATGAAGAAAGCATTCATTACTTTCCATTGGATTGTGATTGTCCTATGAAACAGAGCAATGTCTTTCCTTACAGTAGGGCTATTATAATTAACTCAACGTAAAACCATAAATAAAAACACTTTTGTTACTTAAAATAAATGTTAAGTGAAATAATGTAAAATATTTAAAAAATGTGCACTTATTTTATTTCAGCTCCAAGTTTTATTTCCAAGTTCCCAACTTGATGTGCTAAAATACCTAAAACTAAAACTCAAATAAAATTAATAAAAAACTATATAGACATTAAAAAAACAAAAGCACATAACAAAATTACTAAAACTTTAACTAAAATTAACGTGAAAGTAGAACATTTAAAAATTTTATTTTATTCAAAATATTAACAAAAACTATGATAATACTAAAATAACACTGCACGGCAAAAATTTTGTTAGCTTACAAAAAAATACTGTGACTGTACTGTGGTATATTTACATTAATTCATTAGTACATGCTTTTATCCAAAATGACTTGCATATGAGGAAATGTCATGGTGCCTTTTCAGTATATACACCATCATAACCATATTTAGATGACATTTTGGTCGTTTATGGGGGTTTAAAAGACTCTTAATATTCAGTAATATTATAGTCTGACTACAGTGAAACTGTTGGATGAGAACAAAACTTGAACTGAATCGATCTGAATAATGACACCAAGCTGAATTGAACTTGTTTCATAGTTGTTCAGCTTAGTTATTGAACTGAATTGAGCCGAATAATGGCACTGTTGTCTTTTAGAGCTGTTTTATAGCAGAATTTGAATTAGTCTCTTATTCGGAGGACTTTGCATAATTGATTCTGTTATTTTCCTGTTTATTTCTCAGAATCTTTAATGCAACAGTCTGTCTTGACTGAGGTATTTCTGTGCTAATTTTAATGGCTGTTTAGGAATATATTGATCTGTATTTTGTGGAGGTTAGTCTGTAAGCACAGTGTTACCATCCTTTAACTCGACCTGTTTGGTAATGAGTGGCATTAGGACTGGCTTTAGTCTTTAGTGCTGTAATCCAGACATCATGGGAGCGGCGTCTTGAATTGATCCCTCAATTACAGCACTTTAACTCGTCTCGTAATCACCGATCGTTTGCCGTGTCACAGCAGGCTCGTGTGTGTCTGTGATCTCTGAGTTTGCTTTGTGTGTTTGTGTCATCGCTCAGAGATTCACTACAGAACCTGTTTGAGAGCAGCTGCCTGTGGCTTTTGTCCTCAGTGAGTCGATGGGCATTCCTTCTGTAGACATCAACCTGTTTGACAGCTGCCAGTTAAATCAGGTGCGCCGTTTACAGACTGCTTTCAAAATGATGGATTTAGCCAGAGACGTCACCATTATTCAGACATTCAGCTGATGATATGCAAATAATTGCAGTTAATAATTGTAAGCTTAACACACAGACACAATTATAATAATGTTAATTATAATAATTGAATAATACAATTTTAATAATAAATAGAATAATAAAATACTGTAAATAATATAATATTTATTTGAAAGAAAATAATAAAATTGTATATATATATATATATATATAAAAAAATATATATGTATGTGTGTGTGTATATATATATATATATATATATGTATATATATATACACTGAACAAAATTATAAACGCAACACTTTTGTTTTTGCCCCCATTTTTCATGAGCTGAACTCAAAGATCTAAGACCTTTTTCTATGTACACAAAAGACCTATTTCTCTCAAATATTGTTCACAAATCTGTCTAAAGCCCGATTCGGACGGTAATTGTTTCTCATATGGACGTCTGTAAAAATAAATTTACATATCACCTCAGTGATAAAACTCATGGATTCGGATGGCGATTTATTCACAGTGGAGGAGCGAGTTCTGTGATCCTGCGCACCCGGGAATGCGCTGCTCACATGGCCAATCACATGATTGTCTGCTGTAAATAAAATTAATTTTATTTACAAATGTATTCTTATTATTGTGTAAAATGTATTTAAAAATAGTTATTATTATGTAAAATGTATTCTTATTATTCCAAGCATATTTTATAATATTTATTATTTGATTATTTAAATCTCCTGTTTAAAAATAGGAAAATAGACGTGCTATAGTTGTATATAATTATACGTGATATATATCTGTTTATAATACACATTTTAAAATTGTATTGCATACCTGCTGCTGCCACAATAAAGACCCATTTGAAAGTTTATGTGCTTTTCTCCTTTTTCTGCTCCCAGTTGCTGTGGTTGAGCAGTTATGACGTTAATATTGTTCTTTTAAATACTTTCCTGCATTTCAGAAATAATATGTAAATTACACCAAAGTACAACGTTACGGTGTTCGGGAGTGCTCAAAAAGGGATTAAACACTGAATTTTGAATCGATTTCTTCTCGTAAACTCAGAGATGTGGATTCGGACGGCAATTAAATTACCACACGACCTCGGTGTTTGTCAAAAAACAGTAGGTAATTCGGCCGGGGATTTTCACGGGGGTGGTGAGAGAAAAACACCGACATCCTGGATTCGGACGGCAATTAAATCACCAACTACCCCCTGTATATGGTGAAAATCACTTACGTCCCCCTGAGAAACAATTACCGTCCGAATCGGGCTTAAATCTGTGTTAAATCTGGGTAGTTGGTGACTTAATTGCCGTCCGAATCCAGGATGTCAGTGTTTTTCTCTCACCACCCCCGTGAAAATCCCCGGCCGAATTACCTACTGTTTTTTGACAAACACCGAGGTCGTGTGGTAATTTAATTGCCGTCCGAATCCACATCTCTGAGTTTACGAGAAGAAATCGATTCAAAATTCAGTGTTTAATCCCTTTTTGAGCACTCCCAAACACCGTAACGTTGTACTTCGGTGTAATTTACATATTATTTCTGAAATGCTGGAAAGTATTTAAAAGAACAATACTTCATAACTGCTCCACCACAGCGACTGGGAGCAGAAAGAGAAGAAAAGCACGTAAACAATCGAAATGGGTCTTTATTATGGCAGCAGCAGGTATGCAATACAATTTTAAAATGTGTATTATAAACAGATATATATCTCGTATAATTATATACAACTATAGCGCGTCTATTTTCCTATTTTTAAACAGGAGATTTAAATAATCAAATAATAAATATTATAAAATATGCTTGGAATAATAAGAATACATTTTACATAATAATAAGTATTTTAAAATACATTTTACACAATAATAAGAATACATTTGTAATGAATTTTATTTACAGCAGACAATCATGTGACTGGCCACGTGAGCAGCGCGTTCCCGGGTGTGCAGGATCACAACTCGCTCCTCCACTGTGAATAAATCGCCATCCGAATCCATGAGTTTTATCACTGAGGTGATATGTAAATTTATTTTTACAGACGTCCATATGAGAAACAATTGCCGTCCGAATCGGGCTTTAGTGAGCACTTCTCCTTTGCCGAGATAATCCATCCACCTCACAGGTGTGGCATATCAAGATGCTGATTAGACAGCATGATTATTGCACAGGTGTGCCTTAGGCTGACCACAATAAAAGGCCACTCTAAAATGTGCAGTTTTACTGTATTGGGGGGTCCGGGGGGGTCCAAAAACCAGTCAGTATCTGGTGTGACCACCATTTGCCATCTCCTTCGCATAGAGTTGATCAGGTTGTTGATTGTGGCCTGTGGAATGTTGGTCCACTCCTCTTCAATGGCTGTGTGAAGTTGCTGGATATTGGCAGGAACTGGAACACGCTGTCGTATACGCCGTTCCAGAGCATCCCAAACATGCTCAATGGGTGACATGTCCGGTTAGTATGTTGGCCATGCAAGAACTGGGATGTTTTCAGCTTCCAGGAATTGTGTACAGATCCTTGCAACATGGGGCCGTGCATTATCATGCTGCAACATGAGGTGATGGTCGTGGATGAATGGCACAACAATGGGCCTCAGGATCTCTTCACGGTATCTCTGTGCATTCAAAATGCCATCAATAAAATGCACCTGTGTTCGTTGTCCATAACATACGCTTGCCCATACCATAACCCCACCACCACCATGGGCCACTCGATCCACAACGTTGACATCAGCATACCGCTCACCCACACGATGCCATACACGCTGTCTGCCATCTGCCCTGTACAGTGAAAACCGGGATTCATCCGTGAAGAGAACGCTTCTCCAAAGTACCAGACGCCATCGAATGTGAGCATTTGCCCACTCAAGTCGGTTATGACGACGAACTGCAGTCAGGTCGAGACCCCGATGAGGACAAAAAGCATGCAGATGAGCTTCCCTGAGATGGTTTCTGACAGTTTGTGCAGAAATTCTTTGGTTACGCAAACCGATTGTTGCAGCAGCTGTCCGGGTGGCTGGTCTCACACAATCTTGGAGGTGAAGATGCTGGATGTGGAGGTCCTGGGCTGGTGTGGTTACACGTGGTCTGCGGTTGTGAGGCCGGTTGGATGTACTGCCAAATTCTCTGAAACGCCTTTGGAGACGGCTTATGGTAGAGAGATGAACATTCAATTCATGGGCAACAGCTCTGGCGGACATTCCTGCAGTCAGCATGTCAATTGCACGCTCCCTCAAAACTTGCGACATCTGTGGCATTGTGCTGTGTGATAAAACTGCACATTTTAGAGTGGCCTTTTATTGTGGCCAGCCTAAGGCACACCTGTGCAATAATCATGCTGTCTAATCAGCATCTTGATATGCCACACCTGTGAGGTGAATGGATTATCTCGGCAAAGGAGAAGTGCTCACTAACACAGATTTAGACCGATTTGTTAACAATATTTGAGAGAAATAGGACTTTTGTGTGTGTATATATATATATTAGGGGTGTAACGGTTCACAAAATTCACGGTTCGGTTCGGTATGTTTTCGATATGGGGGGCGGGACAATTGGTTACATCGCAATGTTGGAAATATTTCTGTTTTAAACCATGAAGGCGAGCCAATGGATATCAAACAAGCACGTGTTTGTTTGCGTTTGTGCAAGATTTATGCTGGTGAACCTCTTAATCGCAGTCAATTCACTATAAACAGAAAGTGAAAACAGAATGACAGAGTAATGATGGAGCTTTCAGCATCTGACGCCGCATATTCTCTCAGAGACAAAGAGAGACGAATCTACTTCAACATGCTGATAACGGTATAGCCCAGCGCTTCTCAAAGTCCGGACTCCGGACCGGGAGGGAATTAAATCCGGACCCGCCTCGACTTCGTATTTCAAGCGCGCTCGTATCACTCAGACCTCCGTGCGTGGCGCACACACACACACACACACGCGCACAAACCAGTGTTGCAGTGTTTACCGACTCTTTTGTAAGACAAAGCGCATAGCAACTAGCGACATTTTGGATAAACCTTAAGCTTTCATTCAGTAGAATAATGTCACCGGTTTCACCCCGCGAGCGCGAGATTTCGTCTTCCCGACGCAGTCTTTCTCCACCGGCAGAGTCCCAATCCCACGAAAAAACTGGGGGAAAATTCCGTCCCGTTCCACTCCTGGAAGAATGACTCCCATTCCCTCCCACTCCCGTGTTTTTTTTTTTGTTTTTTTTTTTTGGGCCGTAATCTGTCAGTTACAGTAAAAATATAGTACAGATCACAGCGTGCCCACCTTAGTTGAATAAAAACC
The DNA here is from genome assembly GCA_023376895.1 of Aspiorhynchus laticeps. Classification (NCBI taxonomy): domain Eukaryota; kingdom Metazoa; phylum Chordata; class Actinopteri; order Cypriniformes; family Cyprinidae; genus Aspiorhynchus; species Aspiorhynchus laticeps. The sequence continues at coordinate 4,647,437 of CM041806.1, read as the reverse complement.
CAAAATGTAGTTTTTTGTTATTATATTGAACTGAAAGCCAGCTTATGCACAGTGTTGCACACATTAAATTTCATGTAAATCATCCATGCTAACACATACGTTTTTTTTTATTTATTTATTTATTTATTTTTCATTTGAAAGTAGATATTTCACTCTCTATAGATATTTTTTTCAAAGACGGAGTTTCGAAGTTTCTAGCTCAAGTTCACAGAGACCTAAAGCGCAACGTTTCATTGTTATTCTGAGTGCACACAAATAAACGTAGAGTCTTTACAGATTCGAAAGATGTATTAGGCTACTTTTATCTGTATGACCAAAAATTATACGGAGATTTTAAGAGCAAGTGAGCGCTCTTGTGCCTGTCCTGCAGCGAGCGCGCTATTCAGCTTCCACTCTCCACACACTTCAATAGCGCACATTTCTCTAGGTTAACATCATATTGAGCGGCCATGTAAAGTTGCTACTACATCTTTCAGATGAAAAGACATATTTGAGGTCGATTAATGATAGGTGAGCGTTTGGATACCACATAGACCAGCCGTTAACAACCTGTCCATCACGGACTGCGTCATTCACTTAACCAGCCACACCAAAGCAAACAGGAGGAGAGCATAAAGAGACAGGGCAACTACAATTGAGTTCAGAATTAAAATATACAGTTTATAGTTTATTTATATAAAAGGTATATTTGTGTATAAAATTGGGTATATCATTACTATTCCCGGTCCCGCCCACTCCCGCTGGCATTTTTTCCTATCCCGTCCCAATCACGTGATTCGTAGCGATTTTGTTTCCCATCCCGCGGGATTCCCGAAAAAATGTCAGCCTCTAGTACCCAACCCTACTGATGATATGCAAATAATTGCAGTTAATAATTGTAAGCTTAACACACAGACACAATTATAATAATGTTAGTTATAATAATTGAATAATACAATTGTAATAATAAATAAAATAATAAAATACTGTAAATAATATAATATAATATTTCATTTGAAAGAATTAATAATAAAATTATATATATATTATATATATGAAAAAAAATATGTATGTGTATATATATATATATATATTTATATATATATACATTTACACATATACATATACATATATATTTATTACACTGAACAAAATTATAACACGCAACACTTTTCGTTTTTGAGCCACCCTTTTTCATGAGCTGAACTCAAAGCATCTAACGACTTATTCTATGTACACAAAAGGCCTATTTCTCTCAAATATTGTTCACAAATCTGTCTAAATCTGTGTTAGTGAGCACTTCTCCTTTGCCGAGATAATCCATCCACCTCACAGGTGTGGCATATCAAGATGCTGATTAGACAGCATGATTATTGCACAGGTGTGCCTTAGGCTGACCACAATAAAAGGTCACTCTAAAATGTGCAGTTTTACTGTATTGGGGGGGGGGGTCCAAAAACCAGTCAGTATCTGGTGTGACCACCATTTGCCATCTCCTTTGCATAGAGTTGATCAGGTTGTTGATTGTGGCCTGTGGAATGTTGGTCCACTCCTCTTCAATGGCTGTGTGAAGTTGCTGGATATTTGCAGGAACTGGAACACGCTGTCGTATACGCCGTTCCAGAGCATCCCAAACATGCTCAATGGGTGACATGTCCGGTGAGTATGCTGGCCATGCAAGAACTGGGATGTTTTCAGCTTCCAGGAATTGTGTACAGATCCTTGCAACATGGGGCCGTGCATTATCATGGTCGTGGATGAATGGCACAACAATGTGCCTCAGGATCTCGTCACGGTATCTCTGTGCATTCAAAATGCCATCAATAAAATGCACCCGTGTTCGTTGTCCATAACATACACTTGCCCATACCATAACCCCACCGCCACCATGGGCCACTCGATCCACAACGTTGACATCAGCATACCGCTCACCCACACGATGCCATACACGCTGTCTGCCATCTGCCCTGTACAGTGAAAACCGGGATTCATCCGTGAAGAGAACACTTCTCCAAAGTACCAGACGCCAACGAATGTGAGCATTTGCCCACTCAAGTCGGTTACGACGACGAACTGCAGTCAGGTCGAGACCCCGATGAGGACAACAAGCATGCAGATGAGCTTCCCTGAGACGGTTTCTGACAGTTTGTGCAGAAATTCTTTGGTTATGCAAACCGATTGTTGCAGCAGCTGTCCGGGTGGCTGGTCTCAGACGATCCTGGAGGTGAAGATGCTGGCTGTGGAGATCCTGGGCTGGTGTGGTTACACGTGGTCTGCGGTTGTGAGGCCGGTTGGATGTACTGCCAAATTCTCTGAAACGCCTTTGGAGACGGCTTATGGTAGAGAAATGAACATTCAATTCACGGGCAACAGCTCTGGTGGACTTTCCTGCAGTCAGCATGACAATTGCACGCTCCCTCAAAACTTGCGACATCTGTGGCATTGTGCTGTGTGATAAAACTGCACATTTTAGAGTGGCCTTTTATTGTGGTCAGCCTAAGGCACACCTGTGCAATAATCATGCTGTCTAATCAGCATCTTGATATGCCAAACCTGTGAGGTGGATGGATTATCTCGGCAAAGGAGAAGTGCTCACTAACACAGATTTAGACAGATTTGTTGTATTTATTTATCCTTCATTGCATATGAAAGAAGTCCTTAAATGTTTGTTTAATGAGCTGTATGGATTTATTAAATATGGATTTATTTATTTTTTTGTACTCTATAGCACCTGAAATGTTTAACCCATAATATGCATTTCAGGATTAATTGTAAACTGAATTATAGTGTAAAGTAATTAAAATAAATAAATAAATGTTTTATCAAATTAAAAATAAATAAATTAAATAGAAAAAAACCTCCTTAAATTACTTGTTGCATTTGTAAATAGTTTTGGATAAAACCATCTGCTAAGTGAATAAATGTAGGTATATTTTTGTTTATTTTTAGAAAAGCAAAGCAAGCCTGTAAACAGTTCAGGAAGTTTTCTGATGTCTTCACAGATGTTTTTTAAATAGCCGGTTCAGTTCAGCATCACGTATCTGTCTTCAGACCCCTGCTGTCGGCCCATTGTGTTTTTCCTCCTCTATAATCCTGCATTTGTCCTCAGACGCTCTGGAGAGATGTTAACGCTGCTTTGACACCTGCATGTATGAGGCAGCTCTCAGTAACCTGTGCTCTCGCTCCGGTTTCACGGCCTTCATGCTCCGCTGGAGAGCTGGTGCATGAGCCTTTGTCTTCCTGACCCACTAAACACACCGGAGAAAGCCCTTCCCGTCAGACTGTCAGGAGTTCACACGCGGTTTGTTTAGAGCGGCTTTGTTTGGTGAATCACAGCTTAGTTGCTGTATGTTTGCATTGCAGTAAAATGTGTCTAAGTGCAGCTCAGGTCAATTAGAGCATCAATAATGGCAAATTGTTAAAACTGCATTTTTAGTGATCTGTTCAGGGTTCCCACAGTCTTGGAAAAACTTTAAATTGTGGTTTCCAGGCCTGTAAAAGTCATAGAATTCAATGAAACCTTAAAAAGTCATACTAATTTCCATAGTGAATATCGGTTTTATTTTTTTGTTTTGTTTTTTTACATTTAGTCAAATAAATAAATAAATGTTTATTTATTATTAATATATATATATTATTATTTTATTATATATTAAAGAATTATGGGAGATTACATGTCCTGCGAACAATGTATATATCAGCATATTAGAATAATTTCTGATTTATAGAACTCTAAGGATCATGTGACACTGAAGACTGGTGTAATGATGCTGAAAATTCAGCATTGCATCATATGAATAAATTACATTTGACCATATATACATATCGAAAACAGCTTTTTTAAATTGTAATAAAATTTCACAATTTTACTGATTTTACTGTATTCTGATTTAAAAAAATGCAGTCTTGACAAAAACATTAAAAAAATATATTTATTCCAAACTTTTGTATTATTGGGTTTGTAAGTCTGGTCACTTTAAAAAAGTAAACCTTTCCTTAACAAGCTGCATGATTTTGGTGCAAATGTTGTGTTATGGTTGAGGATATGAGTGTGAGCAGTAGGAATGGAGATGTTTGAGTCTGTAGGTCGTGTGGTTTTGTAGCAGATGTCCATCTGTTTTAATAGAGCGGCAGTGAGCCACCTGGAATCCATGTCGTTTAGATATAATTACGGTTCCGGGTCTGATCCGTCACCATAAACACCATCAAAGAGGGCAGATCCTCCCAGATCCCACACACATCTCCTCTGAGCCACACTTGTGCTTTGGCTGCTATTAAAAGCTCTTTTACTGGCTTCAGCCAGGTGAAATAACTTCTTCAAGGTTAGGGAAATGCATCAGAAGCTCTCCTTCTGCCCAGTCTTATTTAATCTTTCATCTTCAAAGCCACACTTATCTCCAGCTCTCTTGAAGTCCTCCATCCAGCGCTGTCTTCCAGCTGGATGTTTAGTCTTCTCAGACTTTAAAACTGCTGTTTTGGGTGGGTGCACTGAGATTGATATGCAGGCTGTCCTGAATACAGCTTGTAGTTTAGACCATCACTAAAGTTTTCAGGTTAAAACATGTTGAAAAGATCTTCGAGCCTGGGCCGGTCTTCAGACTCCACTCGTGCCAGAACCCTCAAACCCCATTCATTAATTTTTGAACCCCAACAGGAAGTCAAAATAAAAGGTTATTTAGTAGGGGTGTCTTGAATTGATAATGTTCATATTCTATATATTTGAATATGTAATGAATATATTTGAACATAAGCATATATTTTCAAAAAAAAAAAGTTTTGTACTGTCTCAAAATGTACATATTAAAATAAAATAAAAAAAATAAAAAATTAACACTAAAATTTTCAAAATTTTAATATATTTTTAATATATATATATATATATATATATATTATATAATATATATATATATATTATTATATATTATTATTTTAAAATTTAATAAAAAAATGTAATCTAATTTCAAATTTGATTTATTATTTTATTAAATTTAATATATAGTGTGAGTGTGTGATTTAAATATGTATATATTCAAAATATTATAGAATTTATTTATGCATATATTTTCAAAATGTTGTTTGGTAGGGTGTGCATTAGGGCTGCAACAAACGATTATTTTGAAAATCGATTAATCTAACGATTATTAGAACGATTAATCGACTAATCGCCGATTATTTCACTGATTAATCAGTAGACTTTGATTGATTATTCAGTTTTTGCAATTAGTTAGAATATTAAGTTATACATATTCTAACATAAATAAAGGTCACTTCAGCTTTAGAAAAGCATATTATGTAATTACAATTATTACACAATTAATTGGTAACACTTTACATTAAGGTTCATTAGTTAACATGACTGCACTGTATTTTATGTATAATCATTTTCTATTCGTAACGGTTTTAAATTCATTTTAAATACAGCGGGGAAAATAAGTATTTGACACATCAGCATTTTTATCAGTAAGGGGATTTCTAAGTGGGCTATTGACATAAAATTTCCACCAGATGTAGCCATCAAGCCAAATATTGAATTCATACAAAGAAATCAGAACATTTAAGTATACAAGTTGAGTCATAATAAATAAAGTAAAATGACACAGGGAATAAGTATTGAACACTTTATTTAATACTTTGTAGAAAAGCCTTTGTTGGTGATTACAGCTTCTAGACACCTCTTGTATGGAGAGACCAGTCATCTGCATTGCTCAGGAGTGATTCTGGCCCATTCTTCCACACAAATGGTCTTTAAATCTTGAAGGTTCCTTGGGCCTCTTTTATGAACTTTGATCTTCAGTTCTCTCCATAGATTTTCTATGGGATTTAGGTCAGGTGATTGACTGGGCCATTCAAGCAGCTTGATTTTCTTTCTTTGAAACCACTTCATTGTGTCCTTGGCCTTGTGTTTGGGATCATTGTCTTGCTGAAATGTCCACCCTCTTTTCATTTTCTGCTTTCTGGTAGATGGCAGTAGATTTTTATCCAGAATGTCCCGGTACATTTCTCCATTCATCCTGCCTTCAATAATATGAAGTCTGCCAGTACCCCTTGCTGAAAAGCAGCCCCAAACCATGATGCTTCCACCCCCAAACTTAACTGTTGGTATGGTGTTCTTGGGGTGGTGGGCAGTGCCATTTCTTCTCCAAACATGGTGTGTAGAATGACTGCCAAAAAGTTCAATTCTGCTTTCATCTGACCATACTATAGTCTCCCAATAATCCACAGGCTTCTCCAAATGCTCTTTCGCAAACTTTAACCGAGCCTCAACATGCTTTTTGTTCAGCAATGGAGTCTTGCGTGGTGAGCGTGCATGGATGCCATGGCGGTTCAGTGCATTGCTTTTAGTTTTCTTTGAAACAACAGTACCTGCTGATGCAAGGTCTTCCTGAAGTTCTGCCCGAGTGGTTCTTGGCTCTTGGAGAACTCTCCTGATTATTCTTTGGACTCCTCGGACAGGGATCTTACGTGGAGCACCTGATCGTGGCCGGTTTATGGTGAACTGATGCTCTTTCCATTTCCAGATAATGGCCCCCACAGTGCTCACAGGAACATTCAGCATTCTGGAAATGCGCCTATAACCATTCCCATCAAAATGCTTTTCAACGATAAGATTACGAAGATCTACAGAGAGTTCTTTGCTTTTACCCATCATGAAGTCTTTCCTGTGTGCCTCCTAGGTAATGAGAAGCCTTTATAGGCCATCAATTAGGACTAAAGCAGCTGATATCAATTAGTACTGATAGGGGCAGGGGTTCTCTCTCAATACTGACAGATTTCAGGTGATCTCCTTGCTTTCTATGCCATTTTGCACCTTGTTATCTTCATGTGTTCAATACTTATTCCCTGTGTCATTTTACTTTATTTATTATGACTCAACTTGTATACTTAAATGTTCTGATTTCTTTGTATGAATTCAATATTTGGCTTGATGGCTACATCTGGTGGAAATTTTGTGTCAATAGCCCACTTAGAAATCCCCTTACTGATAAAAATGCTGATGTGTCAAATACTTATTTTCCCCGCTGTACATTTTTATATAATTTCCTTGTTTTTATTGTTGTGATTATTATTTTTTTTAATTCCTTGTTTTTATTGTTGTGGTTATTATTTTTAATGTCTATTTCACTTCATTTTATGTAAAGCACTTTTGTGTTTTTTAATTTTTTTTGTGTATGAAATGTGCTATATAAATAAACTTGCCTTGCCTAACATGAATTAAAAATGAACAATGCTTCTATAGCATTTGTTAATCTTAATGTTAATTTCAGCATTTACTAATGCATTATTAAAATCACAAGTTGTTTTTTTTACATTGATAAATGCATTGTGAACTAACATGAACAACTGTATTTTTAGTAACCAACATTAACAAAGATTAATACTTAAATGTAATAAATGTATTGTTCATTCATGTTAATTAATACATTAACTCATGTTAACAAATGATACCTTATTGTAATGTTACCAATTCATTATAAAAATAGATGTATTTGGCACACAAAATGAGATGACAGACAGAGACACTCTCTCACCATTTAATTAGCTTCATGAAAAGGTAACTGAAAGACACATTTTGCACATTCTGCCTAACATCTCCTTTTGTAAGTCATATAGATAAGAAACAAAATAAAGGTAAGTGATAAGATGCTTTGGATAAACTATTTTATTCACAACATAATGTCTTAAAATACCTTATAGGGTTATGATAATCAAAACAGCCCTGAGCTAGATCAAGCTTTGATCTCTGCAAACCAAACCACTTTAATGAAATTATTATTTTTTCCCACTAATAAAGATATTTTATCATTAGCTAGCGCACACTGGAGAGCTGCTTTATAACAGAAAATCAAGTTGTAATTCTAACTGAAAGCGACACTGACTTTCATGTTTTTCATGTTTAATACCGTAAAGCTGCTTCAATTAAGGCTATCTATTGCATAAAGTACTATATAAATAAACATAATGTGACCGAACTCTACTGGAGTAATGTTACGTTACTGAACTGCAGAGCTCATGCAAACATCCACATCGTTTTAACTGTTGCTTTCACACTGCTGTCAGTTTTTGTTGTTTATTTCGTTACTGAGAGGAAAGCGCGCAATATATATTTACATATTCATCCAAACGCCGCTCAAGTGTGGATGCATTTGCTCTGAAGTGCTGTGTGTGTTCTTCTCTTGATCTGCATCCAGGAGGGCTGAACTTGAGTCTTGCGCTACAGCACCACACTGGTCGAACCGCAGTATTGCAGGCTCTTACATTAGGTCATATGAGATCAAACGACTACTCGACAACAAAAATATTTGTCGACAATTTTTTATTGTCGACGTTGTCGATAATGTCGACTAATCGTTGCAGCCCTAGTGTGCATTTATATTTACAATCATTTATATAAAAAACTTAAATATATAATAATAGAACAAATAAATATATAAACATCAATTTTTTTTGGGGGGGGGGGGGAATGCATATCTTTATCTATCATATATGTATATTAGTGCTGTCAAAATCTCGATTAATCGCTTCCAAAATAAAAAGTTTTTGTGTACATAATATATGTGTACTGTGTATATTTATTATGTGTATATATAAATACACACACATGCATGTATATATTTAAGAAAAATATATTGTTTATATATTAAATATATTTATATATAATATAAATTATATACATATTTGCATGTTAATACATGTATTTTCAAAATATATACTGCACGTGTGTGTCTTTTATATACATAATAAATATACACAGTACACACACACATTATATAAACAAAAACTTTGATTTTGGATGCGATTAATCGCAATTAATCGTTGCCCAGCACTAGTATATATAAATGCACTTGCATTATATATTTTGAAAATATTTACATTTATTTACATGCATATATGTATTCATATAATTTATATTATAAATATATTTAATATATAAACATAACATATTTCTTTGGCAGTCTTGAATCATGTGGCCTGAGGCTTCGGAGGCTCCTGACAGTCCTGAGGCCCCGAGGCCCTCGTCCCGCTGGACCGGCCTGTAATCCTGCCCAGCCCAAGCCGCTATTTTGTAGCCTGCCACAGTAACCTAAAAAAGCACCGTTAAACGATGTTAGAAATCATTTTGCCTTTCCTCCCATTGTTAGCCTTTCCTCCAGACGGCGGTTTTGCTCTTCCCTGCAGTTGGAGGGCTGTGATTATTCCTGAGTGATCGAGTTTCCTCGAGCACCAATAAAGACTTTCTGCAGGAGAACCAAACAATGGCTGCCCTGTGGAGGAGTGACCGCATGTGGACGGCACATTGTCATTGTCTAATACAAGGCCAACAGAGCAGAACAAACAGGGAGAGTTAGAGTCGGAGCTTTGCTGGGGATTTTTCCTGGGCTTTTCCCATCTGCAGCTCAACTCAAACAAGTTCATTTCCATTTTCTCCACTCCTCTGCCCATTTAAAGGGATAGTTCACCTAAAAGGAATTGTTGTTGTTAATTTACTCATCCTCAGGCCATCCAAGATGTAGGTGACATTTTTTCCTGTAGTTGAACAGTAAAGAAGATTTTTAGCTGAAAGTGTGCTCCTTGGTGACTCATAAAATGCAAGTCAGTGGCACTTTGAGAGTCAAAAAAGCACATCAGGCAACACAAAATTTATACTTGTGACTCCTAACAATATATTGAGGTCTTATGAAGTGAAACGATCGGTCTGTGCAAGAAACTCAACATTATTTACAATATTATAATCCATAGACTCAGTCAAATGGTCCGGAGTGATGTCCAATTCACAAACGAATCATTCTTTTGAACCTGTAGTTTTTGGTGAACTAGATGAACCAAATTGGACTGAAGCGTCTGAAGCAGCACAGATCTACAAGTTACTCAATCACAAATCACTTTCAGACGCCTGACAGTCACTCTCACTGGAAATGAGCCAAAATAGCAGCGTATCTGATCCTATGATGCTGAGTTTTTGAATGAATGAGTTTTCGCCGACTCATTCCAACCAGTTCGAACTAATTTTGTTTTATGGTTTCTCATAGTTCATGTAAAAAGGTGAGCTGATAAAGACTGGTTTATTCACTTTATATGCTTTAGACACATGAAACATCCACGTTTCACATCATTATTGGGTGCTTTGATAATATAATTGCAGATATGTTACATCATCGTGTGATTATATAAATCTACTAGTGAGTTGAATCAGTTGAGGTATCTGGATTACAGGTAATAATGTTGTAAATAATGTTGAGTTTCTTGCACAGACTGATTTTTTTGCTTCATAAGACCTCAATATATCGTCAGGAGTCACAGGGATTAATTTTGTGTTGCCTGATGTGCTTTTTTGACTCTTAAAGTGCCGGCAGCCATTGACTTGCATTTAATGAGTCACCAAGGAGCACGTTTTCAGCTAAAAATCTTCTTTACTGAAGGAAAAAATTCACCTACATCTTGGATGGCCTGAGGATGAATAAATTAACAGGAAATATTCATTTTATGGTGAACTATCCTTTTAACCTAAAGCTGACCATCCCAGGTCATGGTTGTGCTAGTCTAGGACACTGTGATACATATCCGGCTGGAAAGTCCTCTGCTCCACAGATATGATGTAGTTCTGCATTAGGGACAGGATTTTCATCCCGCCTGTTATTGTCCAGTGGGTGACGCTACATTGACAGGTGTTTCCCGTCTCATCAGTGTCCCGTGACCTCCTGACATCCTGCTGTTTGTGTTTGTAACTGGGAACTGTGGGATTGAACTTGTGACCATCAAACCGTCTCACTAACCAAACCAAAAACAACATGCTGCCATTGTTTACACTATCGCACTGTGCTCAATCGTTGGGTGTTTGATTCAGTCTATAACGACAGAAAGTGATGCTTCATGTGTCCTACAGTAAATTAGTGACAACAAAATTTCAGCAATTGAAAATATTAAGCTAAAAATTAATTTTCGTTATTGGCCAAAACAGTTTTGTAGAGCTGAAACCATTGACATTATTTTTTTTTTTTGGACTAGCATGGAAATTCATCATGCAATCTTTAAACTCGATATTGTGTATTAACGGGCCGGTAATTCAGTTGACTTTTAATATTTCTATCTGTCTATCTATCTACATCTGCATCCTAACTTAAGCTACTACTATCAAATGTGCATTTCTAAGAGACCAAAATTTTTTATATTAGTATTAATATCAGGCAACACTTCTTAATTTGAAACAGTGTCACTCATTTGAACATGCAGAAACTAAGAAATCAATTTTTCTATGATATTTATTTTGTTAAGGAAAAGTAATGGAAAAGTGTAAATAATTCAAAAACATGAAGACCAAAAATACGAATTCAGAGCATGAAAACGTCATGTTCTGACCATAAAGAATAGTTTAAAACCACAATTAACTGTCTGGTTTCTACAACTTTCACTTTGGAGCAAAAATCTGCCATTATACTTGAATTATTTTTTTTTAATATATATTTATCATGATAATTATCAATATCGACTGATATGAAAAAAAATATTGTGATAATTTTTTTGGCCATATCGCCCAGCTCTAATTAGGCTGCTTTTATGCTGGAGTTGGTTCACTTTCTAGCAATGAAACTAATTAAGTAAATAATTAAATAAATTAGCATGAAAATATCGTGTATCGGCGATCTCACAAGCTGACGACAGGACGATATAAAAATTGATCATATTGCCCAACACTTCTATCTGTCTATCTGTCTGTGTATATATGCATTATATATTTATTATTATTATTTGTTATTATTATTATTTATTTTGGACATGCATGGAAATGTATCATGCATAATGCAAATAAAAAATATTTATATATAGTAAAATAAATGTTTTCTTATTTGTTCATTTATTTGCATTATGCATAATCATTTTTCATACTTGTCATACTTTTTCATGCTTTTCAAATAAAATATATATAAACATGTCCGTTTTTTTAGACGCTAGGGCTGGGTTGACTATCGATTTTTATTTTTAATCAATCTTCATGTTCATGAACCAAGATATATGCTGTTTTAAGTTGATGCATGAACAAAATTTCACTAAACATTATTTGAAGCACACCTGTCATCCAATAATTGCAATAAGATTTGTTTATTTTGTTATAAAACAAGCTTTCAAATATTGTCAATTTTATAACAAAACTCAAACAATGTACAGTAAATGTTTGTGGTAAAATGTGAGATTGACTGTGTGAATGTGTGATGTGTTGCAGGACTCGGAGTCGTTGGACCGCTGCATTCAGAACGTGTTATCGGCTCTGTTTCCTCCGTTCAGTGCCTCGGCGGCCACCGTCCTGTGGCAGCTCTTCAGTGTAGTGGAGAGACAGTACCGTGGTGACGGACTGCGCTGCTTCATTGACTTCCTGCTGCCCACCAAGAGAATCCTGCAGACAATAAGACAGGAGGCCTGTGTGAGTACTGTCAGCTTCAGCAGACGCATTTTCACTGAAGCATTTCCAAGTCAATAAAAACAGTGGGCAAAATCTACTAATAGATCACATTTTTTTATTTAGCAAATGTATAATATAATTATTACATTTAGTATAATATATATTATGTGTAATATAATTATTTATACAAAGCCACCTAGGGGACGTTCACACAATATATATATATATATATATATATATATATATATATATATATATATATATATATATATACACACACATGCATACAATAATAAAAATATTATTTTTTACTTGTTTTTATATACAAATTTAATTTTTATTAATATATTATTAAATGTTAAAACATTAACTAAGATTAATAAATGCTTTAGAAGTATTTTATTTATATTTATTTATTTACATTTATTCATTTAGCAGATGCTTTTATCCAAAGAGACTTAAAAATGAGGAATGCAACAAGCGATTCATCATAGAGACAAATAACAAGTGCTCGTAATACAAAGTTTCAGATATCATTTAGCATAGTTCAAGCTAATATTTGTTTGTTTATTTATTTATTATTTAGGATATGCATGCAAATGTATTGTGAATAAATACAAATAAAAAGGTTTATTCATTTATTTTCATTATGTATAATACATTTACATACAGTACATATTCAAATAAATAAATACATGTTTGTTTGTTTTTATATGTATTTACATTATGCATAATGTCCATGCTTGTTGAATGAAACAACTTATTTATTTGTTTATTTATGGGACCTGCATTGTGATGCATCATGCATCACACGATCTTTAAACTCGATATCGTGTACTGATGGCCTGGTAATGCGGTTTACACAGGTTTGTTGAATATTTTATTATTTTGTCTCTTCTTCATGTATTGTTGTTGAAATCCATAGTGCTGCAGCTAAACATGTTCAAGCCATTTAAATTCTCTCAGAGAGAAACATTGCGAGAGTGGGAACATGAGAGGGAGGAGGAATACTTCAGGCTGAAAGAGGGTTCAGCGTTGCTCTGATAAACAGCCCAAACAGAGCGCGTTGTGAGCTCACTGCGGAGAACTTGGCAAAGAGGATCAGGCTGAAATGAAAGACCTGCTCAGGGAGGCTTTGTATTTCTGCAGGTTAGCGCTGTGTGAGCACATAGCTGAAACCTTACACTCCTGTATTCAGCGCTGCCGTTGTTACTCTGAGACGAGAGCTCTCAGCGGCCTCATTTAACTCAGGCATGATCTTTGAGGGAGTCACAGCGTGCTGAAGCTTACGTGTTCCTGCTGCATCATCAGTATCATTATACAGTGGCATCAGGGAGTCACTAACAACGCTACTAAATTAACTGGTTTTTCAGTAGCTGTAAAGTATATGAGTAGCGAAGTTCTTTTATGATGTACCATGATAAAATGCTCTTCTCACACTGTATTGCCATGTAGAAGTCTCTCATAAAAAATATTGGCCAGTCTGATTTATTGTGGTAAATTGCTTTAGCTCACTACAATATTTATTTATTTATTTGTTCGTTCATTCATTCATTTGCTGAATTATTTGAGTCCCTGCAAGGAATTTTACATCTTTTTTATTTTAAGCCTTGTTTAATGTTTTCATTACATAAATTATAGTGTTTTCTAATTTTATTTGCTGATATTCTATTTATTGACATTTTATCTTTTCAAATCAGTACTTTAATTTCATCAAGGTACTATTATAGTTTTTTTAATGAATTATTTTATTTTAAATATGTCTATATAGTTTTTTTATTAAATTATTTCAGTTTCATTTTTAATTATTTTTGTACATCAAGTTGAACTAAATGGAAATGAGAAATTAACTAGCTAAAATAATTAAAAATCATTATATTTTATTTCAGTTAATAAAAAACAAGTATGCCACCTAGTTGTCATTTTTGCAATTCTGATGAGTGATAAAGAAATTATGCGTTTCACTTTTAGATATATATTTTAGAATTCCATGATGTTCTAATTCATTGCATTTTTGTAACTTGAAATCTGCTTCAAAGACAGAAATTAATGAATGATTGCAAACGGCAAATAACTGCATATTGTTGCTTGTACCTGTAAGAAAAGTGGCATTTTATCTGATGAATTCATCCTTTTTATTTTCCACAGCTACGATTCAAAGGCCTGTTGCTGTACCACGAGGGATGGCCGCTGTGTTTGCATGAGAAGGTGGTTCTGCAACTCGCACCCCTGCATAAAGTACGTCTACGGCAGGGAGATTTCTACCTGCAGGTGGTTCCCTTAGGCCGCAAAGCTGCCAAACTGGTCATAAAATGCCTGTCAGGGAGCGGGCAAGCCATCGCAGAGATCCCTGTGGCCGAGAGCATGTACGCCAGCATGTTCACGCCCGACTTCCTGCAGAATGTAACGCGTGAACGCAACCTGCACCCTCTCCAGAACTGTCTCCTCAGTACCGGCGCTGTGGTTTACCGAACGCCCTGGAAGAACGTGGTCAATCCTTTGTTCGTGACCAGCACCGCCGACGCAATCATGCAGGCGCGAAGCAGCGGTGGGACCCTGCGGGGTCAGCTCAGCACCTGCAGCACCCACGGATCCACGGGAACGCTCAGTTCCCGAGACTCCCTGGGTGCCGAGTCCACCGTGTCGGAGCCAGTCCTCAGCCGCAGCCTCACAGATATGGGCATCAGCTCCCTGCACTCGGAGGATTCGCCCTTGCAAAAGAGTCCCAACTCCCTTCCCCAGACGCCCACCTTGGGCAGCCCGGATAAGGGATGCATTCGAGGCGGAATCGGCCACAAAATCCTCTCGTTCAGCACGGACCTTAGCAATCCCGACCTTCGCAAGCGGCATCCCAGAGACTCTGCTGCCTTCGAGTCACGCCGGCTTTTCCGCAAGTCCTACATGGAGGCTTTGCAGAACCCTATGAACCTTGGCTCCAGCTCTGAATCAATTCTTGAGGAAGGAACGGAGTCGGAGCCAGGAGCACGTCGCGGCTCCGGCCCGAAGGAGCCGATTCCTCGGAGACTCTGTGTTCGTGGATGGCTGGGAGGAGATGAATCTTGCAACGATTCTCCCACCGTCCATCCATCCAAGAGCGCTGAGCTCAGTCCAGGCGAGAGACGCTCCAAATCTCTTGAACGTACCAACAAGGCCTTGCAGGTTAAAGGCCACCGGGCTCGGTCGTCTTCCGGTGGATCCGGTAGTGGCCTTCCCAAGAAACTTATGAATGGTTATGCATTTCGTTTTGGAAAATTGGACTTGGAGGCGGCCTTTCCTGGCATCGAGAAATGGAGCAACAAAGAGAAATCAGGTAAAAACATTTGTCAACTCTTTTGAAGTTTGCCATTCCAGTGCCAAGGTCATGGGTTCGATTCGCAGGGAATGCATGAACTGATCAGTTGCATACCTTCAATGCAATGTAAGTCTCAGGGGTGTCCAATCCTGCTTCTGGAGGGGCAACGTCCTGCAGGATATAGCTCCAGCCAGTGCAAACACACTTACATGGAAGTTTCTAATGAGTCTTAAGACCATGATTAGTTGGTTCAGGTGTGTTTAATTAGGGTTGGAGCTAAACTCTACAAGACAGCGGCACTCTTGGTGTACATAAAAAAACGCAGTAGAGCATCTTGTTTGGGATTCTTTCCCACCAAAAACAAGACCAGAACAAGCTTCCCTTAATAAATCATGGCACTGGCAATGTCAAGATCATGGGTTTCAATGTCAAGATCATGGGCTTTGGATGAAAGCATTTGCCAAATGCATAAATGTAAATGTCACCAAACTGTCCAACAGGGGTGTCTAATCTTGCTTCTGGAGGGCCAACCCACCGAGAACAAGACCAGAACAAGCTACCCTTATCAAATCGTAGCACTTGCAATGTCAAGGTCATGGGTTCGATTCCCAGGGGATTCATGAATTGTTTATGGGATGAAATGCTTACCTTGAATGCGATGTGGACACCCTTGATGTACAGTATGGTGACTTTTACATTTATGCATTTGATCAGTTCATGCATTCCCTGGGAATCAAACCCTTGACCTTGGTTTTTCTAACATCATGCTCTGATGAAATGCTTGTTAGTCGCTTTGGATAAAAGCGTCTGCGAAATGCATAAATGTAAACCAGGCGACTGTACATCGGGGGTGTCCAATCCTTCTCCTGGAGGGTCAACATCCTGCAGAGTTTAGCTCCAACACACTTGTGTGGATGTTTCTAGTGAGTCTATAGACCTTGATTAGTTGGTTCAGGTATGATCACCCTTGATGTACATTATATTGACTTTTACATTTATGCATCTGGCAGATGCTTTTATCCAAAGCGACTTGAATTGATATTGAATTGATAAGTTCATGTATTCCCTGGGAATCGAACCCTTGACCTTTGTGTTGCTGACATCATGCTCTACTGGAGCTAAACTCTGCAGGACAGTGGCCATACAGGAATAGGTTTGGACTCCCCTGCTGTACATAAAGAATTTTGCAGAGCATATTGTTTATGATTCTTTCCCACAAAGAACAAGAGCAGAACAGGCCTCCCTTAGCAAATCATGTCGCCTGAGGCCTTAAGAGCCAGTTCTGGTTCCAGACAGTTGTGGTCCAGTGTGTAATTATCACTTGCAGCAAACTCCGGGACCGTCAACAAGCTTAGATTTTCGGAGGAGACAGCTTGTCATTTCTCTGGCATGATTTTATGGCTTGCGACCGGCTGCATGTGAGGGCTAATAGCGTGTGTGCTTTGGAATGCTTCAGCGGCCCTGCCCTGTTACAGAGGGTGCTTGTCTTTCCAAAGTGTTTGCTACACCCCAAAGGCACGATACTGCACTGAGTGCATTGCCAGGGAGACTGCACTGTTTTATTTAGCTCTTCCTGCTATTGAGCGTTTGAAAGAAAGAGCGTTTTGCCCTCCGTCTAGCGCTTCAGGCCAGGGGTGTGTTTGGGGTCTATCCGCAGGAAATTCCAAACTGTCCAGCAATCTTAAGATTTTGGGTTACTTTGTCATGTGAAAGGGTTGTATCACTAACACCATGTCCTAACCGTGCACGACCAGATACATTTATGAGCAAAACCCGTCTTTATTTTCATTTTCATTGCAATCCACTACACTCACAATGAAATGATGCACCACAAAGCCGTATAGAGATATATATATATATATATATATATATATATATATACAGTGCCCTCCACTAATATTGGCACCCTTGATAAATATGAGCAAAGGTGGCTGTGAAAATAAATCTGCATTTTTTATCCTTTTTATCTTTCATTCCAAAAATTCACAAAATTCCAACCTATCATTGAAGTAAAACAATTGAAAATGGGGGAAAATCTCATTGTGTAAGAAATACTTTCTCTAGTTCATGTTGGCCACAATTATTGGCACCCAATTATTGCAATGTCCTTTTCCCAGGGTAACAGCTCTGAGTTTTGCCTATAATGCCTGAAGAGTTTGGAGAACACCTGATAAGAGATCAGAGACCATTTTCTTCATACAGAATCTCTCCAGATCCTTCAGATTCACAGCTCCATGTTGGTGCTTCTCCTCTTCATTTCACCTCACTCATTTTCTATAGGGTTCAGGTCAGAGGACGGGAATGGCCATAGCAGAAGCTTGGTTTTGTGCTCAGTGGCCCATTTTTGTGTTGTTTTTGAGGTTTGTGTTTGGATTATTGTACGGTTGGAAGATCCAAACATGGCCCATTATAAGATTTCTAACAGGGTCAGTCACTTATTGATTTTTTTTATATGTTGGTATTTAATAGAATCCATGATGCCATGTGTCTAAACAAGATGTTCAGGACCTCCAGCAGAAATATAGGCCCACAACATAAAAAATACAGCAGTATATTTCATTGTACACATGGGGTACTTTTTTATCCCTGTGTGCACCAAACCCATCTTGAGTGTTTGCTGCTAAAAAGCTCATTTTTTAGTTTCATCTGATCATAGAAGCCAGTCCCATTTGAAGTTACAGTCACGTCTGATAACTGAATATGCTGGAGTTTGTTTTTGGATGAGCTAGGAGAATTTTTCTTGAAACCCTCCCAAACAACATGTGGTGATGTAGGGACTGTTTGACCATTTTTTTCTAATGTTTTCTGACCCCAAGACTCAACTATATTCTACAATTCTCCAGCTGTGATCCTTGGAGAGTCTTTAGCCACTCAAACTCTCCTCCTCACCGTGCATTAGGACGATATAGACACACGTCCTCTTCCAGGCAGTTTCGTAACATTTTCTGTTGATTGGAAATTCTTAATTATTGCCCTGATGGTGGAAATGGGATTTTTCACTGCTCTAGCTCTTTTCTTAAAGCCACTTCACTAATTTGTGAAGCTCAATTATCTTTTGCTGCACATCAGAAATATATTCTTTGGTTTTTCTCATTGTGATGGATGATTAAGGGAATTTGGTCTTTGTGTTCCTCATATTTATAATCCTGTGGAACAGGAAGTCGTGGCTGGACAATTTCATGCTCCTAGCTCCTTAGTGTGATTAAAAAAATTAAATATGAATGGAATATACTTCAGAGATATTTTACTCACAAGAATTTCTAGGGGTGCCAATAATTGTGGCCAACATCCATTGGAGAAAAACATTTATTTCATCATGAGATTTTCTCCCCACTCTCAATTGTTTTACTTCAATGATAGGTTAGAATTTTGTAAATTTTTTTAGGGAAAGATCAAAAGGATAAACAATGCCGATTTATTTTCACAGCTGCCTTTGCTCATATTTATCAAGGGTGCCAATATTAGTGGAGGGCACTGTATATATATATATATATATATATATATATATATATATATATATATATATATATATATATACATATATATATATATACATGTGTATATATATATATATATATATATATATATGTATATATGTATATATATATGTATATATGTATATATATGTATATATGTATATATATATGTATATATGTATATATATATGTATATATATATATATATATATATATACACATACATACATACACACTTATATTTTATTATCCACAGACTACAGATGAAAAACTACATTTACGCATTTACAGAAATGTTTATTAATGTGCACTGTCCCCTGATAGAATACAAACAAACAAATAATAATATAATAAAATATTATTTATATATATTTTAATTTTATTTAATATGTATTTTAAGATACTTTATATTTCTGATAATAATAATTTATTAAATATATACAACATTTTGTATTTAAAGTCCGCATGAAATCAAAATTGGCTTTATTTACTTTACTAGCGCACATTGCTAGTCTTGATGTGAACAATTAATCCGCTGAAAGAAATTGTTTGTCTTGGTAATGTTTAATCAAAATCTGAACATTTGCTTCCGCTCTGGAGTGGCATTCCTTCTCTGATGACGTCAGTTTTACGGCTTGGACAGAATATCCTTAAACACACCCCTCCGACCGTTAGGTTGCTATGAGTGAGAGACGGAGAGGAGGAGCGCTAAAATAAAACCCTGCCCTCTATTCAATATACTGTTTCAGCTGGAAATACGTCACTACACTGAAATAAAGTCGGCAGCAACTTCTGGTTCATGCAGACTTTAATACATTTATGTCTATGCATTTATAATATGAAATAATATAATTATAATTACAACAATAATCCTTATTTTTGTTATTTAATATAGACTTTTTATTCAATATATATAGGATATATTATTTTATATATATTAATAATCAATATATATATATATATATATATATTATGATTATTAATATTATTATTTGAATCTGTATTCATATATAAAGTATTTTATTTATTATATTTTATTTATGAATTGTATAATATTAATTTGTAAATAATAATAATTGCCTTGCCTAATAATAATAATAATAATAATAATAACTATTATTATTATATTTTAATTGACCAAACCGCTAATCTCTAAATGGCTAATTATCATCTGAATAATCTTCTTGAATAATATAACGATCTCTAACTTCTTTGCAGAGTAAGAACAAAAATATGACCTGTCACAGTAAGCCTGGTTAGGAAGTGGTGTTAGGTGAATTCATTCTCTATGGCTCTCGTTTTACTTTCGTTCTCTATTTAACACACACACACACACACACACACACACACACACACACTGAGTGGTTTAGGTAAATTCCCATCTGGGATTCTGCAGAGTCCCTCTGTTCTCTGGCTTTCTTTCCCACACATGAAAATCAGAGCCATTGAGTCTGGGCAGGAATCCACCGCGGATCCGATGACCCACCTGAGGGAGGATCTTACCTGCTCGACTCCCAGCGCTCTTCAGCTCCCATCCAGATGGTTTGCCTCCGTCATAATGGGGATCTTTGTGCTCCGTTGGGCCGGTGAGGATGCTGGAGAGAGGCTTAGAGAGTGAAGCCCATCTCCACGTAATATCTGTCCGGTTACAAAGCCGGAGCGAAGCAGGGGTCAGTCAGACTTTGTTCAGCAAACAAATGCCAATGACTTTGAGGCTGGATCAGATTACAGCTGATGTGGTTTTGCTTGGCCTTTGTGATTGCATTAGGTCCCTTGTAATTTGAACTGGTTCCCATGATACCCCAGAGCTCGGCCTCGCTCTCAGAGACATATGCAAAGTCAACCAAATGTTGTCGGGTGGCTTTTTGAACAGTGTTGGTTAGAGATTATCTACAAGCAGCGACACTAACATTTACATATACATTTATGCATTTAGCAGACGCTTTTATCCAAAGCGACTTACAGTGCATTCAGGCTATACATTTTTTTTTATATATATATTTTTTTATCAGTATGTGTGTTCCCTGGGAATTGAACCCACAACCTTTTGCGCTGCTAACGCAATGCTCTACCACTGAGCCACAGGAACACTAACTTGTTTCATCTTTCCCAGTAACAACCTATGTTTTCCAACTAGTAGTCGTGTACAGCTTTACAAACGAGCAAACTGATAAGAAACTCATATGTAGCATTGGAAATCCTGATTTGTTCTAGTGAATCAGTTCATTCAAGTAATTCATGAAAACTAACAAGCAACATACTTTTATAACATATTTAGTCACATTCTGAGTTTATGAATTATTCCAGTTTTAATTTTTTTTTATTTCAGTAAGTATAATTATATCTGTTAAAGTTTAATGACGATACTCTGATTGAGATTCATTCATTTAGAAAAATATGTTTGCAGCATTTTATAGCGTTACTGAAAGAAACTCAAATTAAGCATTTAAAATTTTGATTCATTCCAATTAATTAATTAATTCAGATGATTCATGCAAATGAAATTATTAAAAGTCTGTCTGCAACAGACTAATATTTAGTTAAATGCAGCTGTTTTTCATGTTTTCAGCTGAGTTTATAAATTATTCTAGTTTTTTAATTACAGTAATTACTGTAACAAATCCACCCTAACTGAGATTAGTTCATTCAGAACAATATATTCTGTTTGTTTTATTTATTTGTTTGTTTGTTGGTTGGTTCTGTGGTGTTTGTCTGTGTTTTTAGGAGAGTTTCAGTGTCCATTTCCAGCTTCCTCTGCTTGTTGAGGAAGTGCATCACAAACAGGAGCAGATCTCAGATTCACACAGGAAATGATGTCATGAGAAAGACAATAGTGGAGGAACTAACTGGAGTTTGAAGTCTGAAACTTCAAAAATATGACTACATTGTTTATTTGTAAATGCGTAAGATGTGCTTATAGGCTGAAATTACACTAATATTTCCACACAGTATGTTACTAGTCTTATTCAATCAGATGAAAGATCTTTATATGAAGTTCATCATACTTTCAGAACAAGGACTGGCTTATTTTTCTCAATACATAAGAGTTAAAGGGCTCGAGGTTTTATTTAGTTTTTTTATTCAGTGAATCAATTTAATAAGATGATTTGTGAACTTATTAAAAAAAAGTCTGCACTAATTTTATAGCACTAGAAATTCTGAATCATTCTAGTGAATCAAATCATTCAAATTCATGTAAATGAACTGATTCAAAAAAGTCTCTCCAACTTTCTTTTATAGCTTACTATTTAGTTAAATAATGCAGTTTATCATGTTTTCATCTGAGTTTATAAATTAAGTTTTTATTAAATCTAAGTTTAACAATTCCATCCTAACTGAGATTCATTCTTTTATTTTATTTTATTTTGTTATTGAGTAAATCATTTTATTCAGGTGATTCAGGCAAATTAGCTGATTTTTTTTAAAAAAAAATTTATTATTCAGTGAATCATTTTATTCACATGATTCATGCAAATTAACTGATTAAAAAACTGTTTAATTTGATTTTATTTTAATGTATTTTATTCAATTATTTTAAATTTATTAATTTTATTTTATTGGTTGATATTCAAATGTTCTTCCTCAGTGCCATATAATGTTAAAATATTGTATCAATTCTAGCACAGTGTAATAAGGGAGTTTAATTACTGTGAAAAATATTTGGTCTATGTTATTTGGCTAATTTAACCCTCGAAGGAGGGTGGATAATGTGTAGTGTTCTTAGAGTTGTTGTTGAACTCCTCTCGGGAGGAGGAGAACGAGTTGAGTTGTGTTGTATTGTATTGTTTGGGTTACTGGGTTTGGAAGAAACAACCCGAGGGTTTGGATTCAGGAGAAAGTGGACAAACATCTGCTTCAGCTGGGAATGTCAGCCGCAGCATTCCTCAAACCAGAACCTGAGGGCCCAGAAACTCAGCTCTGTGTGTGTGTGCGTGTGTGCGCGCGCGCCTCACACACCTGGTCTCCGTCGTGACTCAACATTGACTCACTGTAGATTTTGTCACACCTGAACCCAATCTTCCTTCCAGACAGTCAGTCACTACTTACAGTACACTTCTGTTTGGAGTCAGCAAAGAATTGTTTTGAAAGAAGTTTCTTCTGCTCACCAAGGCTGTGTTTGTTTAATCAAAAATACAGTAAAAATTCTGAAATATTATTACAATTTAGAACAGAAACAGTTTTCTAAGTGAATATATAATAAACTGTAATTGATTTCTGTTATCAAAGCTGAATTTTCAGCATCATTACTCCAGTCTTCAGTGTCACATGATCTTCAGAGATCATTCTAATATACTGATTTACTGCTCAAGAAACATTTCTGATTATTATTAATGTTGAAAACAGTTGTGCTGCACGATATTTTTGTGGAAACCGTGATACATTTAATTTTTCAGGATTCACAGGTGAATAGAAAGTTCAAAAGAACAGCATTTATTTGAAACAGGAATCGTGTTACATTATAAATGCCACTTTTGATCAATTTAATGCATCCTTGATGAATAAAAGTTTTGATTTCGTTCAAAATAAAAAAGTTACTGACCCAAAGCTTTTGAACGGTAGTGTAGTTCAGTTCAGATTCAGGTGTGTTTGGTTTTACAGTCACATGTACTGTTTGTTTGCATCTCTGCCATTTAAATGTTTGTTTTATTTGTTTTAAACATATCAAATCCTGTAAATACTCCATTATTTGCATTTTTAGGTTCTGAATGCATTTGATAAATACATTTAGTTATGATTTTGAGTGCTGCCACTTTAAATCACAGTTTTTGAATCAATGCATTTGAAATTATTCAAACTGACCAAATATAATTCTCATTGTACTAATGAAGTTTAAATACGATGCTATTAAAACATCTCTATATGTTCTCATACGAGACACAAGACAGGGAAGAATTATGAAACTGGTCTGAGTAACAGTCTTTAGGAAACTTTATGACTAACTCAAATGTGTTAATATTCACAGTGTTGCTTCATTTTAGATCATGAAGTCTTTGTCATGATGAGGTTTATTTATTCATTTTTATTTAGTCATTTAGCAGATGCTTTTATCCAAAGCGACTTACAAATGAGGACAATAGAAGCAATCAAAATCAACAAAAGAGCAATGATATACAAGTGCTATAACAAGTCTGTTATCTTAACGCAGTACACGTAGCAAGTTTTTTTTTAAATTATATAATAAATAAAAAGAAAACAGTACATTTAATGCATTTAGACACTTTTATCCAAAGCGACTTACAGTGCATTCAGGCTATACATTTTTTTTTTATCACTATGTGTGTTCCCTGGGAATTGAACCCACGACCTTTTGTGCTGCTAACGCAATGCTCTACCACTGAGCCACAGGAACTCAGTATAGAATAGAAAAAGAATAGAGCAAGCTAGTGTTAGAGGCCTTTTTTGCTTTTGTTAATTGTAAATAAATAAAAGAAAACAAATAGATAGAATACAAAAAGATTAGAGAAGCTAGTGTTAGTTTTTTTTGTAAAGAAAACAAGCAGTAAATGAATAGAGTGCAAGTCTAAAAGGGATTTTTTTTTAAAGAATAGAATTAGAATAGAGAGTGCTAGAGTTAGAGGGTCAAATAAAGCTGGAAGAGATGTGTTTTTAGTCGATTCTTGAAGATGGGTAAGGACTCAGCTGCTGGGATTGAGTTGGGCAGGTCATTCCACCAGGAGGAACAGTTAATGTAAAAGTACGTGAAAGTGATTTTTTTCCTCTTTGGGATGAACAATAAAGCGACGTTCACCTGCAGAACACAAGCTTCTAGAGGCACATAAGTCTGAAGTAATGAATTTAGGTAAAGGGGTGCAGAGCCAGTGCTGGTTTTATAAAAACATTAATGCCTTGAATTTTATGCGAGCAGCTATTGGTAACCAGTGCACATTAATAAACAGAGGTGTGACGTGCATTCATTTCAGCTCATTAAAAATGAATCTTGCAGTCGCATTCTGGATTAATTGTAAAGGTTTGATAGAACTGGTGGAAGACCTGCCAAGAGAGCATTGCAATAGTCAAGTCTGGACAGAACAAGAGCTTGAACAAGGAGTTGTGAAGCATGTTCTGAAAGAAAGGGCCTGATGGGCCAAAGGTTTGATGCTCAGATCTGTTTGTGTGTTCAGGTCTCTCTGATGAAGCTCTGCACTCGAGCCCCAGGAGGAACAGTAACAGCGGCGATGAGTTTGTTCCTCCCAAACCCTCCAGCAGATCGGCGGTGTCTCCGGCCCCGTCCACAGCGCCCCCTGCTGTCTTTCCTCCAGCGCTGCCCTCGCTCATCACACACGTCAACCAGGAGCTCCTGACCTCCGGCGCTCTGACACTCCCTGGTGCGTGACCGGGCCAAAAACTACAAAACCCAAGAAACAGACAGTGGTGGCCAAAATGATTAGAACACTAGTATTTACAGGAGCAAAGTTTTTTTTAAGTCAGTTATTTCTATCTTTCTATCTAGTGTGTAGTTTCCAGACATTAATTTTGCCATTAATTGTAATAATCCAGAGATCTGATCTGATCATCATCAGTCTGTCTGGAATGACATGAAGAAACAGAACAAACTGAGACAGACTAAATCCAGAAGAACGTCTCCAAGATGCTTCAAGAAAGCTACCTGCAAAGCTACAGTACTGTTAAAAGTTAAGCACTTGTGTAAAACATGCTGTAGAATGAGAATGCTGTCAAAAATAAATAGATTTTCTTTATCAATTAACTTCTATTAAATAAATGAAATCAGCATTTGGTGCGAGCATCCTTTGTGTTTAAAGCAGCTTTTGTCCTGCAGAGTTTCACAGTTCTTCTGGATTTAGTCTCAGTTTGTTCTGTTTCTTCATGTCATTCCAGACAGACTGATGATGATCAGATCAGATCTCTGGATTATTACAATTAATGGCAAAATGAATGTCTGGAAATGTAAACTGATATTTCCTACTGACACACTACAGCAAAAGATAGAAATAACTGACTTTAACACCATTTTTATCTGCTTAAAAGACTAGTGTTCTGATCATTTTGGCCACCACTGTAATATTCCTTATCAAATTTGAACTAAATTAATCAATTTTTTTGAGGTTCATTGCAAATTAACTGCATGAGGCTGCATTATTATTATTATTATTATTATATAATTGTATTAGATGTTTATATAAAATTATATATAAATAAAAACATTTTTTTATTAATTATTAATATCATAGTAATCATTATTATATTTATTATTATCATTTTTATTAATTTTTTTCTTTCACTTTTATGTAGTCATTATAATAATCATTAATAACAATAACTATTATTATAGTATATTAATTTACATAATTATTATGAGTTATTATTGTTATTAATAATAATTGTTACTATTAGTAGTAGTAGTATTTATTATTATTATTAATTATAATATGTATTAAAAATACTCTTTTTAAGTTACTTTGGATAAAAGCATCTGCTAAATGCACGCATGTAAAATGTAATTATAATTTTACAGAGATATTGATATATAATGTTTTTAAACCTAATATTTTTATCTAGTAATTATAATAATTAATTATTATTATTTTTATATTAAATTATTCTATTTTATTCAATTATATTACTATTATTATTTCCTCTTATTATTAATAATAATGATAATATAATTATAATATGTATTATTAATCTCATATAATATGTATTATTAATATTATTAATGTATTCATCTCCTCTTTGGAAGTCTCTTTGGATAAAAGCATCTACTAAAAACATAATTGTAGAATATAATTATAATTTTAGTGTCATATCGTTATGCAATCAATGTTTTGAGCAACTAGTGCAGCCCTGCAAACAAGCACAGCAAGCCTGGAACTATTTTCCCTCTTTACAGTTTGTATCATTAAAATCACAGAAGTGACCCTGGAGCACAAAAGCAGTCATAAGTAACACAGGTATATTTGTAGCAATAGACAACAATACATTGTATGGATCAAAATTATCCATTTTTCTTTTATGCCAAAAATCATTAGGATATTAAGATCATGTTCCATGAAGATATTTTGTAAATTTCCTACTGTAAATATATCAAAACTTAATTTTTGATTAGTAATATGCATTGCTAAGAACTTCATTTGAACAACTTTAAAGATGATTGTCTCAATATTTAGATTTTTTTGCACCCTCAGATTCCAGATTTTCAAATAGTTGTATCTCAGCCAAATATTATCCTATCATAACAAACCATACATCAATGGAAAGATTATTTATTCAGCTTTCAGATCTAAATAAATTGACCCTTATGACTGGTTTTGTGGTCCATGGTCACAGCGATTGGTGTTCAGTTTGGTTTATGGGTCATGGTCTCGTTGCAGGTAACCAGGACCGCGGCGGCAGAGCTGTGCTGCAGGTGTGCTGCAGGAACCAGGTGTGGACAGATGCAGCCTTCACCTCAAACCAGATCAGCGAGCTGCTGTGCTACTATTGCGGCAGACTGCGGTGAGAAACAGTCCACACGGAAACTCTGCAGCACACTGTCACACAGCGCAGGCCTTTCTCTGAGTGTCTTGTGTTTTCAGGAGGGAGAAGCGAGGTCTGGGTTTGACGGTTCTCGTCGACGCTCGCAGGCAGCCGGTCGCGTCTGCGCTCTTCACGGCTCTGTCTGAGCTTCAGGTGAGACCAGACACACAACTGTCTGGAAGACAAACCTTTGTGTTTGGATTAAGGCCACAAGGGGGACCAGTGTTTCATTTATTTAAAAGACCCCAAAGGTTAAGGTCTTTGTACACTCTAAAAAATAAAGGCGCTTCTTTTTTGTGACCTTTTTGTCTAAATGGTTCCATAAAGAACCTTTAACATCTGAAGAAGCTTGCTGTTTCACAAAAGGTTCTTTGTGGTGAATGAAGGTTCTTCAGATTATTAAAAGGTAAGAAAGAGATGGTTCTTTAAAGAACCTTTGACTGAATGGTTCTTTGTGGAACCAAAAATGGTTCTTCTATGGCATCACTGTGAAGAAACTTTATTTTTAAGAGTATATTTAAAGGAATTAAGTGGAAAAGAAAGAACTTTTTTTAACCATTTTGTTGTAAAGTTAAATCAGTTTGACCTGTTTGCAAATAATATATGAAGAGTTTGTTTGCAAAAACAGATAACTCGTTTTTAACAATTTTCAAAAATCTTGTTTTTCATTGTGCATTCCAATTAATTTCAATCAAACTAAAGTTGTTATTTTGATTAGGTAAAAATAATCAAAAAAATACAGCTAACTAAAACACAATAAAACACAATGAAAACATGATAACATAATAAAAAACATGATTTTGGAAAAAAAAAAATAAATAATTTAAATAATGAAAATTTAAAATGAAAATCTGTTTAATAATAAAATATAATTTAAAAATATTTATCATATATAAAAATATTATAATCTATAATAATTATATATATATATATATATTATAAACAATATTTTAATTTTAATATTCACACATTCACTCTTATTCATAAGCCTAATATGTTGAAAACACAAAACTGAAAAACGCTTCTTGTCTCTTCACATTCAATTACATCAGTCATATAAATGACAGCCTATTTTTCCATTTCAAAATAAAGCATTTTACCAAAACGTTGAGTAGTTTGCCTTCGTTATTTACTTCTTTTCTATTATAGTTTTTTTTTTTGGTAATATTTTGAATCAGTTTTTATTTTTATATTTTCCATTATCATATTACCCTTAAAGTTGTAGTAATTTTTGTGTGTTTTTATGATTTTTAGTAGTATTTAATATTTAATATTTATTATATATTTCCATAAAGTTTTGATTTATTTATATTTAAGTTTTAGGTTTTTTTTTTATTATTATAATTTTTTACATCAAGTTAAAACTAAATTAAAATGGGAAAAGTAGCCTTGGAAACTAGCTGAAATAAAAGGAGATATATTTTGTTTTATTTTAAGCCACTTTTTTTTTATGGTTTTCATTTTAGTTTCAGTTTTAGTTTAGTTTAAGTTTTAATGATTGAGCTCAATGTCTGGTTTTGTTATTTGTAACTAGTTTTTTTTTTTCGTGAAGTATCAATTTGACCTGTTTGCAAATAATACATTTATTTAAAAATGTTTTTAAATACGTTTTATATATTAAAATATTATCATATTTAATCAGTTTGTGGTTTGGTTGTTAGTCACTTCAGTTAATCACAAAGAAGTGGTGTATATTTGACACAGTTATGTAAAATCAGAAGTGATTCACTCAAGTGCAAGACATTAATCTGTCTGTCACATATTTGCTCACTGAAGCCAGAATCATCACAAACTCTTCAGCCCTGCACTGAACTGTGCTGCTCTCAAACCTTTGACACGTTTTAGGATGCAGCGATGTCTGAAAGCATCTGTGTTCACACACTGGTGTTTTGAGTGTAAAGCATGTTAATTGTCGTGCGCATGGTTCATGTCAAACATCTGAAGGAAAGTATGTCCTCAGGGTTTGAGACGAGGCCTGTGTGAGCACGTCTCTAAAAAACAAGCTCAGAGAAAATGATCCGTCCAAACATGCAAAATATGAGAGAAGAGGGATTTCTCCACTGAAATATGCTCTTATTAGCACTATTACATGCAATAAACGATCTAAACTCTAGTCTTTGTAATCATGCATGCATAGTTTTGTTTTGTTTGTTTTTCTCCCAGTATTAAGTCTGTACAATAAATGACCTAAACCAGGGTTTCCCAAACTGTGAGTCTGTGAGTTGATGAAAAGCTAGTAATTAATAAAAAATAAAATTGAATAATTTTAAGATAAAAATAATCAAAATTTAATAGTTACTAAAATTAATCATAAAAATGTAAAATTAAAATAAATAACTAACTCAAATAAAAACAATAAAAATAAATACCTCATAACAAAAGATGAAATATTTTGTTTACCTGCATATCATGTCAACATTAACCCATGAACCATGAACATGTGAATGTTTTGTTAAATTAGGGAAATATTAACTTTATTAAATATTAATTAAAAAATTTATATAATCCCTGTCAATCCCTGATTTAATCAGTTTAGTCTTTGTAATTATCCATGTTTTTTTCCTCTAATGTTTGTCTGTATAATAAATGATCTAAACCAGGGCTTTCAAAACCACAGGCTTTGTGAGTTGAAGAAAAGCAAATAATTAAATCATAAAATCACAATTTAAATATATTAATAATAATAAATAAATATTTAAAACAGTCAAAATAAAACACTAAGAAATAATTTATTAGTTTACCTGCATGCCATGTGACCATTAACTAACACCAGAGGACTGTAAACATGCAAATGTAGTGTTAAATTATTGAAATATACACTTTATGATTTTATGTTTTGATTTATTAATGCACTTTGATTTCTTCTGTCCTGCCAGACTCTCATACCCAATGCACTTTACTCCGTTTTGATTCTGGTGGACAGAGACGCGGCAGTGAAAGTGGACAGAGACGTCTCAGTTCCTGTGAGTAAATGAGTCTGTGCTTCTCTGTGTCTCAGCTTGTGTCGGAGCGTGTTCCTGTGAAACGTTTCTCCTTCTCTCTGTTCTGGTGCAGTGTGAAGTCCTGACGTCTCTGAGAGCTCTGCAGAAGCACATCGACTCGTCGCAGCTCACCAGAGACTTCGACGGCTCCTTCTCATACGAGCACAGCCACTACATTCACTTCAGACAGGTGCACAGAGCAGGGATTCACCAGCCCCTTTCACTATAAGACCCCCTGAGGGTTTCATTTGATATTTCAATCATTTAACAACATATTAGGGCTATCAAATCGATTAATCGCAATTAATCGCATCAAAAATAAAAGTTTGTTTAACATAATATATGTGTGTACTGTGTATATTTATATGTATATATACAGTGCACAGCATAAATGAGTACACCCCCTCTAATACTTAACAAATTCAGCAAATACTCTTTACTTAGATGACACATTAGGGTTCTTTGGAGATATACTGTTCCAACAAGCCTGCTTGATCAATTACCAAAGAAGAATTTTAAAATTATTCATCAAAATAAGATTTTCTTATCAAAGTGATAAAATGTTGTGTTGCAAAAATGAGTACACCCTCCTGAAAGTTACTAAAAAATATGTTTAAGGCTATTTTTGATCAACAGGTGAGTATATTGAACCAAAACTTTTAAAGACCAGTAATTTCCTGGCAATTAAAAGTGTTACATAGTCCTCTGAATCATACTCAGACTTAATGCTGGCAGCAGTGGAACCAGTTGGGAGAGAACTACTAGGTGACTTATTCCTTAGCATAAGAGGACAATGGTACAAGAGGAATACCAAATTATTGTTTTAAGTGTCAAAATATAGCAGAAGTAGCACAGACATTCAAAAACAATGGACTTGTGACAAGGCTCCTGAAATAATCAGGTCTTTACTTTAAGTTTTCATTTAGTGATGAGTGAATCTTTGCTAGAAAAAGAGCAGGAGAAATAACATGCAAGTGTCTCAGAGCCGGCAAAAGCTATGAAAAGAGTGACACTTTATCTCACAGAGTATGACGCAGCCTGCAGAAGTGACATGCATGGTTGTTGTCACACTAGAATCACCTACTGTAGCCAAAGCAAAATAAACTCATTTAACCTCTTCCAAGGCCCATATCTACAAAATAGAGACTTCTGGGAATCCATACTCTGGTCTCAAGAGACCAAGTCAATCATTTCGGATCCAAAAGCATCCAAAATGTTCTGGTGTTGCTAGAGGAGGAGTACAGTGAGAAGTGTTTGGTACCCACAGTGACGTTCAGTGGTAGTAAAGCTCTTGTATAGGGATGAATGAGTGCTGAAGGTGTGAGGGAGTTGTGCTTTATCAACGCTGTCATGAATTCACACACTACTGTGTGATGGAATACAAAAACTTGAAACAGAAGATTCTACCCTCCCCTCATTCCCTGCATTATTGGGCATTTTTTCAGCATGACAATGAAGATATTCATTCTCCCAAGGTGA
The DNA here is from genome assembly GCA_023376895.1 of Aspiorhynchus laticeps. Lineage (NCBI taxonomy): Eukaryota > Metazoa > Chordata > Actinopteri > Cypriniformes > Cyprinidae > Aspiorhynchus > Aspiorhynchus laticeps. The sequence goes on along the minus strand of CM041806.1, from coordinate 4,615,361 downwards.
AAATCCTTCAGTGGACATGTATTTCACTCAGTCTTAACGCTCTTGAGCAGCTGTGGGGGATTCTGTGGAGACGAGCTGAGCAAAACTTGCCATTAAAGACCAGAGCATTTAAGGAGGTCGTCCTCCAGGAGTTAAACAGGACAGATGTGAACATTTGTCATGAACTTGTACACTCAGTGCCAAGAAGGGTCAGAGCAGTATACTTAAAGTTCTGGAGGACATACTAAGTACTAGAATATTATACATTTGCTGAATTAAATCTAGGGTGTACTCATTTCTGCAGTCCTTCATTTAAACTAAATTGGCTAATTTACATATCTTACAGAAAATGTTGGCATATATTTTGTCGTTTTTATTAAGTATATGTTTAATACATTTCAATTTTGCCATCTTTCCATGAATTATATTTGTGATCATTAAGAAAATACATATTTTATATTTATTCAGAGGGGGTGTACTCATTTATGCTGTGCACTGTATATACACACACCTACATGTAAATATTTCTAAAATATATACGTGTGTGTGTGTGTATATATGTACTATATATATGTTTTATATTAAATATAAATATAAATGAATTTAATACATGTATGTGCGTGTATACATATATATATTATATATATATATATATATATATACACATACACACACACACACACACACACACACACACATATATATATATGTGTGTGTGTGTATATAAAATACCTAATTATTTATAGTATAGTATATAGTTTTTTACTTAATTTATTTATTCATTAGGGGTTCAAGCACAAAGCTAATTTTATTATTATTTATTATTTGATTTTATGATATTATTATTGTTATTGTTATTCTGCCCTAAAACTGATTGGACAGACAAAAAAAATAAATACTTTTGCGAACTAGTCCTAGTTTTTTCATCAGTGTCAACAAAACCAGTCTAGTGCTAATCTTTGATCTCTAGATCAGTAATTAACCAAAAAAAAAAAAGTTGAAATTTAGTATTTGGATGGCTATAACGATCATGTCAAATTTGGATGTGACCAAATACCAAATAAAAGCCTATAATTCCTAAACAAAACCTCTTGACAAAATGAGAAAGAAACTTGACAAACTTGACAAAATAGGAAAGAACATGTGACATACAGTATAGTCCTAAAGAAGCCGGCAAGCTTTTATAAAGATAATTAGGTATCACTTTAACAGTTATAAAGCTCAAAAAGTCTGTATTTTTATGGTAAATTACACTTAAAATGCAAAAAAATATATATAAATGTGCTGAAGTTTCTTTTTTTTTAATCCACGGACAGAAAATTGAAGGGTTTGCCGCGAGCTGCAGCGCTGCCATCGCTTCTCTTCAGAGCTCCATCGAGACGCTGAACAACATCAGCAGCCTGGAGACGTCTGAGGTAGTTCTGATCATTCTCTGCAGCATCATTGAAAATGATTTAAATGGCCTTGTTTACTGGCATTCCCTTTGCTAAGCCCCGCCTTCAGATTGTTTCTGACCAATCCAAGCTTAGCATCTGTTGCCTTCTGCTTTGTTACTTTGTAGGGTCACAACGTAACGCTTTTTGACTTTCTCAGTTTGTGTAAATCCACATGGAGTTTAATCCACATATATGGCTTTGTTTCATAGTTATAGTGTATACGTTTTTCTTAATTTACCCCAAAAGAATTGAAGTGAAATGTGACAACATGCCCCGTAGGTGGGGTACATTATAACATCTGAGGAGCACATTGTAACATGATCATATGACAGCTTAAAATGTTATCTGATCTAATGAAAAAATATATATACAAAACAATCTAAAATATTTTGTCAATAAAATAAAATTATTAACTTTTTCAAATAAAATAATGGTGTTTTTTTAAGAATTTTGGAGTTTGACAATGAACTCAAACTAAAAACTGAGATGAAAAATTTACTTCAGTCAGAAATTTACTTTTGCTATGGTATGCTATGAAATGTTCAGCGACGTCTTCAAAAGATCTTTGAATTTTTTTGCACTTTTTTCCTCTAAATAAATACCGTAAATTTGGTTATGCTAGCAAGTGTTGATTTTCCTTTCCGCGCCTGTTAACAGATTAGAGCAGCCACACTGCCTGCGGGATATGCACGTATCAGGTGCACGCATGGGCGGCGCTAGGGAGGAGCTAGCAGGTGCTCCAGCACCCCCAAGAAAAACCAAAGCACCCCCATAGCACCCCCATAAAAAGTGAAATAAAATAAAAACATTTGACTCATTAAACACATGCATAAATACTGCAATTCAATAACGTGATTTGCAGTCGCACGTAATGTCAGCATTTTATTTAAAAAACGGATCGGTTCCTTGTACCAAGTACTATTGGCCTGCCCCGACTAAAGATTTTTCTAGTCAACTATTCGCACGTTTATATTAAATTGATAGTATAATAACCATTTAGGTTATTGTTTATGCCTATTATTTAGGCATTTAGGCGTATTATTCCGCGCTCAAACGCACGCATAACGCTTGCCGCAAAACACTGTAATAAAGTAATGATTATGAATGCATCGGGGAAAAATACATTTTACGTATTTATTAATAAACTAGTGCTTTCTCAGACTCAACATCTCCACAGTGGACGTGCCTTTAATAGAGAAATGCACCTATACGGACTACATAATCAGAGAAGATTTGTTTTTTTATTTTAATTGGTTTTCAAGCTTTCTGCAGATTTATTTCTTATGTCTGTGAGCTGGTTCATTGTTGTGACGCGCTCCATTCACAGAGACTGCATGAGACGACAGAAAACACATCCAAAAACGACAGGAGTATAAGCTCTTTCCGCAGGAAAAATAAATAAATAAAAATAATTGCGTGCGCGCCCCATGCAGTAGGCTAAGTGCGATAATACTCACACATTCCTCATAAACATTTGAAATGCGCCTATATAGTGATTTTATTATTCATATAAAAATAATAATAATAACAACCTGTTTTGGTCATATTTACTATTAATTGCCCAGCTCCCCCTGTCATTGAACTAGCACCCCCTCAGCACCTGCGTTCAACATTCTCTGGCGCCGCCCCTGGGTGCGCGGTCCAACCACACCGCAACCGCGGCCCTGCGACAGAATAGAAGTGAAGCGGATTTTTCCAAAGCAGTTACGCAACAAACCCGCTCCACGTCCGCCACGCAGACAGTGTGTCCCAAGGCTTCGGTTGAAAACGGCAGGTGTTAGGCATGCACAGGAATTTTAAATGTGAGCGAGCGTGGAGCGATTTCACCGGAGCGGGATGAAATTGTAGGTGAGCGGGGAGCGGAAATGAGCGGAGCGGTCTGCTGTGACTTTGAGCAGTGGAGCAGGGGAGCGAACACCCACGTGAGCGGGGAGCGGAAATTCTCACCGCTCAGCTCCGCTCACATGCTCTGTTCCCTGCATTATTGGGCATTTTTTCAGCATGACAATGAAGATATTCATTCTCCCAAGGTGAAAATCCTTCAGTGGACATGTATTTCACTCAGTCTTAACGCTCTTGAGCAGCTGTGGGGGATTCTGTGGAGACGAGCTGAGCAAAACTTGCCATTAAAGACCAGAGCATTTAAGGAGGTCGTCCTCAGGAGTTAAACAGGACAGATGTGAACATTTGTCATGAACTTGTACACTCAGTGCCAAGAAGGGTCAGAGCAGTATACTTAAAGTTCTGGAGGACATACTAAGTACTAGAATATTATACATTTGCTGAACTAAATCTAGGGTGTACTCATTTCTGCAGTCCTTCATTTAAACTAAATTGGCTAATTTACTTATCTTACAGAAAATGTTGGCATATATTTTGTCGTTTTTATTAAGTATATGTTTAATACATTTCAATTTTGCCATCTTTCCATGAATTATATTTGTGATCATTAAGAAAATACATATTTTATATTTATTCAGAGGGGGTGTACTCATTTATGCTGTGCACTGTATATACACACACCTACATGTAAATATTTCTAAAATATATACGTGTGTGTGTGTGTGTATATATATGTACTATATATATGTTTTATATTAAATATAAATATAAATTAATTTAATACATGTATGTGCGTGTATACATATATATATACACACACACACACACACACACAATATATATATATGTGTGTGTGTGTGTATATAAAATACCTAATTATTTATAGTATAGTATATAGTTTTTTACTTAATTTATTTATTCATTAGGGGTTCAAGCACAAAGCACATTTTATTATTATTTATTATTTGATTTTATGATATTATTATTGTTATTGTTATTCTGCCCTAAAACTGATTGGACAGACAAAAAAAAAACAACTACTTTTGCGAACTAGTCCTAGTTTTTTCATCAGTGTCAACAAAACCAGTGTAGTGCTAATCTTTGATCTCTAGATCAGTAATTAACAAAAAAAAAAAAGTTGAAATTTAGTATTTGGATGGCTATAACGATCATGTCAAATTTGGATGTGACCAAATACCAAATAAAAGCCTATAATTCCTAAACAAAACCTCTTGACAAAATGAGAAAGAAACTTGACAAACTTGACAAAATAGGAAAGAACATGTGACATACAGTATAGTCCTAAAGAAGCCGGCAAGCTTTTATAAAGATAATTAGGTATCACTTTAACAGTTATAAAGCTCAAAAAGTCTGTATTTTTATGGTAAATTACACTTAAAATGCCAAAAAATATATATAAATGTGCTGAAGTTTCTTTTTTTTTTATCCACGGACAGAAAATTGAAGGGTTTGCCGCGAGCTGCAGCGCTGCCATCGCTTCTCTTCAGAGCTCCATCGAGACGCTGAACAACATCAGCAGCCTGGAGACGTCTGAGGTAGTTCTGATCATTCTCTGCAGCATCATTGAAAATGATTTACATGGCCTTGTTTACTGGCATTCCCTTTGCTAAGCCCCGCCTTCAGATTGTTTCTGACCAATCCAAGCTTAGCATCTGTTGCCTTCTGCTTTGTTACTTTGTAGGGTCACAACGTAACACTTTTTGACTTTCTCAGTTTGTGTAAATCCACATGGAGTTTAATCCACATATATGGCTTTGTTTCATAATTATAGTGTATACGTTTTTCTTAATTTACCCCAAAAGAATTGAAGTGAAATGTGACAACATGCCCCGTAGGTGGGGTACATTATAACATCTGAGGAGCACATTGTAACATGATCATATGACAGCTTAAAATGTTATCTGATCTAATGAAAAAATATATATACAAAACAATCTAAAATATTTTGTCAATAAAATAAAATTATTAACTTTTTCAAATAAAATAATGGTGTTTTTTTAAGAATTTTGGAGTTTGACAATGAACTCAAACTAAAAACTGAGATGAAAAATTTACTTCAGTCAGAAATTTACTTTTGCTATGGTATGCTATGAAATGTTCAGCAACGTCTTCAAAAGATTTTTGAATTTTTTTGCACTTTTTTCCTCTAAATAAATACCGTAAATTTGGTTATGCTAGCAAGTGTGGAAATATTTAAACCACATGTGTTATAACCAGTGTTGGGGAGTAACTAGTTACATGTAACTAAATTACAAAATAAATGTAACTGTAATCAGTTACAGTTACTGAGAAAAAATGTGTAATAGCCAGCAGCCATATCACCCTGCAGCCCAAGACTGGTTGCCCACTGAAGCTAAGCAGGGTTGAGCTGGTCAGTACCTGGATGGGAGACCTCCTGGGAAAACTAGGTTGCTGTTGGAAGAGGTGTTAGTGAGGCCAGCAGGGGGTGCTCACCCTGTGGTCTGTGTGGGTCCTATCACCCCAGTATAGTGACGGGGACACTATACTGTAAAAAGCACCGTCCTTCGGATGAGACGTTAAACCGAGGTCCTGACTCTCTGTGGTCATTAAAAATCCCAGGATGTCCTTTGAAAAAAAGTAGGGGTGTTTACCCTACAATTTGCCCATTGGCCTCCTAATCATCCCCATACACTGATTGGCTTCATCACTCTGTCTCCTCTCCACCTGTAAGCTGGTGTGTGGTGGGCGTTCTGACGCACTATGGGTGCCGTCGTATCATCCAGGTGGTGGTTGAGGAGATTCCCCCTTGTATGTAAAGCACTTTGAGTGCCTTGAAAAGCGCTATATAAATGTAACAAATTATTATTATTATTAATTAATTAAATTACAGTTACTTATGAAACTGTTAACATTATAAAAGGGGTTACATCTGATTTTTTCACACAGACACACATAAAGATTGAATTGATATCTTTCATAAATTGCAGTGACTGCTCTAAAATATGAGACACAAATTTTTCAGGAGTTTAGGACACATGCTTATTCAATAACTGTTTTATTAACTATTTAGATGTATGCATATGCTTTATTTTTTAAGATTAACTGTTTTTATCCAAGGCATTGTTAGATGCCAGTGTTTTCTGTCATAACTATGCAAAGATTTGATTTCAAAATCAGTATCATAGCTACTAAACTATTTTTTGTTATGGTTTTAAATCTGTATTTAACCTCAGAATGATCTCAAAGTAAGTCTGATTTTGTGGGGGCTGTGCTTTAAAATTAGATAATTATAATCTTAATTCAAGTGATGAAGGATTTTGAATCCTTATAAAATAATCAAAAATGTAATCAGTTACATTACTTTAATAAAGTAATTGAAATAGTTACACTACTTATTACATTTTAGACAGGGTAACTTGTAATCTGTAACCTACTACATTTCCAAAGTAATCTTCCCAGCACTGGTTACAACTCACCCCGCGTTACTTTGTGCCCCGCGCTCCTCTAATGTGTTTTTTTTTATGTAAGGCAATGCAAGTTCAGTGTGAGGGGCAGAGCTTCACTCAGGCTGATTATTATTGAGTATTGATGGTCTGTGCTCCTGCAGGAGGTGTCAGAGCTCATCAGCCAGCAGAAGAGTCTCATGAAGAGCGTTCTGGACGACACCGAACTCAACCGCCTGCGGCTGGAGGGCGGCACCTTTCTGGCCCGCATCCGGAAAGAGGAGATGTGTGAAAACGAGAACTACAGGTACAGTACTGTCTTCATCAGAGGACTGACGGATGCTTACAGTGAGTAGAAAAGCTTGTCTGAATCAATTAAATGAGCCCTCATTATTTTCCTTTCTTTAAAAAGCCTGTATAACACTGACTTTAGTTTATTTACGCCCAGCCCTGATTATTAATGACATGCACACACTCCTGTCAGTCACTGTCAGGTTTAATCATGTCATGCACGTCATCCATCTGCTTTAATTTAACCTAATCACACTAAAACACTGCATAAATAGTGCTTTTCTGGTGAAAATATCCAAACACCCTTAAACAAGACAAAGACAAAACTTAGTTTTGCTTCTCAAGAAATACATCATTTATATTTTTAACACTCTTTACCCCATATATATTTAAGCAAAATTATCTTAAATGCTATTCACGTTTATTTTTATTATGCCATTGGTGTACTGTTTTTTTCTTGTTTTAAGTAAAAATGTGAGACAAATCCACTTCATTTAAGTCACTTCATTTTGCTTCTCAAGAAATGTATAATTTATATTTTTAAGGACATTTACATTATTTTAATGGGAAAATATGACACTATTATTATTATTTTTTTTTTTTTTTTATCAAAACGCTCCTGTCAATAAATGGCAGGTTTAATTCTGTCATGCACATGTTATCCATCTAATATAATATAATATATTATATAATTCAACCTAAATGACATTTAAAGTCTACATAAAAAGTGTCTTTGTCTTGTTTTCAAGTGAAAATATCCAAACACCCTTAAAACAATATACATATAAGCAAAATTATCTGAAATGTTATTGAAGTTAATTTTTATTACCTCATTGGCACATTGTTTTTGTACATAATAAAGTCTTATTGCTTCTCAAGAAATTTATAATTTAGATTTTTTTATTTGAATTTTTTAATTGAATTATTGAATTATTAATTTTATTTTGAAGGTTTTTACATTTTTAATGGGAAAATAAAACAAAATTAAAATGTACATTAATTTCAATAGGAATGGTACAGTATATGAATGTAGAAAAATAAAGTGACGCTCCATCATGCAACCTTAAGAAAGTTTGAATTTTTGCTGCATGAATAAAATAAGAGGCCACATAATAATGTTTAATAACACTGATTCAGTTTAGCTGTCATGTAGTGTTTGACCGGAGCTGTTGTGTCGTATGCAGGGACGCTGTGGATCTGGTCAGTGCGCTGTATAACCAGGTGGATGAAGAGGTTCATAAACTGGTCATTCTGTCTAATAAATCCCTGCAGCAGCTGGAGAAGCTCCTGGAGCTGCGTGTCTTACAGGAGAGACACCAGGAGGTGAGAGACGCCATCTTTCCCAATCACTTTCTCATAAGCATTTTAAAGCTCTCAATGTGGACAATAAAGCATTGCGATTATGCAATCAAATCACTCAGGGGTTTGTGCTTTTAGATCTCAGTTTTTGATCAGGAAAACACATCCCATGTTAACTATTTATAGGGTAGCATGCATTGCTGAGTAAATTACTTACAAATTGTAATCTGTTACTGATTCCAAGTTACATGACAAAAATTGTAGTTTGTAACGTAATCCATTAAATTACACATTTTAGGTAATATAATCAGACTACTTTTAGATTACTTTTGACCTGTCTCGTTTTTCACATTGATTTAAATAGGATAATCCTGCACCATATTGATATAAAAATACAAAGAGTAAGAAAATAAATTCCATTTGTTGTTATTAACATGAAGTGGATTAAACATCATGTCAAGGTTTTCCAAACTGGGTTTGTGAAGGAACTACAGGGGGTTTATGAGTTTAATGAAAAGCTAATGATTAATTAAATCATAAAAATTTTAAATTAAAACAAATCATTTTAAAATTAATCAAAATAAAACTCTTACTGAAAAAATGAAATATTTGATTTGTTTACCTGCATGTCATGTGATCATAACCAATGTCAGAGAACCATGAACATGCAAATATTTACATGCATGCATAGTTAACATTTTTATTTTAAAATCTCTGGGGTACTTCAAATAAAAATATAATAGGTGAAAGAGGATCAGATGACAAAAAAAAGTTGGTGAATTTGTGAATTTTAATGTGTTTGAAAGACAAACGCCTTCCAAAGTAATGCATGGTAAAAAAAAAAATAACTGAGTGATAATTCAAATAGAAATGAATGTGTTCATCAATAGTGTTGATGCAGTGTTCAAACGCTTCTTAAAACTGAAATGATTTTTGTAAATCCAGTGTCAAATGCTGTGTAGCCTCTTCATTTTCTGTGTAATTACAGCCACCGAGCAGTTGGTTTTTAGAAAGGAACATTTTAAAGATGAAAAAGAGGAATTAAGGAGAAACAATAAATTATGAATAAATTATTGCTATTGTGTAAATAATATGTAATCATGTAATCCATAAAAAGTAACTGTAGTCTGATTACGAGTATTTTAAAATGTAATTTAATCTAAGTACAAGTACTTAATTTTTGGAATCTGATTACATAATCCAGATTACATGCAATCAGTTACTACCCAGCTCTGGTAGCATGCTAGAATATGTTATCATGTGTTCATACTGTGTGTTATCATTAGAAATCAGTAAATGAATGATTTTTATTTCTAAATAATAATTGATTATTGGTGCTGATAATGTGTCTGTCCTCAGGTTAAGAGCTGGTTTTATGTGGAGAGTGAGAAGCATTTGGCTCCTCTGGACTCCTACAGTCTCTCTCTGAGCTCCATTCAGGACATGAGACAGAGTCTGGCCCAGTTCATGGAGGAGTCCACCGTGAGTGCTTTGAGAAATCACACAGAGATACAAGAGTACTGGCGTTTTACTGTCCCAGGATGCACTTGGTGAAATTAATTAGTTCAGGAACAGGTTTCAGTCTCAGCAATCAGCCGGTTTGATCTGGGCAAAGCTGAACCATTTTTACTAAAGTGACATAAGACACAAATGTTGATAATTACAGTTTACAAGGAAAATATAAACACACACAGGATGACAGCAAAATAAATATGACACACATAAACATGACATTTTGATATATTATATATAATATTATGTATAATATATAAACATAATACATATTTTATTTGATATATTTTATTGATTATTATTAAATAAATATTATATTTGTTTTGCAGTATTGGATTGTTATATATTACTAATATATCTTCATGTATTATTATTGTTGGTATTATATTTTTTATGAAATACACAATTTTTTATATTATAGTATAGTATAGTATTATTGTAAATGTAATATATTTCTTCATTAATTACTATTGTTATTATTAAATACTAATTTTTTTTTTTTTCAGTATAGTATTATTACATATGTAATATATTTCTTCATTTATTATTATTATTATTATTAGTAGTAGTAGTAGTAGTAGTAATTAGTAATTATTATATATTTTTTTAATGTCAGGGTTATTATCATTAAAACTAAAACCACAAAAAAAGTTATTTTTCTCAACATTTCCCACTTTTGTTTATTTTATTTTATTTTATTAACTATTACTTTTTCTGTTTTATTTATTTATTATGTGTTATGTAACTAACATTTTTTTCTATATAAAAAATATAGAAAAGTTTATAAACCACAGTAAAAAAAAAGGAGTGTGTAGGGAAACATTGAGGCGGATCATATTAAGTCTTAAGTCACTTTGGGTTAGTGGTCATCTGAATGACTAACTCGATCACTTGGTGTTGATTTTGCTCCTGTAGGAACAGCAGAAGAAAGCAGCAGCGTTACTGAGCGAGTCTAAAGCAGGTCCAGCTCTTCTGGAGGTCAAAGAGCACATCAGCTCCGTCCTGCAGCGCAGCGAAACTCGCAAACACGAGCTGGACGTCCTGCTCAACCTCTACGAGTTCTACCAATCGGTAACGAGTGTTTTGATTGCTTTATCTAGTTAGCTGCATCATATCAACTATTGACATCATAATTAGTGGTTGACTGATATCGAATTGAAAAATAACACAAACAAACCAATTGATTCAGTTAAATGTATATTTATTTTACATAATATTTATTAAATAATTTTGTATCTTTATATCTTTTTTTCTCAAAAAAAAAAAAGTAATCATTTGAACTTGATTTTTTTTTTTAAATCTGATTTATTCCAGATTTAGTTACTTTCATGAACTAAAACTAAAGCATAAAAACATTCATTATTGAAAATAAACAGTCGCATAGATCATACAAGACTGACTCTCTAAAGGTGAAGACCCGACTCAATGCATGCTCTGCAAGATTCCCCTTTCTGTCAAACATATTTTATTTGACTGCCCCGCTTTTAATGTATGTAGAAAACTCTTTAATGAAGTGAAATTTTGCCAGAAAAAGTTGTAGAATTTTTATCATATGTTAATGTGAAAAATCGTGTGTAATATAACTTGTGTTTGTTTGTTTGCTGGTCTTTGGTTATTTTTTTTATTATTGTTTTTGCCATGAAAATAGCCTAAGATGCTGAATAAAAAATATACTACTACTACTACTATTTAAAATAAACATTAACTGAAATAAAATAATAATTATTTAATTTTAAATTAAAATGAGAACAGAAAATGTAAAAATAAAATGTAATTTGAATTCTTAAACTATAATAGTATATCAATGATATTAAAATAACACTAATTTATGCTTGGGAACTATAAACTAAAACTGGAATAAGAATAAATTAAACCTAAATAGTATTAAACAAAAATAAAAATTAACAAAAGCAGAAAATGTCAAATGTAAAAGACAATCGCTAAAAATTAAGAAGAAAAAAAAACAAGAAAACTGAAAATGTAAAAATAAATCCTAATTAGTAATTTGAATCGCCTGGGGTCAGCAAAGACTCTTGCATATTTTCCAGATGACAGTGAAAAGAACTTAAACTGCTCCGTTTTTTTGATTAGATATATAAAAGTAATACATCACTTGAATCTGTAAAAGGGTCTACTTTTATTAGTGTATGCTCACCATATCAACAAAACGTTGTGCTTTTGTAAAATAAAGAAAATAAACCGAGTGTGCTTTCAGTTGCCTCAGTCTCCATAATTATCCCTCTGAAACGCATCAGAAAATTCTCAGCGCTGTCAAAATAAAAGTCACCTTATCAGCCAGACAGAAAAATGTATCGCCTATGCAATAATTAAACAAGCCTCTTCTGATAATGTGTTGAACTGTGTGTCCCGCAGGCGAAGCAGTGGATGCTGCACTGTCAGGAGTATTTCTGTCAGCTGAGGCTGGATGGAGACGCGCTCGGTTTGGCGCCCGCTGTGCTGCAGGTCCTGCAGGACTATCACAGCGAGGCCACAAAGTTTTCTCTGGAGAACTTCAGCTCGCTCAACCAGACGGTGCTGGAGCTGAACTGTGAGCCGGAGCTGCAGCGCTGGAGCAGTGTCTGGCAGCAGTGCCAACAAACCAAACAACAGCTGGAGGAGACGCTGACCGCTTCCGGTAAATCACACAAATTTGTTTTTATATTTCTTCTTTGATTATTATTGTTATTATTACTATTATTTATTTTTTTACAGTATGGTATTATCACCGTATAGTATTAATTAACAGTAAACAACAACAATAATAGTAATAATTATAATTATAATTTCTGACTATTATGTATTTTTCTGTATTTTTATTGCTGTTTTATTAATGATTTTATTATTGTGCTATATTGTGCTATATCTTGCCTTTTCCTCTATGTCTGTATGTTTTCTGCAGTGGAAGCTTCAGTAACTAACAGTGTTGAGGGTAAGACATTACAAGTAACGCGAGTTACATAATCAGATTACTTTTTTAAGTAATTAGTAAAGTAATGCGTTACTTTTAAATTTAGAAGTAAATATCGGAGTTATTTTTCAAATAAATAATGCCAGTTACTTTGTTTCTCATGTATTGACTGACAGCTCTCGTTTGTCATGGTGACAGAAATCAGGAGTAAGTGCAGAGCGGTGTGTGTGAACATGATCTTACTGTAGTTCTAGACTAAATATGAACATGTTTACTCATCTCACCTGCACAAAAACACATTCAGTGTTCCTCAAAATCAATAAAAACAGTCAAATGCAAACTCAGATTATTATACAAACCTGCAATAATTAAATATGTTAAATAAGACAAATGTCATTTATGTATTTAATCCCATTTTATTACCCAAAGTCTTTGCAACTGACATTCGATGATCCAAATCAACCATACTAAGCAAAAATGACACATTTGTGTTTCATTTTAGTTATTGCTGAATAGTGTTGAACTTTCTTCTTCTGCGTCATATTCTTCATGTGATTAGTTTGAGCTGCGCCCTCTACTGTACAGACGTGAATTTACATTTCCTTCAGACTGAGGCGTATTCATTTCACTTCTGTTGTGAACGGGCTTTTACATTTGTTTATATTAAAAACAAACAAGCAAGCCCTGCCCAGATTTAACAGTAACTCAAAAGTAACGCAACACATTACTTTCCATAAAAAGTAACTAAGTAACGTAATTAGTTACATTTTTAGGGAGTAACAATACATTAATATTGTAATGCATTACTTCTAAAAGTAACTTTCCCCAAGACGAATTTCTTGCGTGTGTAGAAATGCTTGGTAATAACTCTGATTGTGTTTCTGACAGAGACCGTATCGAATCCTGCGGAGACTCAGAACGGACCGGACTCCTCTGCGGCTCCTGCTCTGAGCTCTTCTTCATCGCCGTGTTTTGAGGATGAAGATGAGAAGCGGCACTCAGCAGGTCCGTTCTCCAGAAGCCAGTTCCCGTTTCCCCCGTCTGCGTTTGAGGACACCGACAGCGACTGCACCGTCGACTCGTCTGCCTCGTGTCACTCGGAGCCGCTGCATTCACCGGCGATGCGCCTCCGCAAGCAGCCGCTCAAGAAGATCATGAAGAAGACGCTGAGCTCGGAGCTGCCGGCGCGGGACAGAGCTCATCACAGCTACAGCGGCGTCTGCATCCGAGGCCTGGAGGTCTGCAATAACACCCAGAGCCCGGCGCTGAGTCGCAGCCGCAGCATGTCGTCCCCGTCTCCTCAGTGCAGACACAGCGACGCAGACGCCAAGAGACACAGCGGGTGAGTGACGCGCAGAACAGACCCAAATATTACTAATTATTAGTGGTGTAACGGTACGCGTATTTGTACAGAAAATCTTCAGTACGGGTCTTCAGTATTGGGGAAAGTTACTTTTAAAACTAATGCATGATTACAATATTGCATTACTGCCTAAAAAAGTAACTAATTACGTTACTTAGTTACTTTTTATGGAAAGTAATGTGTTGCGTTACTTTTGAGTTACTGTTTAAATCTGGGCAGGGCTTGCTTGTTTGTTTTTAATATAAAAAAGTTATTTTACAAATGTAAAAGCCCTTTCACAACAGAAGTGAAATGAATACGCCTCAGTCTGAAGGAAATGTAAATTCACGTCTGTACAGTAGAGGGCGCAGCTCAAACTAATTACATGAAGAATATGACACAGAAGAAGAAAGTTCAACACTATTCAGCAATAACTAATATGAAACACAGATGTGTCATTTTTGCTTATGGTTGATTTGGATCATCGAAGGTCAGTAGCAAAGACTTTGGTTAATAACATGGGATTAAATACAGAAATGATGTTTGTCTTATTTAACATATTTATTTATTGCAGGTTTGTATAATATTCTGAGTTTGCATTTGACTGGCAAGTCATCAGTGTCCACAGCTCATTATTTGCTTGCCTCGAGAAGAGCGTTTTGAGAAATATTAGACTATATACTTCATTAAATTTTTTCTTTACCTGTTAGTAATGTCTTAATTAATGTATGTTTAAATAAATCTTTTATGAAACAAGTTATGACAGCCACTGTGTAAATGATTATATTTCAACAACAAATAGAAATTGTTTAATTTAGAATTTAATTTAAAAACTGCATTAAGTGCAATTTACATGTTTGCATACAATTTGAGTGTTGATTATTATAGTATAAAAATACATTTTGGGCTCTGTTGTTAATTGTAAGCTTATAATAATGTAAAGGGGCTCCCTATAGTTTACAGCAGAAGCAAAGGTGGATTTTTATCCCTAATAAAACTTTAATTGTAATTTAATTTATTTAACGAAAGAGCAATTTCTTCAGTAAACCAGTGTTTAAATTAAAAAAAAAAAAATCCTCCTGTTGTCCTGAAACCATACCGAACCGTGACGCTAAAACTGAGGTACGTACCAAACCGTCATGTTTGTGTACCATTACACCCCTAGTAATTATAATAAATCATAAAAATAAACAAATATAATTAATAATTATTTTATTTGTATTTTTAGTTGACTATAAATCCACATTTTAAAGCTGATTTAAAAAAAAAAAAAGTCTCATTAGCAAACTCGGCGAGAGACGTACACTCTTAAAAATAAAGGTGCTTCACTATCCCATAGAAGAACCTTTTTGTCTAAATGGTTCCATAAAGAATCTTTAACATCTGAAGAACCTTTCTGTTTCACAAAAGGTTCTTTGTGGCAAAAGAAGGTTCTTCAGATTATAAAAAGGTTTGAAAGAGATGGTTCTTTAAAGAACCTTTGACTGAATGGTTCTTTGTAGAACCAAAAATGGTTCTTCTATGGCATCACTGTGAAGAACCTTTTAAGCACCTTTATTTTTAAAGGGGTCATATGATGCTATTTTAAAGATCATTGTTTGGTGTATTTGGTGTAACAGAATATGTTGATATGCTTTAATGTTCAAAAAACACATTATTTTTTAAATATACAGTACATTATTGTAGTTCCTCTATGCCCCGCCTCTCTCAAACGTGTCGTTTTCTACAAAGCCCCTCCTTCCGACAAGCACAGTCTGCTCTGATTGGCCAGCTGACCCAGTGCATTGTGATTGGCTGAACACCACAAGCACGCATCGGAAATATAGCGCCCCTTACCATAATTGCAAGCTTCAGCTTTCAAAGTAAATATGAAGACAGTTAATAATGTCCTTAGTTTTACCATCAGTTCAAGCCAGAGAGGGGAACAGAGTCGCGTGACTGACACAGTGATGATGCTCGTGTGTTTGCACACAAGCCGCAGTTAAGATAGCTGACTCCACTGTATATGTGACCCTATCTCTCTCTCTCTCTCTCACACACACACACACACACACACACACGACTGTGCAAAACTCCGCATTTGAACAGTCAATAGCAAATACTTAAACTAATAACAAAACATACTTACAGTCGCTGATTCAGAAGCACCAGATTGTCATAGCAAAGTCGGAATTGAGCCTTTTATTATTTTTTTTGAAATAGCCTTTGTGCACAGCAAGCCTTGTACTCTCCTAGGTTCACAAAACTGTCGTCCATAAAATGCGTTGCACTAATTCGAACATTTGGGTTGTGCTGTTCTGTTGTAAACAAATCTTAACCAATGGTTCCTAACTGCATCTACTTTCTGAAGGCCAAATAAAGTGCTTTTGCTTTCACCTAGAAACACAGCGTCTCCCTGACATGACTGCATCAACACTACTGCGGTTACTGAAACCACACCTTCTTTCTTTGCGTGCACATTTGGGTGGCATTATGCAAATATTTCCACATCGTGATGTAGACATGTGTTTGAATGAGCCGTTTTAGTCCGTCTGGATCAACCTTCTCTTTTAGATAGAATAAATCCTTTTGTAGGGACTTTGAGCTATGTAGCTCTGCAGATCTTATACATTCACAAAGAGCTACATAACACACTAAAGAAAATGAAAACAAGAAATCGCATCATATGACCCCTTTCTGACTGAACTGCCTTATTCACGCTGCGTTTCAGTAAAATCCAGCACATCATGGATGAGATGATCTCCACCGAGAGAGAGTATGTCAGATCGCTCAGCTACATCCTCCAGAACTACTTCCCTGAGATGGAGCGACTGGATCTTCCTCAGGACCTCCGAGGGAAGCGCAGCATCATTTTCGGGAATCTGGAGAAACTGTGCGTCTTTCACAGCCAGTATTTCCTGACGGATCTGGAGAGCTGCGCTCATTCACCGCTGTCCATCAGCAGCTGCTTCCTCAAACACGTGAGTCCATGTGATGTTTAATGAAGGCTCTTCTGCTCACCAAAGCCGCATTTATTTGATCGAAAATACTGAAAAAAATGTGAAATATTATTACAATTTAAAACAGCTGTTTTCTATGTGAATATCTGTTAAAATGTAATTTATTTCTGTGATGCGCAGCTGTATTTTCAGCATCATTACTCCAGTCTTCAGTGTCACATGATCTTCAGAAATCATTCTAATATACTGATTTGCTGCTCAAGAAACATTTCTGATTATTATCAGTGTTGAAAACAGTTCATATTTTTGTTGAAATGGTGGATACTTTGATGAATAGAAA
Source organism: Aspiorhynchus laticeps (assembly GCA_023376895.1). Taxonomy (NCBI): domain Eukaryota; kingdom Metazoa; phylum Chordata; class Actinopteri; order Cypriniformes; family Cyprinidae; genus Aspiorhynchus; species Aspiorhynchus laticeps. The sequence goes on along the minus strand of CM041806.1, from coordinate 4,598,048 downwards.
GTTTGGTGAAAGAACGAAAAGCAATTATTTAAGATGGAAATCTTTTATAAAATAGTACTGTAAATGTCTTATTTAACAATTAAATAAAATACATTATTATTTAAATGTTATTATATTATACTATTGACTATTATTATACTATTTACAAAGTACATTTATTCATTTGTGTGAATACATTTAATTAAAAAAAATATTTGAATAAATACCATTTAATGTAAATAAAAAGTCATATTGAATAATAAAAGTATTATTTATTTGAATAATTAATTCAAATCAAACGCTCATCAAAGTTATTTACATTTATGCATTTAGCAGACGCTTTTATCCAAAGAGACTTACGTTGCTGAATAGTTATTCAGGCTATACGTTTTTTTTTTATCAGTATGTGTGTTCCCTGGGAATTGAACCCACGACCTTTTGCGCTGCTAACACAATGCTCTACCACTGAGCCACAGGAACAGTTATTTGAATTTAATGTAAATAAAATGAATGAATAATTAAAATAAAGGATTATTTATTAAATAAAATATTAATACATTATTATACTGTTTATAAAGCAGATTTATTCATTTACTTTTGAATACATTTAATTCAAATAAATATTTTTTTATTTATTTGGATAAATACTATTTAATGTAAATAATGAATTATTGAATAATTAAATTAAATATTTAAAATATAATTAATTATTTATTTGAATAAAGAACATTTAGTGTAAATAAAATAATGAATTATTAATTAAATAAAATAATGAATTATTATTAAAAATATATATTTATTTGTATGCATTTAATTCAAGTATGTTATTTTAATGATTTTTAATTTATTTAAATAAATACCATTTATTGTAGCTATTTAATAAAAAATAAAATATTTTAAAATATAATTATGTATTTATTTGGATAAAACCTCAAACTTTTAAATGATAATGTGTTCATTGTGCAGTGGCAGAAATGGTCATGGTTGCTCTCGATAAATGCTGTTAAAATCTTATGAGTGTAAGATATAAAAGTGTTTTTTCCACGGATAGGAGGAGCAGTTCGGGATGTACGCCCTGTACAGCAAAAACAAGCCTCGCTCAGACGATCTGCTCACGAGCCACGGAAACTGTTTTTTCAAGGTAAGCGCTGGTGTTTCTCCTCCGTGGCGTTCTTCACTCGAGCTGATGCACGTTTCTGAGCGGTTCCTGTGCTCTGCAGAACAAGCAGGTGGAGCTGGGAGATAAGATGGACCTGGCGTCGTACCTGCTGAAGCCCATCCAGAGGATGAGTAAATACGCTCTCCTCCTGAAGGATCTGATCAAGGAGTGCGGTCAGTCTCAGGAGCAGGAGCTCGCTGACCTCAGAACAGCAGAGGAGATGGTCAAGTTCCAGCTGCGCCACGGGAACGACCTGCTGGCCATGGACGCCATCCGCGGCTGCGATGTAAGTTTGATTTAGATCAAATAAATTATTATTATTTGACCTTTCAGACCCTGCATCCATTGGAATGGACATCACATGGTATCTGGTTTAAACCAGTAAAATTTTAGGTTTTTATAATATGAGTAATACCACAATAAAGATATGACCCCTAACTTTATCTGATTGAGTTTCAGTCATCACAAAAGAAAGTTGTGGCTAACCAGCTAGACAGTCATAATTATAATTATTAATTTAAATATTCATGTATTTGAATACATTTTATTCAAATAAACAATTGTATTTATTTATTTGAAGGAAATAACATTTAAAGTTAAATAAATTAAATTATTATTTAATAATTAAATAAAATATTTTTTTTTTATTTAAAGTCATTTTTTTATATCATTATTAATATGAATACAGTTTATTCAAATAAACAATTGTTTAAATATTAAAGTAAATAAAATAAATAATTATTTAATACTTAACTAAATAATACATTTTATTAAAATAAATTCAATGTAAATAAAATAAATAATTATTGAATAAATAAAACAAATAATTGAATAAAAATCATTTTTAAATATTATTTATTTTAAATAATTAATTGTTTTTATTTATTTATTTGAATAAATAACAATGTAAGTAAAATAATTATTTTAAAATGTGAATTTATTATAATTATTTTTATTTGAGAAAGTTTGATTCAAATAAATAATTGTTTGTTTATTTATTTGATTAAATCATATTTAATGTAAATAAAATAAATCATTATTTAATAATTAAATACTATAAATAATTTTATTTAAAAGTATTATTTTGAAATATGTTTATTTTTTTTAGAATTGTTGTTCAAGTAAATAATTGTTTTTTAATTTATTTGATTTAAATAAAATAAATAGCAATTTAATAAATAAAACAAATAATTAGAAATCTAATTATTTATTTATATGAATACATTTTATTTAAATAATTATTGTATGTATCTAAATAAATATTTAAAGTGACTAAAATAGTATATTAATTTCATTAAATCTCTTTCACTGTTCCTATTATTTTGATTGAAGATTCCTACTGTAATACAATCATTTTTACTGTATTTCACAAAAATTAGACAGAGAATTTGAATGAGCTTATATTAGCAGTTTGATTATGTGTTGACATGATTTGATGGAGATGTATATACTGTGTTGTGTTTCTCAGGTCAATCTGAAGGAGCAGGGTCAGCTTCGCTGTCAGGACGAGTTCATCGTTTGGTGCGGACGCAAAAAATACCTGCGCCACGTTTTCCTTTTCGAGGATCTCATCCTCTTCAGCAAGACCAAGAAGATTGAAGGAGCATACGACATCTACATCTACAAACAGTCCTTCAAGGTACAGAATACGAGTCTGGCGTCAGACGCAGTGTTTCTGCTGTGAGGTTTGTGAATGAAGGAGTGTTTGCTCTCCTCTCAGACGGCTGAGATCGGGATGACGGAGAACGTGGGAGACAGCGGCCTGCGCTTCGAGATCTGGTTTCGCCGGAGGAAATCACAGGACACCTTCATCCTGCAGGCCGCTTCTGGAGAGGTGAAGAACGCCTGGACCTCCATCATCGGCAAGATCCTGTGGAGACAAGCCTTACGAAACCGAGGTCAGACAGCAGCAAATTTGTTTATATGTGACCCTGGAGCACAAAACCAGTCACGAGGGTCAATTTTTTTGAAATTGATATTTATACATCATATGAAAGCTGAATAAATAACCTTTCCATTGATGTATGGTTTGTTAGGATAGGACAACTATTTGAAAATCTGGAATCTGAGGGTGCAAAAATATCAAAATATTCAGAAAATCGTCTTTAAAGTTGTTCAAATGAAGTTCTTAGCAATGCATATTACTAATCAAAAATGAAGTTTTGATATATTTATGGTAGGAAATTTGCTAAATATCTTCATGGAACATGATCTTTACTTAATATCCTAAAGATTTTTGTCATAAAAGAAAAATGGATAATTTTGACCCATACAATGTATTGTGTTCTATTGCTACAAATATACCTGTGTTACTTATGACTGCTTTTGTGCTCCAGGGTCACATTTATCATTTGTTTGTTTATATATAATTTGCCTAAATTTATATAACATTTTACTTCTAAAAAATATGGTTAAAATTGATATTTTTTTCTGTCATTTGACAGTATTTTCAATTTATAGAGTAATAAAAAGAGAAATCCAAATCCAAAACCTTTAATTCTAATATGAGTTTCAATCAATTTATGAGAAATGAATGCTCTTCCTTAACATAATATATGTTTTATATATAATCTTGTATATCTAACTATTATAGATAAATAGATTAAAACTTAAAAATAATAATATATAATACAGAAAAATAATATTTATTATATAAAAAATAAATGTAAATGTGTGTGTATATGTATATGTGTATATATATATATATATATATATATATATATATATATATATTCATTTAATTTTTTTCCTAATATATTCTTTATCACTCCATCTCCATAAATCAGATTTGTTTTACAATATTTTTTTGAAATATAATAATGGTTACATTTCTTCATTAAAAATAATAATATATAATATAGAAAACTAATATTCATTTATTTGAGAATCAGAAAGAATCGGCTCATAAGAGTCATTTGTTTGTGAATCAGACTATGCTGGTTCTGTTTGTTTGTGATAATGTTTAATCAAACTGAAAGCTGACAGCTCTTGCTGCAGTGCTGCAGGAAACTCTGCTGTCTATAGTTCACAGATTCATCATGAACCAGTCAAAACACAGACAGATGCATGAACAGAAGTTCAGCAGAACTGTCACTTCAGCGCTGTGGTCTCGCTGACAAATGCATTGTGGGCCGTTTTGTCTCTGTGCTGTTATTAGGAGCTGAAAATAATTTGCAGTAGATTTTATAAACCTGCTCTAAGAAAAGTATTAGGAATAAACGCTGTACTAATAATATATAAAGCCTGTTGCATTATCACTTGTGCTTGTGTTGATTGTTTTTATATATTGTGTGTGTGTGTGTGTGTGTGTGTGTGTACGTGTGTGTGTGTGTGATGATCAGAGCTGCGGATGCAGGAGATGGTTTCGATGGGAATTGGAAACAAGCCGTTCATGGACATTAAACCCAGTGACTCTGCCATCAGCGATCGAGCTGTCGACTACATGAAAGGGTCAGGTAAGATGTCTGCATCAGCAAGACATTAACATCATCTTCATCATCTTCATCTTCAGCCTTGTACTGTCTCTCTGGCAGTTTGTCAAACACATGATGTAGTGACATAGACGTGTGTGTGTGTGTGTGTGTGTATGTGTATATATATATATATAATGTGTGTGTGTGAATATTTCTTCCTTAAAATTAATTACCATTTATAATATAGAAAATTATTTAGAACTATTTATATCATGTTATATAATATGTAAAAATGATAGTTATAATTATTTATGAAAATATTAAGAAAAATATTGTATGTATTGTATTAAAATATCAATAGTCATTTATAATATATATATATATATATATATATATATGTGTGTGTGTGTGTGTTTGTATATATTTTAAAAATATTCAATTATTAAAATATTAAAAAAGTAATTATTAAATATAATATGTAATACAGAAAAATAATATTTACAATTATTTATATCATTATAAAAAAAAGTTAGATAGAAAAAAACAAAAATGACAAACTATATATATATATATATATATATATATATATACACACACAAATAAAATGAAAAGATTTTATATTCAATATGATTAATAGATGCAAAGGTAAATAGTTTAACTCATATGAAACTCAAAAGAAAAATATTCTTAAAATTTAATATCTAAAAAATATTAATAGGTATTATATCGTTATATATAATATATTTATTGTTTGATATGTATAAGAAATCTATTTTAATCTATTTATCAATAATTCTTTATTAACCCAATATAATCTTATAGACTCACAGTCTGAAATATTTATTAAACACAGTCTATATTCCCACATTGATATTTCTGGTCCTGTATGAAGGAATAGCGTTTGATCTTCAGAGGTGTGTGTGATCAGGAGAACGTTAGTGTGTGTTTATTCACGTCACTGAGTCAGAGTCACACGTCCACGCTTGTTTCACACACTCCGTTTGCGGTGTGTGTTTGTTAACTTTGGATTTGAAGTCTAATAGTGTATAGATGGAGGACTAGCTGTATTTGTGGTATCAGTCGTGCGCTGCAGACGTGTCTCAAGTGAAGCACCGCGAGCTCGCAGACGGTGTGTGTGTGAGACAGACGTTACACATCAGAGGCTTTTGACAATAAAGCATCAAATGAGTGATGAATGTCTGTGTAAACTGACAGAGAGCACATCAAAACACAAAAACACGCTCTTCATTTGTTACATATTCATTCAGTTCAACAGCAAAGAACACATTCTTAAACATCAGATCATCTGTTCATGATGTTTAATGTGGAAATGATCCTGCGATGAGACGACTGTGAAATACAGAGACAACACAGTATCAAAATGTTAATAGAAAGACTATTTGAATATATTGCCATTATTTATTTAAGGCAAAATCTGCAGTTAAGTAACTGGTAAATTTACAAATTCCCATTAAAATGTAAACATAAATATAAAGTATATAAAAAATTATTTTATTACATATATTATTAAGTTATTTGTTTATTAAATTTATATTATGTTATATATTAAATGTAAATGATATAAATGATTATAAATACTTGTTATAAATATTAGATTATAAATATTTAGGTCTTTTTTAAGGAGGAACAATATTTTCTCATTATTTTTAGTCTATTTAACTATTGGCATATTGAATATGATATATATACTTTATTATATCCAATATGATAAAAGTGTGTGTGTGTATTACATTTACATTTAGTCATTTAGCAGATGCTTTTATCTGAAGTGATTTACAAATGAGGAGAATAGAAGCAATCAAAACAACAAAAGAGCAACAACATGCAAGAGCTATAACAAGGTCTCAGTTAGCTTAACACAGTACACGTATCATTAATTATATAATACATAAAAAGAAAACAGATAGAATAGAAAAAGAATAGAGCAAGCTAGTGTTAGAGGCCTTTTTTAATAATAAATAAAATGAAAACAAAAAGAATAGAGAAGCTAGTTTTAGTTTTTTAAAAGAAAACTAGTAGTTAGTAAATGAATAGAGTGCAAGTCTAAAAGGGGCAAGTCTTTCTTTTTTAAAGAATAGAATTAGAATAGAGAGTGCTAGAGTTAGAGGGTCAAATAAAGATGGAAGAGATATATTTTGTGTATTATATATATATATATTATATATACAGTTTTATATACAATAGTTTTTGTAATGTCAGTTATAGATAATTTCTGTATTTCAACTTAAGCATTATTTCCTGTAGTTTTTATATTTTAATTAGTGCTGTCAATCGATTATTTAACTAATTAATCGTACATATTTCCTGAATTTAATCGTGATTAATCCCACCTAACATTAAAGTTTTTAAATATACTTTTATATTGCAATAATTTCACATTAAATCTTCAAATTAATGTACAAACAACTTAAAGACAGTATATTTTAATATTTGTTTAACGGCATCTTTTTTATAACTGAAGGCCAGTATCACAGATACCAATTAATTTCTCTATAAAATAGTTTTTCCCCATAATATTTACCTATTGACTGTAGCCATTCAACATTACAGTTTAATTGAGAGCTATCAATTTTAACATTTATTAGACTTAATAACAACTTCTAATTTAAGTGAACTTAAAACAATCTTCACATAAACCGATTATAATAAATATCATATTTACCAGTGCCCTTCAGCAGAAATATACAGAAATTGAAATTGAAGTTATCAAACACTAAATTCTAAATTAAATATAGATGTATCCTTAAAGCTATAAAAGTTATTGGTTTCCTCTTTTTTCATTTGTTCTTTGATGAACAGACATCACAGCAGCTGGGTATTGGGTTGTTTTGGCTGCTATTTCTTTAAGAGCTGCCGCTGCTGATCTGACACGCATCGTATTTTCTCTCATCTCTCTTCACCTTTTCTGACCCATTTCAGTCTCTTCTAATGAACTGAGTTGAATCGGGTGTTAGATGAGAGAGACAGTGCTGGGCAGCAGTTTTTAAAACCATTTCAGAGACATGTTCTTAAATCTGACTCATATAAAATATATATTACATAGTGCTGTCAAACAATTAATCACAATTAATCGCATCCAAAATAAAAGTTTTTGTTTACAGAATATGTGTATGTACTGTGTATATTTATTATGTATATATAAATACACACACATGCATATATATTTAAGAAAAATATGTTATGTATATATAATATAAATTATATGAATATAAATATATACATGTAAATACATGTAAATATTTTCAAAATATATACTGTATGTGTGTGTTTTAAATATACATAATAAATATATACAGTATACACACATATATTCTGTAAACAAAAACTTTTATTTTATATCGCGATTAATCGTTTGACAGCAATAATATTACATGCATGCACAGTTTAAAGGCAGCTTTAATCGCATTTTTGGTAACTTCATGACTTAACTGACCACAACATTGCATGCATATATTTTCATTTGTGCTTTGATATGAAAAGATACAGGCTACAGCGCGCGCCAGCGCCTTTGTGCGTGCAATTTAAGATCTCGCGCTCTGAGCACAGTACTGTTTCCGCTCGTTTGACTCGCGTCTGGCGCTGAGGTTAAGTTGAAGCACGTGTCTGAAACGTCTCCCGTTTGATGTGCTTGTAAAGATGATCTGTGACTAAATAAATGCACTTCTTGTCAAGAAAAAAGAGACAGAAGCAGCAGTTGTGAGTGGGGTGGCCAACCTAAGCCTAAAATAGCCTAAGATGCTGACTTGGCATTAAATAAATATATACTACTACTACTCATATTTGTCTTGTTTATGTGGAGCTGCAGCGCTGCATGTGTGATGCTCATGGAGTGTGATTTTGTGTGTGTTTGCTCTCTGCAGAGTCGCGGATGCGGGCGTCCATAGCGGTGTCCTCGTTTGATCACTCCACACCGTTTAAGAGACCGCACTCCACCATCTCCAACAGCAGCTCGTCCTCGTCCAGCAGCCAGTCCTCGTCCTCTCTGCTGAGCTCTCTGAACCTGCACCTCCACCCGTCCCTGAGCCACTGGCCCTACGACTGCATCGAGGAGGACGAGCTGGAGCATGACTCCACCCTCCAGCCCTCCACGAGTGAGTGACACTGAACACTGGAGGAATGATGCTGGAAATTCAGCTTTGATCACAGCAATCAATTAACACATATTCACATAACAGCTATTTTATTTATATATATATATATATTAGTGCTGTCAATCGATTAAAAAAAAATAACTAATTAATCGCACATTTTTCTAAAATTAATCGTGATTAATCCCGCCTAACATTAAAGTTTTTTTAATATACTTTTATATTGCTATAATTTCACATTCAATCTTCAAATGTACAATGTACAAACAACATAAAGCAGGGCTCCAGACAAAAAAATCGAGTAAGGAGCCATTGGCTCCAATAAGAGAAAAACTTAGGCGCCAAATTATTTTTTTAGGTGCCGCAGAATAAAAGTGTTTTATTTTATTATTATCATTTTATTTTTTTTTCCTACATTTGTCTCATCTTTTCTTGACTTTATCAGCATTTTAATCCATCTTGTAGATGATCAGGTCGACCTGGGAACTAAGGTTCACTTAAAGTGGGAACTAAATGTCTTTTCCAACTTGAAATATACAGTCACAAAGAATTGTTCGTTACACAGAATCTGTACCAATATCATGGACCATAAGCATCACTTGGCCACTGAGTGTAGTTTGGGCTCCTCCTCAGTGCATCCTATAAATGTTGTCATGTCTTTCACACATTCAGTCTGTTTTTCTTCATTAGTAAAATGCAATTTTATAGGAGGAGATGAATCATGTAGACAGCAGATTAAGTAAAAATATTAATATTCAATAGCGCATAAATATAGCAAAATGCTCCTCTTTATAGTTATTTTTCTAGCTAACTGATGAGCTTATGGACACTGAGTGGTTATTCTGAGGTAAATGTATTATTACAATGCAATGTTTACAAGCTTTACACGTTTTCCTCAGTTTGAAACACTGAATGAGCTTTTACATGAAACATTTCAGGAAGTTGTACTGTAGGCTCTCTTATAAAATAGCCTACCTTTTGATGTTAAATCATGTTCATTTCGTACTATAGTAGTACATAGAAAGATATAATGGGTTCACTTGCTGCTTTAACTGAGGCGCTAAAGAGATCACGCCTGCCGCATTAAGCCTGTGTTATACTTTCCGCGCGCGCAATCCGGACGCATACACGGACTACTTGTATTTATACCGAAAGTGTACGCTGGAGGTCCGCATTAAAGAGCGCCAAAACCGTATTGTTTGAATTTCGTTATGAATTTGGCATCATTTTAAAGCTTATATTTTGTTTATTAAAAAGTAACAAAGCACAAAGCTTTTTGTGATTACTGGATGGCAAGTGCGCTTCAAATAACCAACATGAAGTCCACGCATTAACAGAACACAGCATATAGACTAAGATCTCGATAGGAAGAAGCCATATTAGTAATGATTATAAATGAGAATTGTTGACAATATTGCCAGTATCCACAGAGCTGACAGCTTTACCTGTTGTAGTTTGTTCAAGTTGTGCACGAAATAGACATGTCTTTTCTGCACTTGCACGTCTTCATTTCAATCTCTCTCGCGCTGCACATCTGAGCTGTGTTCAGCAGACTGTGTGCGTCAGCGCTGCTGTGCGGCAGAGACCAGGACTGTTTGAAACTTTTTTCCACTAAAACTTTGATGCGTATCATCTTTTAATTTTAAGTTTAATACGTGAACAAAGCAAAAGATGTGATCGCAAAACAATCAGGAAAAAAGTCCTTACATGAAAATTTTTATGTCATAACATGTAAATATATATAGTCGCCAGTGGCGACCTCAGCAAAAACTTCACTCGCAAATTAATAATTTTGGTCGCAAATGTGACCGTTTTAGTCGCAGTCTGGAGCCCTGTAAAGACAATATATATTTAATATTTATTTTATGATTGAAGGCCAGCATCACTGATATCAATACTACTGATGTCTCTATAAAAATTTGCCCTAAATATTTAACCATTGACTGTAGCCATTCAGCATTACAGTATAATTGACAGCTATCAATTTTAACATTTATTAGACTTAACTTCTAATTTTTGTGAATTTACAGAAAATGAATAGTAACCAAACACTAAATTCTAAATTAAATCTAGATGAACCCCTTAAAGCTATAAAAGTTATTGATTTCCTCTTTTTTCTTTTGTTCTTGGATTAATAGACATCACAGCAGCTGGTTATTAGCTTATTTGGCTGCTGTTGCTTTAAAAGCTGCTGCTGCTGTAAGTGACACGGATCTGACATGCATCTTATTTTCTCACAACTCTCTTTAATCTTTGCCTTTTCTGACTCACTTCAGGTCTTAAAGTCTCTACTAATGAGCGGACGAGTTGAATCGGGTGTGTTAGATGAGGGAGACAGTGCTGGGGTGCCTCAGGACAGTGTTTTCAGAGACATGTTCTTAAATGTGACGCATATATAACATATTGCATGCATGCACACAGTTTTAAGGCAGCTTTAATCGCCTTTTTGGTAAATTCATGCCTTAACTGACGGCATAACTAGGACATTGCATGCACGTAGTTTCTTTCGCTGTTTGATATGAAATGATACAGGCTACAGCACGCACCGGCAACTTTGTGCGTGTATTTGAAGAGCGCGCGCTACGAGCACAGTGTCTTTTCCGCGCTCGTTTGACTCGGGCCTGGCGCGGAGGCGACAGTAGATGTGGTCATAAGTTTCTTATGTTACATAAGTTACATTACTGCAGAAGTCATCAAGCACCCTTGTTGTTTTTGAACAGAAGCCGATAAGTCCATTCTAGCGAATCAGCGCGCTGTATTCAGGTCAGGTGACAAGGCTATTTGAAAAGCTTTCACTTTGAAAAGACATGCTAGCTGAGAGGAGTTTCATCAAAGCTGACAAAGTGATTGAGGATGGATAATTTCGATGAACCTGTGATATCTTCTTCAGGGCGAAAAAGGAAAATAAAAGCTGAAACATTTTCACGGAGCCTTGCAAAAGCAGCGCGTTACAACGGTGAGGGAAAAGCTCCGTGTATTGCGTGTAATCACAACCATACAGTCTATGATCACAACAACAACAACGTTTGTCAGGCATCTACATTGTCATCTGAGGAGATTACAAAGATTAAACCAGTGTTTTTTAAACTTAGTTATCTGATTTTGCTATAAAACAAACTTTTAATATGTAAAAAAAACATACTTTCAATTAACTTTAATTGTGTAAATTGCCTGTATTTGTTTAAGTTATTATTACTTAATCAAAACAACCCAACTGCAGTTTGATTGATATTACTTGGAATGCGCAATAAAAAAAACGTGATTTCTGAAAAAAAAATAAAATAATTGGTTATCGGTTTTTGGTTTTTGCAAATGAACTCATCATATATATATATATAATTTTTAGTTTTTTAGTTTTGGCATTGTGACATTTTCCTTCTACAGATACTGTCATGTAATGTAATGTAAAAACATGATAATAGTATAATATGGACCTGGACATGATAATAGGACCGCTATTAATATTTGAGCACCATTAATAATTTATAATAATTGAGCAGCAAATCAGTATATTAGAATGATTTCTGAAGATCATGTGACACTGAAGACTGGAGTAATGATGCTGAAAATACAGCTTTGATCACAGAAATAAATTACATTTTAACAGATATTCACACAGAAAACAGTTATTTTAAATTATAATAACATCACAATTTTTACTGTATTTACTGTATTTTTAATCAAATAAATGCAGCCTTGTTGAGCCAAAGAGACTTCTTTCAACAACATTAGAAACACACACATGCACACATAAATGTGTTTTATATATATATGATTAAAAAATATTTAATTAAAGAGGCACAAAATCACTTTCACAGAGTTTTTCATTAACTGTTCCCTCCTGGTGGAATAATTTATAATAATTGAGCAGCAAATCAGCATATTAGAATGATTTCTGAGGGTCATCTTTATTTGACCCTCTAACTCTAGCACTCTCTTTTCTAATTCTATTCTTTAAAAAATATATATATAAAAAAACTTGCCTCTTTTAGACTTGCACTCTATTCATTTACTGCTTGTTTTCTTAAAAAAAAAAACACTAGCTTCTCTTTTCTTTTTGTATTCTATTTATTTGATTTATTTTTATTTATTATACAATTAACAAAAAGAAAAAAAGGCCTCTAACACTAGCTTGCTCTATTCTTTTTCTATTCTATCTGTTTTCTTTTTATGTATTATATAATTAATGATATGTGTACTGTGTTAAGCTACCTGAGACTTGTTATAGCTCTTGCATGTTGTTGCTCTTTTGTTGTTTTGATTGCTTCTATTGTCCTCATTTGTAAATCACTTCAGATAAAAGCTCTGCTAAGTGACTAAATGTAAATGTAAAAAATATATGGTATTTGTAGTATAGTTTCAAAATATTGATAGAAATTCTATTTGAATATATTGACATTAATTAGGGTAAAATCGATATATGACACACACACACACACGCACACACACTTGTGTGGAAAATGTCACTCTGCGTAAACGGCTGTGTGGTTCTTCACATTTAGTTAGTGGAGTTCATCTTCAGTCTAAAGTCATTAAGGTCTATGAGATGTGTCATCTGATAATAGAGTGTGTGGTGGGCAGAAGGTGTACATGAACAGCAGCTGTTAAGACAGGAAGTGTGAAACAGGAAATGGGCCCCTGTCACTGCTGCTGTTTGTTTTGTTGACTGGAGCCCGATGGAAACTCAGAGCAGAGGGGCTAAACGCCTGCGGTTTCACTGGCCAACCGAGACAAACATAGTCTGTGTGACATTAAAACTATAGACCCTTCAGTTATTATTAGACAACATTATTATTGTCCAGTTCCTCCAGTTTCGTGTTCCGTCTGAAAACAATACCATTAATTGTACTCGCTGTCACGTTTCATTAGCTATCATATGGTATTTTATACTCAACAAGGCTGCATTTATTTGATCAAAATACAGAAATCTGTGCTGCGCTATACTGTTTTGTATTTTAACATTTTAAAAGGGTCACATGATCTTCAGAAATCATTCTAATATGCTGATTTTCTGCTCAAGAAACATTTCTGATTATTATCAATGTTGAAATCAGTTGTGCTGACAAATATTTTTGTTCTTCAGGATTCACAGATGAGTAGAAAGTTTAATAGAACAGCTTTTATTTGAAATAGAAATCTTTTGTAAAATTATAAATATCTTTACTGTCACTTTTGATCCATTTAACGCATCAATGCTGAATAAAAGTATTATTTTTTATTATGAATAAACTGTATATAAGCACTAAATGTTTGTATAATTGTTGTGTGTTGCTGAGAAGGGCAGTGAGCTGTTGTGGATGTAAGTGTTGTGTTGTGCGTCTGCAGTGAGTGACGGTGTGAGCGTCCAGCATCATCCAGTGTTAGTGATGGAGAGCTACACCTGTGACGGAGGCTCGTATCTGTCCACACCGTCCCCGTCTCCACCCAAAGTCACGTCCTCCATCCTCTACCACAAAGAGAGTCAGAGCAGCACGTTCATCACAGCGGTGAGAGAGCGAACTCACACTAAAATGATGGAACACATCCTCCCTTACATCAAAAAAACTAAACAAAACATTAGGCCTTAATTGAAGATTTATATATTTTAATTTGCTTGTAAAATTTCCATTCATTTGGATCACACAGTTTTAACAAATGTGACCATGGACCTGGTTCATGGTTTAACCAGTCATAAGATTTATGTATCATCTGAAAGATGAATAAATAATCTTTCCATTGATGTATGGTTTGTTATGATAGGACAATATTTGGCTGAGATACAACTATTTGAAAATCTGGAATCTGAGGGTGCAAAAAAATCTAAATATTGAGAAAATCATCTTTAAAGTTGTTCAAATGAAGTTCTTAGCAATGCATATTACTAATCAAAAATGAAGTTTTGATATATTTACGGTAGGAAATTTACCAAATATCTTCATGGAACATGATTTTTACTTAATATCCTAATGATTTTTGGCATAAAGGAAAAATAGATAATTTTGACCCATACAATGTATTGTTGTCTATTGCTACAAATATACCTGTGTTACTTAAGACTGCTTTTGTGCTGCAGGGACACAAATAATGAACTTAATCTGATGCATATTTGTCAGTCTTACAGAAATGAAACTGGTCAGATTTCTCTAATAGTAATAATAAACTGAATGTGTTTTAAGTGCACAGTAGCCAAGTTTATGTATTTATCATCAATAAATCCAATTTGTTTAAATCTCAAACATTTTGACTAATTGAATATCACTTGTTCCACAGCTAGACATATTTTAACCATGTTCCTACTTTTTAATTGAATAAATGTAATTGTTTTGACAATGAACAGGTTTATATGGAGGACCAAACCTGCAGAAATTAAAAATTAACGAATGAATGAATGATAGGGAAATAAATAAATAATAATGAAATTAATGACTTGCTAAAACAAATGCAATTATTATTAAATTTAGTCCTGAATTTTTGTATTACCTTTTCCCCCTTTATTTATTTTCTTTATTTCTCTTTAATCAATTTTTTTATTCTTTCATTTCATTTTATTCTATTATGTTGTTTATTATTTAAACAAATAATTTAAATAATGTAAACAAAATCAAATACAAGAGTTAATGATTAACTGTACCATGATTTTTATTTTAATTATTTATTTATTTATTTTTCAGAAATCTGACCCGTTTCATTTCTGCATGACTGACAAATATGCATCACATTGAAATGTATTTGTTTTTGTTAAAACTGTGTAATTCAATTGCATGGAAATTTTAGATGCAATTCAAATACATCGATCTTAAATTAAGGTCTAAATATTTTTTAAGTGTACTGGTAAAACATCACTATTTGAGACGTGTAAGGGTAGCGTTTCTTTCTCTTGTAGTTTTTCTAACAGTAGTTTCGTCTGACGTGTTTGTTTTACCAGAGCAAGACTTCAGGTCTGTTAGGCCTCTCGACTCTGGTCTGAATCAAACGCTTCAGATCAGTAAGTAACCGTGTGTTTCCTGATAACGCTGTCAGAGAATCCCTTTGTGTCCAGCTGCATGTGTGTGTTGGGCTTCAAGGTCCTCCTGGTGCTTCAAGCAGTGTTCTGGGTTATTTTGAGCTTGTGACAGTAACGTCATCCTCAGTGAGTCTGAACGTGCTGAAACACATTCACAGTAATGCACTTACAGGGGAAATTTACATGCATTTACATGCACTTCATATTTTTAGTAAAGCACTTTTAAGATGTTTTAGATTATCAATAAAAATGTCTGTTGCTTAAGCTGCAATATCATCCTTTTGAGGCTGAAGCGATGCTTTTGCATTACTGTCTCTCTCTGAGGAACGAGTTGACGTCATTGTCATGTGCCACATGTGCGATGCATGTACTTTATGTTGAAAATAACCGTGCGATGCACATGCACTACAATGCATGTTGAAGATCCTGTGTGTCGAGTCTTATTTGTGTCAAGATGTTTTGTGCATCTAAAGCAAGAAGGCTTTTTGAGAAAAATGAGTTGAAATGCTGATACACAGATGCTGTGAAATCATGCAGCGAGCATCATTTACACAGATTGATTGAGCTGGGCGGTTCCCTGCAAAGATGTGTTCACACTGACAGCGATTCACAGCATCGAAGCAAAAGTCATTCATTTTCAGTGACAGCTGACTATGTGAGAGCGACTTTTGATAATGCATCAGTATTGTCAGACTTTATGAAACTGTCACTGAGCAGAAACTACGGCTGCACAATATTGTGAAAAAACTGCCAGTGTGATATGCCAAAAAAAATGGATTGTTTTGTTTTTGTGCAATATGAAAATAGTTTTTTTTCTGCAGTATTTGCAAAATGAAAAATATCTGATTTTTTCAAATTGTAAATTTTTGTTTTTCTGTAATAGTGATGATTGGGACTGTTTTTTTGCAATATTTGTGATATGAAAAAATACATGATTTTTTTTTCTATAATACTGATGATATGAAAACAGGATTTCTTGTTTAGTTTTTTTAGCAACATTTGCAATATGAAAAATACAGGAAATGTTGTTTTTCTGCAATATTTGCATTATGAAAAAAAAATATTAATTGTGAATTTTTGTGTTTTTGTAATATTGATGACATGAAAAAATACAGTAAATGTTGTATTTCTTAAGTATTTGTGATATGAAAAAATATTTGTAAAAAATTGTGATTTTTTTCAGTAATATTGACATGATAAAATACAGGATTTTTTTTGTTTTGTATTTCTGTAATATTGATGAGATGAAAAATACAGGAATTTTATTTTTTCTGCAATATTTGCAATATGAAAACAATACAAGCATTTTGACCAGATGATTTAAATAACTATATTTGGAAAGAATGAATAATTCTAGAATGAGTGAGGCTAATTTGTTTGTAAGTGCATCTGCATAATCTATAAAAATAACTTTAAATTACTTTTTTATTTTGAAGTTTTGTTTGACTATAAATTATATATTTTTATTATGATTATTATTAAATACAAATATCACACAAAATAAAAATAAAACGAAAAGATACAAAGTTTTGTTTTTAAAAAAAATACCAAAACGTTTTTTTTTTTTAGTTTAAAAAGTGTTGAAAGAAAATCAAATCTCTTTGCAATTATTATTAAATAAAAAAATCTTCAACAAATTAAGAAACCTATTGCAATAATGCTATTATTTTAAAATTAAAACGTGAGTATTTAATAAAAATAATACATCTGTACAATAGACAATGCATGCATGTAGGCAAGTCTAGCTGTCTAATAAATCTAGCATTAAATATTACGAATATTATTGGCTCTTTGACAAATTGCTTTGGTTACTCTTTTGTAAGTTGCTAAATGCATAAATGTATTTGGCTGTTACATGTATATACACACACACACATGATCGCTGTCAGTGTAAACGGCTCTTAATAAACATCAAACTATCAGCGGTGCTTCACATAACTTCTCTTGTTTTTCATTACAGCTGTGAATCCTTCGACACAGCAGCGTTTGGACTGTGAATGCTGGACGTGATCAAATGCACTGAGACATTTCATCATTTCATCATTTCATAGACTGATAATCGTCCAGAGCCGCGCTGATGAAGATGGATTCTGACTGCAGTGCTGGTACGTTACAGGACTGAGATCACGGATCTACATTAATTCAGCGGTTTTATTTTTACTCCTTTCATTCTGAGACTGCAGATTCTTCACCTCAGTTTTTCTGATTGTACAAATAGTTGAATGATTTGAGTTCTGGCTCTACTAATAAAATCCAGACAGGATTGCATTGTTAATAATGATTGAGTCCGACTTTTTACTATGAAAATAAAAATAAAACAACAGTAATTAAAATCAAATTGAATTTTGTAATTTATTAAAATGGTTCCCTACTCAAATTCATTAGTAACATACAGAAATTACTCCTTTGAATTACATTAATTCAATATATAAATGTGAAAATATGTACAGAGAAATAATATCCAGCTTTACTGCTAATAAAACACAATAAACAAATAAAGCTGTCAACATTTTAAATCACCGATTTGGTTCATTCATTTCATATAAAAAAAAAAAGATAAAGACAAGTGTGTGTGTGTGTGTGTGTGTGTGTGTGTGTGTGTGTGTGTGTGTGTATATATATATATATATATATATATATCATTAATTATTTTTTTTCCTTATTTTTTTCAATAATTATATTGTATTAAAATAAAATAGAAAATAATTATATATTTTGTTTGTTATTATTATTTAAAAAAATATTTTAGATATTTTATATTTATTTATTAATTTATTTTATTTGTATTTTTTGGTAATTATTTGGTATTTTACATTTGTTATATATATTTATTTATTTTTATTTATTCTTTTACACAGAAATAATATTGCATTCTGGCTTGCATTCACATTTAGCAGACGCTTTTATCCAAAGCGACTTACATTGCATTCAAGTTACAGTTTTACATTTGATCAGCTCTAATATCCAGCTTTTCAGGTAATAAAGAGCTCAATAGCAATGTGTGTTTATTTGCCAATACATCACATTAAAGCCAAATTATCCAGATGTGGGTCCATCTTTTTATAAAAAAAAAAACTGTACTTAAAATCGTATTGAATTCTGTAGTTTATTAACTCAAATTCATAAGTAACATACAGAAATAACTCCTTTTGAATTACATTAATTCAATGCATAAATGTGAAAATATGTACAGAGAAAATATCCAGCTTTATGAGTAATAAAACGCAACAAACAAATAAAGCATTACCGCTTTACTACTTCATTCATACGAAAAAAAGACAATAATAAATGTATATTCATTTGCTAACAAGCCAAATCAGCCGCGTTTAGCACATGGTCTCATTGCTCTCTTCAGTCCGGTTCCTGTCACCGCAGATCGTGACTGAAGATACTTCTGCTTTCTTTAGTTCTTTAATTCTATTCTTGTTGCTTGTGAGAAACGCTGAGCTGAGGACTGAGAACATGTTCATCCTGATGTTAGATCACACCGTCACTGCTTATGATCACGCTTCTCTCTGTAAAACCAGTATATGAGCACCGCAGCAATGATCATGTCCATCAGAGTCACACACAGCACCAGAGCCTCCATCTGCACACACACACGGACACACGGACACACACACACACACGCACACGCACACGCACACACAGACACAGACACAGACACAGACACAGACACAGACACACACACAGACACACACACACAGACACACACACACACAGACACGCACACACAGACACAGACACACACACAGACACGCACACACAGACACGCACACACAGACACACACACACACACACAGACACACACACACACACACAGACACGCACACAGACAAGCACACACAGACACAGACACAGACACAGACAGACACACATACACACACACACAGACACGCACACACAGACACGCACACAGACACACACACACAGACACACACACACAGACACACACACACACACACAGACAGACACACACACACGGACACACACACACACGGACACACACAGACACACACACACAGACACACACAGACACAGACACACACACACACACACACACACAGACACACACACACGGACACACACACACACGGACACACACAGACACACACACACAGACACACACAGACACAGACACACACACACACAGACACACACACACACACACACACACAGACAGACACACACACACGGACACACACACACACACACGGACACACACAGACACACACACACACAGACACACACACAGACACACACACACACACGGACACACACACACACACACGGACACACACTTCAGCTGACAACAATCTTTACATCAGACCAGGATCAATTTCACAAAGCCCGTAAAGAATGGCTTTGTGAAATGCTCACAATGCTAAGAATATTAACTGTCCTTAAAATACGCTAGATATTCTTTATGCAAAATGTATTTGATAAAATAATTTATAATACATTTTATTTATTATTAAATATAATATTTATACATTATGAAATAAAATAATATTTATTATGAAATATATTATAATAATTTGTTACAAAATATTTATAGATATATATTAGTGCTGTCAAACAATTAATCGCGATTAATCGCATCCAAAATAAAAGTTTTTGTTTACATTATATATGTGTGTGTACTGTGTATATTTATTATGTATATATAAATACACACATACAGTATATTTTTGAAAATATTTACATGTTTATACATTTATATATTAATATTCTTATAATTTATATTATATATAAATATATTTAATATATAAACATAAAATATTTTCCTTAAATATATACATGCATGTGTGTGTATTTATATAGTATATACATAATAAATATACACAGTATACACACACATATTATGTAAACAAAAACTTTTATTTTGGATGTGATTAATAGCGATTAATCGTTTGACAGCACTAATATATATATATAGTAACAAATTATTTATAATGTATTTCATCATAAAATTGTATACATTTTTTATATTACATTTTATATATATATATACTGTATATATATATACACATTTTTCCTCCCCTTTTTTGTGAGATTCACACAGTCTGTATTTAAAATATTTCAATAATTATAAATGTTGACATATGTATCTATTACTATCACATTTGAAAACATGTTTTATGCATTTAATAAAACTTGATGCAAGAGTAAATGTGAAGGACAAATGTTCTTCTTATAATTCTACCTTGTTCTGGATGTTGTCTCCACCTGGAGAAAGATCAACAATCAGGAGAACGGTTCCGATCCCAGACACGACCAGACACCCGATGTTACTGATGAAACACGTCTGGAACAAAAACAACAACTGCTCGTGCTCTCCAGAAACCCTGAATCATTCACACACACACACACACACACACACACACACACACACACACACACACATAACCTGTAGAAGCTCGGGGTGTTTGTACAGAAGATTGGACAAGATTCCAGCAAAGATAAACTAGAAGACAAACACAAACCCCTTCAGACTCTTCCCCGTTATTAATGAATATGTCCATTATTTTCTGTAGCATTTGTCAAATGTCTCTTTAATGTCTCAAAATCTAAATTATAATGAACATATTCCTGCATGAACTGCACAGTAAAATATATTCTCAAGTCAAGTATTTATAGCAGAAGTAATTATGTTTTATTAGATTGTGCTGGTTTTAACTCATTGAGAATGATTTTTTTTATTCAGTTAACTCTAATCAATTTTTAACTACACACATTTTTAACAGAATTAAGCCAAATACAGGTTTGGAGTTTTTAGCAAAAATAAATGATAAAAACCTGATATAATTCAGACATAATATTTATTTCAATGAAAATAGTCACAGAAGCTGGAATGGCGTTAAACACAATCAAACAATATCAGAAGTAATGAAGCTCACCATGATTCCAGTAATGATGGGAACTCTGAATAAAGTCAGGAAATTAACACCGATCCCGAAAGATGCTGCAAATACAACCCCGATCCCAAAACTCAGGATCCCGCTGCACGACTGAACGGCCTACAGGTGAACATAAAGCACATTTACAGATCATTCATTTTCTTTGTGAACAATACATTTGACTTTAAAGTCATTTACATTTGTGCTTTTACAGTAAAAATTCTACATGATTGGTCTGAGGAACGCTCTGAAGAACATGTTGCTCATATTATATTCCAAAATCAAGCGAAAGAAAAAGGAAATTATATTTAGCGAAAAACTTACTTTTAGGATTATGATTTTTTTGCATTGTGACATTATTTTCAGAACATTTTAAAGAACGTTTCAACATAAATCCTCACCGTAATGCAATATTAATACATTATAAAAGTGTATTTATAAGTTTAAAGTATAGGTTTTTAGGTTTGTTTATACATCCTGCTAGAATTTTTTGCACTGTATTTAATTTATGCTTCTTTTTTCAAATAAAACCCCCCATTGTATTACAGTAATTTTTATATGCTTAATTATGAAAATAATGCAAGGAATCTTAATGGTCCTTAAAACAGGCTTTTAAGCAAATTTACTTTATGCAATATATATATATATATATATATATATATATATATATATATATATATATATATATATATCAATTTTATTTTATTTTATTTATTATAATTTTACAAATTTATACAATGTTTTTTTCTTTTTAAAGCATATTTTCCCTGAAAATTATCACTGTAATTCAATAAAAATATACATTATTTATATTTGATTATTAATGCATTTTTTTAAATTATATAATAATAATTAATGCACACTGTAAACCAAGAAGAAAAAAATAGTACTGGTAATTTTATGGACATATCAATAAACCCTAAACTACAACACAATGGACAGCAGAATTCAAAATACAGTTAAGAAATATACTGTATATTGTGCCCTAAAAATGGTAACATCTAAGTTAACTGGTTTTACTCGAGTCAAAAATATTAATAATGCTGAATCAAAAAAAATGCATTAATTTATACCAACAAAACTAACTTTTATCAGTTAAATGAAGCTCTTCAAGGCAACAATTGCTGGTCACTAGTGTACAAACTGGCTACTTTTTTATTTCTCACCAAATATTTCTGACTGTAACACTATAACGTCAGCCTTCAGCATGTTCTCACTTAGTACACCTAACATAAAACACTTTCAATTAAACAAAAGCACATAGCAATGCCCTAGCAACCACCTCGAACACCCTAGCAACCGTTGCTTTGCCAAACATTGATTGGTTATTATAGTGGAGCTCATATAACGTCAGTGAATGTGTGTGTGTCTCACGGCGCAGGTGGCCGGGCCCTTCCTGAGGAGCCTCTGCAGCGCCGGCACGGGGCCCGGCAGGACCTCACTGGCACGGTAGTACTTGATCAGCGGCCCTTCATCATCACGTCTTCCTCCCGCCGAGTCCTCGTGTCTCTGAATGTCCATCTCAATATCTGCCTTGGCCATATTCTGACAATAAACACACGAGAAACAGATGAATATTTCAACACACAGTCTGCTGATGGCAAAATATCATCAAAATAACCAATTTCAGCTTCATTTTTTAAGTTACAAGATTCAAGACACTAGATTTTCAGTTTAATATAATTTATCTAGCTATGACTTGTACAGCCATTTTGATCCAACTTAACAATGTGAAAAAAGGTGCAAATTAAAAAGAAAAAAAAAAGTTTAAAAGTCACATTTTTTAACAATGTATTCAAAGAGGTTTTTACAAGAAAAAACTGCATTTGCATCTGATTTCTGTTGTGTATTTCATAAATATTATAATCCAAGAAATCAAATGTGGAGCAAAAGAATGAAGTGAATTTAAGTTT
The DNA here is from genome assembly GCA_023376895.1 of Aspiorhynchus laticeps. Taxonomy (NCBI): domain Eukaryota; kingdom Metazoa; phylum Chordata; class Actinopteri; order Cypriniformes; family Cyprinidae; genus Aspiorhynchus; species Aspiorhynchus laticeps. Next base: position 4,574,593 of record CM041806.1, on the reverse strand, counting down.
TGTGTCTGTAAATATGCATTGAATCCTCATTAAAAAATACTGTACAAATTATAGAATTAATAGGTCAACATGTTTTTCTATTACTTTAACTCATAAAATTAAATTTCAGTTTAAAAAAGTCAAGTTTAATTAACCTTGCAGTGACTTGTACAGCCTATTGATTCAGCTTAAAAATGTGAAAAAGTTGCATATTTAAAAAATTAAACATAGTGAAAAAGTTGCAATTGATTTTTTAAACAATGTATTCAGAGATTTTTACAAGAAAAAAACTGCATTTGCATGTGCTTTGTTGTACATTTTACTGTATTGTAATTTATTGTAATCCAAGAAATAGGTCAATGTGTTTTTCCAGTACTTTAACTAATAACATTTCCAGTAAAAAGTCAGTCTAATATAATGATTCATACAGCCAATTTGATTCAACTTAAATGAATCTGCAGCTGATTTTGTTTACAGTGCCAAAGAGATTTCACAAAATAGAAAGTACATTTGGTTCTGCTTTTTGTTGGATATTTCATAAATGTTGCAATCCAAGAAATCAAATGTTGGGCAAAAGCATATTAAACACAATGTGAATTGAATATAGGTTGTAAATATGCATGAAACCCTCATTAAAATACATTCACGCATCTCGTTTAGGAATCTTACAATGTTCTTCCTTTGAATCACCAACCATTTTAATTTCATAAACAGATCTGGCTTTAATGTTCAATCATTACAACATAATCCTACATCTTCTGAATATATTCTATAAGATTTCTCTAAAAATACAGATAAATGCAAAGTTACTGAGAGTCTTACCGAGCTGAGTCTGTCTTCCGTGTTATAGTGAAGAGAAGATCATGGTGTCACTTCAGGGTTTTTTTTTTTTGATACCCAAAAAGCCACTTTCATGTGGTTGGTCAAAAAAAAAAAGGAACTGTGATGTGAGAAGTGATGAAGCTACGCTTCTCAAGGAAACTTCTGCTATCTGAACACACAACCCTGCAGAAGCTCTTCATCTGGACTTCAGTTCACTCTTCAGCTGGTAAGACCTTTTAACACTAAAAGACTCGACTAAAACAACAGAAGAGTGAGATTCAGAGATTGATTGAATCTGGCTGCTGGTTTGCTATCGAGATCTCAGCATCTGTGTGTGTGTTATTAGATCTTTCAGAGAAATGAATCTGATTATTTACTGTATTATAAATGGCTGGATTTGCCCCAGACTTCCTGCACACACAGATAAAACACGTTCTCTCTGGGCATTCTGTAAAGTGTGGGTGGGATCGGGGTGGGTGGACTCACTTTTCATACTTTGTTGAATAAAATTCCAACATATTAGTATATTTATGACTAAAATGATGTGTGGAGTTGATTGGCACAGTGTTAAAAGATAAGGGTTTCAAGAAGGAAGCAAGTGACTGACGGTTATTTGAACCCAAACTAACACATTCGTCTGCTCGACTCATTTATAACATTTTAATAACATTTATAACATTTTACTCCTTAAACAAACATTTGAACTGCAGGATATTGGTAAATTAATTAGAGAAATAGAATTAAAAACATTCCCATTATTTCTGAATGCTTTCTGAACATTGAACATTTGTAAAATGTTTTTAGTTTCTGTGAACGTTAGTGAAGACAATGTTACAGGATTATTGTTAAAGGAAATGTTACATTTTAGAATTTTGCAAACATTATGGAAATGCTACTTTTGAATGCTCTCTGAACATTCTGAAACAGGTAAATAGTAACTTTTGAATAACGTTAAAGTTAAATAGCAACATTTAAGTAACATTTTAAAAAGGTTAGATGAATAAAAATATTTAAGATGAAAATGTTCCATGAATGATACATTAATAATGTTTTTGTGCTAAGATTTTGAGAATGTTATTAAAGGCCAAAGTTTGTAACTTTGCTTAAGTCAAAGTTACAAACAAACGTTCATTCAAAGTTCTCAAGTTTCTTCTTTTTCAGTTACAGACAATATCTCGTTAACAACAAACGTAGTAAATAGTAATGTTTAAAAAAATCAACATTTAAGTAGGCCTAGCATTTAAAATAACGTAAAAATAAAAACATTTAAGAAAAAATGTTTGTTGAATGATGTATAGCCTACATGTTTATGTGCTAATGTTTTGAGAACGTTATTAAAGACCATAACTTGGATTAAACGTTCTGTTAACATTACTGGAAGCATGTTTGTTCATAACTTTTACTGTTCTCTACTTTTTCAATTACAGACCGCATTTTGTGAACAACTTGTAGGAAAACAAGTAGTAATAACTTACTAAAAAACCCTTCCATGAATGATGTATAAATATCATTTTTGTGCTAATGTTGAGAACGTTATTAAAGACCAGATCACATGGAATGAACACTCTGTTAATGTTACTGGAAGAAGGTTTGTTGATAACGTTGTTTTGACAGACAGACAGCGTCGGGTGCCGGTGGAGAGATGCGCTACACGTTTAAGCCAGACGACTGTATGGTCATCAGTATTCCTCTGGGAAGCCTCAAGAACATGAGAGACGGACAGCTGATGCCCGACAAATTCACCTGCGTCTTCAAAGACGCTTACAAGGTCTTTCTTAAAGGACGGCCAAAGGAGCTTGGGGTGCGTGCAACATTAAAATGCATAATATTATTCATGAGTTTTTTAGAGTTTAGTTTCAGTTTAATATCTGCAGACAGAAGAGTTTCTCTCGAAACATACCAGATGTCAGAGCAAATCAACAGGAATTCAGTACGGGAGATTATTATCTGGGGCACTAGTCAGTTTCAGTGGTATTTTTGGCCCGAATGCTGGTTGATTTGTGACCCTGATTCCATCACATGAGCATTTCTATGTTATCATTTTAAATTACAACAAATATATGCATACTACTGACTCTGTTATATAAACTCAATGAGGGCCGAAAGTCTGAGAGCAGATGTGAAAATGCTTCTTTCAGTTTCAGTTGAAGAATTTAGTTCATTCCACATTATCATTAGAATGTCTGGAGTAAAAAGTTGAATTTAAAAACATGAGAAGCTCTCAGTATTTAGTGTGTGTCTGTTTTTCTGGCGCTGCATGAACTAAACCTGATGATTCTGTTCTACACTCTCAGACAGAAAGGTACAAAACACTGGTACACTAGTGGTACCCTTTCATAAGCTAATAACATGTACTTTAATGTATTAATATATTTCTAAAATACTTTTAAAATAATTCATATGTTTCATTAAGTTACTAATACAGTCATGGCCAAAAATATCAGCACCCTTGGTAAATATGACCAAAGAAGGCTGTGAAAATTAATCTGCATTGTTAATCCTTCTGATCTTTTATTTAAAAAATTCACAAAAATCTAACCTTTCATTGGATAATAAGAATTTAAAATGGGAAAAAATAAAATTAATTTAAAATTTCTCTAATACACATTGGCCACAATTATCGGCACCCTTTTATTCAATACTTTTTGAATCCTCCATTTGCCAGTTTAACAGCTCTAAATGTTCTCCTATAATGCCTGATGAGGTTAGAGAACACCTGACAAGAGATCAGAGACCATTCCTTCATCCAGAATCTCTCCAGATCCTTCAGATTCACAGCTTCTTCTCTTCAGTTCACCTCACTCATTTTCTATAGGGTTCAGGTCAGAGGACTGGAATGGCCATAGCAGAACCTTGGTTTTGTGCTCAGTGACCCATTTTTTGTGTTGTTTTTGAGGTTTGTGTTTGGATTATTGTCCGGTTGGAAGATCCAAACATGGCCCATTATAAGATTTCTAACAGGGTCAGTCACTTATTGATTTTTTATATGTTGGTATTTAATAGAATCCATGATGCCATGTGTCTGAACAAGATGTTCAGGACCTCCAGCAGAAATATAGGCCCACAACATCAAAAATACAGCAGTATATTTCATTGTACACATGGGGTACTTTTTTATCCCTGTGTGCACCAAACCCATCTTGAGTGTTTGCTGCTAAAAAGCTCATTTTTTAGTTTCATCTGATCATAGAAGCCAGTCCCATTTGAAGTTACAGTCATGTCTGATAACTGAATATGCTGGAGTTTGTTTTTGGATGAGCTAGGAGAATTTTTCTTGAAACCCTCCCAAACAACATGTGGTGATGTAGGGACTGTTTGACAATTTTTTTAAGGTTTTCTGACCCCGAGACTCAACTATATTCTGCAATTCTCCAGCTGTGGTCCTTGAAGAGTGTTTAGCCACTCAAACTCTCCTCCTCAGCGTGCATTAGGACGATATAGACACACGTCCTCTTCCAGGCAGATTCATAACATTTTCTGTTGATTGGAAATTCTTAATTATTGCCCTGATGGTGGAAATGGGGATTTTCAATGTTTTAACTCTTTTCTTACAGCCACTTTCTATTTTGTGAAGCTCAACAATCTTGTTCTTCACATCAGAAATATATTTTTTGTTTTTTCTCATTGTGATGGATGATTAAGGGAGTTTGACCTTTGTGTTCCTCATATTTATAATGCTGTGGAACAGGAAGTCATGGCTGGACAATTTCATGCTCCTAGTCACCCTGGTGTGCTAAACAATTTAAATATGAATGGGAATATACTTAAGAGATATTTTACTCATAAGAATTTCTAGGGGTGCCAATAATTGTGGCCAACATCCATTGGAGAAAAACATTTATTTCATCATGAGATTTTCTCCCCCATTTTAAATTCTTATTATCCAATGAAAGCTTAGAGTTTTGTGATTTAAAAAAAAATAAAAGATCAAAAGGATTAACAATGCAGAATAATTTTCACAGCCTTCGTTGATCATATTTACATGATCTGAGCGTCTGTACAGAGTCACATGATCTATGAAGTTAATTTATGTACATTTCATTAGTAACCTAGAAATAATGCAGAATATGAAATATTCTTGTTTTACCTCAATTTTTTCCTGGCCAAAATCTATTTTAAAAATATGCTAAATATGTGTCATGAGAAGCTGAATAAAATGTATTTAGTTTCAACCTTCATATACCCAAAATATATTTCATAATGTATTACTTTTGTCTTCAAATGTGACTTAATTAATGTATTTTCTTGAATTGAAATATATGGAGGGCGTATGCATGCTTTAAAAAAAATAAAAATATATATATATAATATATATATATACATATACAGTATTAAAATATATATTTTTAAAAATATACAAAATGTGACCAAAATTATATTAGTAGAAAATATATTTACATAAATATATTTTGGAACATATTAGCAAAAATATTATTGCCCATTTTTTGGATTTTTTAATATTTTTAAAAATATATATTTCTGCCATATGGAACAATTTATGCAGGTTTCTCATGGAAAACTTATGGTGATCTCAGTCTGTTTTGTTATTATTCATGTGTCTGTTATTTGTGGTTTCAGGCAGCTCAGCTCAGCATCGGAGTGTTTGTGATCTGCATCGGCAGCCTCATTACTCTTGAATACGGTCCGTCTCATCTAGTGTACACCCTACCTAGTGCCCTGGTGAGAACGTAGAGATCCTGTCTGCATTTCTCTTCAGCTTTCATCAGTGTAAACACACACATCTCTCAGACAGTCTCTGAACATTCAAGATGATACTAAATCTGTGTTTTAACAATTTATTTTTAGTTCATTGCAAGTGGCATTCTGTCATTTGCAGCTGGAAATTCTCCATTCATGCCTGTGGTGAGTGAACAAATATTGTTCATAATCTATTTTTAATCATGACTAAAACTGAATTTAATGATTTATCATCTTTGTTCTTGTTCTGAAAGGTGAAGCTGTCCTTCATATTCAACATTATCAGCCTTTTCTGGTCAATCGCAGCTATAGTTCTCTGTCCGTTTTTGGATGAAGGACATCCGGGTTGGGTAATTTGTGATTGTTCATAACTTCATAACTTATTGAAGTCAGAGTTGCAGAAATGTCCATACATCTCATTCATTTATTTGATTTTACAGAATAACAGCTCAAATGACAATATAAGGGTACGTTACAGCAAACAGACATTTGGACACACTTCTGAACTGATGTTGTCATTGTGGATATTGTTATTGATTGACATGTTTTTCTCCAGGGAAACATGTTTGTGGGGCTGAAGGTGGTGATCGGTGTGTTGTGTGGGTTTGAGCTGATTCTGGCTCTGATTCTGATCTTCTGGGAGAGTAAAGCTGTGTGCCGATCTCACTTCAACACTCTGGTAATTTAACATTCAGTTTGAAAACAACAAAACATGCTGAACAATGTTCAAACGCACTCAAATATCTGTTATTTGTCTTTGTTTCGACGCAGCCCTTGATCACCATCAAGCAAGAGGTTTGATCAGACAGGTGAGATCGAGCAAAAATGACCCATTTGTGAACTGAACTTTTATAACATCTGAACTGAACGTGTATTAATGTGTATATAAATGCTTGTTTAATGCCTTTTTCTGTAGCTCAGCTGGTGCTGCAGTGTCAGGGTCATGGGTTCGATTCCCAGGGTGTGAATAGATCAAATGTTTAGCATGAATGCACTGTAAAATGCTTTATAAATGTGTTTGCCAAATGCATAAATATAAATGTGCCACAAGTTTTCTATGCATTTGCTCACTATTAAAGTACTGAGTACTGTTTACCTCTCATCATCTGTTTGTGCAATACTGGATAGCAATCAGTCAAGCTACTGTATTATATATATATATATTGTATTAAATATATACAATTTTATATTACTTAATATAAATGTTTTAAGTATTAATATATATATATATATATTAGTGCTGTCAAACGATTAATCGCATCCAAAATAAAAGTTTTTGTTTACATAATATATGTGTGTACTGTGTATATTTATTATGTATATATAAATACACACACGTGCATGCATATATTTAAGAAAAATGTGTTGTGTATATAATAAATATATTTATATATAATATATATTATATGAATATAAATATATACATGTAAATATTTTCAAAATATATACTGTGTGCATTTATATATATATATAATGTGACAGCACTAATATATATATTTATATAGAGAAACCATTTAGTTTTAATTGCAAATTAACGATTTATTATTTTTGTTGGTTTTGTGATAAGTTTAACATCATCATACTGACACTACAAGAACGCAGGGTTTCATTATAACATCTTGCTGTGAAAACATTTGCTGGTGTGACTCGTGTTCGTGAGTTCTTCAGTAAAAACCACAGCTGCTGCTGACCATGAAGACGTGTGACGTTCAGGAGGTGTTAAAATACAAGAAACAACTACAACAGATGAACAGTTCATTTACAAAAACAGATCATTTAAAAATCATGTTCTTTTTTATCCTGCATTCCAATTAATCAAACTGCAGTTGGGTTGTTTTGATCAAGTAATAATAACAAAAATAAATAAAAATAAAGCTAAGTAACAAAAACATAACACAAAAAAACTATTTTTATGAAAATTAATAAATATCTGTTTTTGCAAATAACCTCTTCAGATTCTCATGGCACACAATACTTTACATGTATGTCTAGTGGTTTGCAGAATTTAATGCAACATCAAATATAACTTATTTTACCACAATCAAAAATAAACAGCTATAAAGCCCTCAAAATGTATTTGGACATTTCAGTCATGCTTAGTGCATGAATGCCCTTGCATTAAATACAAATATCAAAATATTTATCGTAAAGAAACACACTTACAATCAAAACATTTGTGAAAAAGATAGTTGTTTGAAATGAGAGATATTGCCGCAGTCCTTTCCATGCAAAATGAAACAAATTGATTCTCATGCAACTGGAGATAATTGTAATGATATTTTCCAAGAAGTGCTATTTAAAATGCACGTTTGTCTACTTTTTGGGGCCACTGTATGACTGAGGAAATCTCAATGCCACGTTTGCCACTGTTAGTGTAATGACACTCAACACAACAGCGTGACCTTCAGCGCGTGAGAACCTCTAGCGCCGCTGCACGTTTTGACCCTTTCGGCTTGCCATACCGGCTGCACGCCTAGCACTGCATGCAAACCAATGAAAATGCAGGAATTGTCTGTTTTCCCCCAAAGCGTGTGCCATCTTTCCGCTCCCTGCATGCATCTCTCTCCCCGAGCAGCTGGTTGTGTTGTGCGTGCATTAGGAGCCGGATTGCACACATGCATGGCCGACATCCGGGTTGCATTCGTGCAGCAGACGCCAGAGGGAGAGAGAGCCGCTAACATCACGGTAAATCAAAGGTGAAGCCAGGAGAGAGAGGAAAGAGCATGACTTCCGCGTTCGGCTCCAGGACTCTGAGTAAAGATGATGTGAACTACAGGATGCATTTCCGCATGATCAACGAGCAGCAGGTGGAGGACATCACCCTCGACTTCTTCTACAAGCCTCACACCATCACCCTGCTCACATGCACCGTGCTCAGCCTCATGTACTTCGCGTTTACGCGGTGAGTGACGCACAACGCCAATGTCACACAAAGAACCGCGATGACGGCATGTTACTATAGCAACACTTCATCGCGCAGCTCCGTTTCATATAGTAATCATGTCTAAATCTGAATTCTCTGGCTTTAAGTGCGTGTTTGTAGTGCTGGGGTCACCTATGTGCTGTTAGGTGTTAACACAACGATCTTCTAGCTAGCGGATCCACGGTCTTTCACTTCCGGGAAAACTAATAAAAATATTGATGACGTCACCGCGTACTCGGGGGCTTGTGCAGTTTTATTCTATGCGATCAGCGATTTCTGTCATCTGAAGTAGCAAATCATGCATCATGTATGAGAAGTTAACTAAAGACTGGCTGTTTATATTCTTTTTTTTTTATTAAAGTCAGCTTGTAAGTTATAGTCATGGTCCCTGTACCCAGGGCCGTGGGTCCCTAGAGGATTGGGGGCCCCCTGAAAAAATATTGATGTGGGCCCCCCCCCCACACACACATATCATATACTGTACAATATACAAACATGGAATCAAATTGCATGCTTTTTGTGGTTTTCATAATATCTCAGTTATATAACTAATAAAATATTAGAATTATTCACAGAACATGGGCCTATATAGTATAATTCCTGGATTTTGTGGGGCCCCCTGGGCGGTGACCTTTCACCCCACTAGCAACGGCCCTGCCTGTACCTTCTGGTCATTTGATTTTCTAATTAAAAAGAGAAATGAGAAACAGTTTGATTTTCGTTTTGTAATTTTGTTTAGGAAACGGATAAAAACAATAAGCTACATTTAGCTTACTTTTGTTGATGGGTAAAAATGACTGTGTTTTCACGGCTGCTCCATGTATTGACAATTTAGAGAAAGGACCTCTGTCATTTTGGTCATGCGAGTAAGACACCCACAATAACAACAAAACCCTTTTGTAAAGTAAAGAAAACAAACAGGGTGTACTTTCTGCCGTCTTGGGGCCTGTACCATGAAGCCGGTTTAGCTGGCTAGCCAGGTAAGTTTCAGTTTAGTTTGCACCAATCCTGGGTTTTAGATACCATGAAAGTGGCTTGGCTTTTAGCTGCATTCATTGGCATACTAACTTATTCCCCAAAGCTAACCTGCTCCGGGGCAGGTTATGTTCTGAGTTAGAGATCTCAAACTGAAATTGGACCAATCAGATGTGAGCAAAGTGACATCTCTGACACACAAAAAGTCACTCCCCCAGTTTGTCTTGCTCCAAATTAAAGGTCACTAGTACTAAAAAAAAATGTCTGGCTTTAATGATAATTACTTAGAGCTATTTTACAGGTGCATCTCAATAAATTAGAATGTCGTGGAAAAGTTAATTTATTTCAGTAATTCAACTCAAATTGTGAAACTCGTGTATTAAATAAATTCAATGCACACAGACTGAAGTAGTTTAAGTCTTTGGTTCTTTTAATTGTGATGATTTAGGCTCACATTTAACAAAAACCCACCAATTCACTATCTCAACAAATTAGAATACTTCATAAGACCAATAAAAAAAACATTTTTAGTGAATTGTTGGCCTTCTGGAAAGTATGTTAATCTACTGTATATGTACTCAATACTTGGTAGGGGCTCCTTTTGCTTTAATTACTGCCTCAATTCGGCGTGGCATGGAGGTGATCAGTTTGTGGCACTGCTGAGGTGGTATGGAAGCCCAGGTTTCTTTGACAGTGGCCTTCAGCTCATCTGCATTGTTGGGTCTGGTGTCTCTCATCTTCCTCTTGACAATACCGATAGATTCTCTATGGGGTTCAGGTCAGGAGAGTTTGCTGGCCAATCAAGCACAGTAACACCATGGTCATTGAACCAGCTTTTGGTACCTTTGGCAGTGTGGGCAGGTGCCAAGTCCTGCTGGAAAATGAAATCAGCATCTCCATAAAGCTTGTCAGCAGAAGGAAGCATGAAGTGCTCTAAAATTTCCTGGTAGATGGCTACGTTGACTGTGGACTTCAGAAAACACAGTGGACCAACACCAGCAGATGACATGGCAGCCCAAATCATCACTGACTGTGGAAACTTCACACTGGACTTCAAGCAACATGGATTCTGTGCCTCTCCACTCTTCCTCCAGACTCTGGGACCTTTATTTCCAAATGAAATGCAAAATGTACTTTCATCTGAAAAGAGAACTTTGGACCACTGAGTTCTTTTTCTCCACAGCCCAGGTAAGATGCTTCTGATGTTGTCTCTGGTTCAGAAGTGGCTTGGTAGCCCTTTTCCTGAAGACGTCTGAGCGTGGTGACTCTTGATGCACTGACTCCAGCTTCAGTCCACTCCTTGTGAAGCTCTCCCAAGTGTTTGAATCAGCTTTGCTCGACAGTATTCTCAAGCTTGCTGTCATCCCTGTTGCTTGTGCACCTTTTCCTACCCAAATTTCTACCCAGTCAACTTTGCATTTAATATGCTTTGATACAGCACTCTGTAAACAGCCACACCTTTCAGTAATGACCTTCTGTGACTTACCCTCTTTGTGGAGGGCGTCAATGTTCGTCTTCTGGACCATTGCCAAGTCAGCAGCCTTCTCCATTATTGTGGTTTCAAAGAACAAGAGATACCCAGAATTTATACTGTAGGGATGGTCATTTATTGAAACTCAAATGTAGATATTCTAATATTTTGAGATACTGATTTTTGACTTTCATGTGCTGTAAGCTCTAATCATCAAAATTAAAACAAAAAACTTTTGAAATATTTTACTTTACATGTAATGAATCTAAAATATATGAAAGTTTCACTTTTTGAAATACCTTACAAGAAAAAAATTAACTTTTTCATGACATTCTAATTTATTGAGATGTACCTGTGTGTGTGTGTGTGTGTATATATATATATATGTGATATATATGTGTGTATATATATGTGTATATATATATGTGTATATATATATGTGTATATATATATGTGTATATATATATGTGTATATATATATATATATATATATATATATATATATATATATATATATATATATATATATATATATATATATATATATATATATATATATATATATATATATATATATAAATTGCGACCAAATTATGTGCTCGTGTGACCAACTGAGAAAGTTAGTCGCAAAAGAGCGGCCAGTGGGAAGAATGAGTCTAGAGCCCTGGATTTGTATTTGTATTCTTTCGATCTTTGTTTTGTTTTTATAACTGTACTGCCGTAATGGTTTGTTTTGTACTGTTTTATAAATAATACATTTAAAAAATATATATTGTGCTACACGCTCCAAAGTCCCGATCTGAATCAAAAGATTCACAAACCCACACCGAAGTCCCTGTCTGAAATGATTCACGATACGCATCAAATGATTCGTGAACTATTTCAGATCGGGACTGTCACAGTCACAGCCAATGATGACAAAAGTGTTAGTTCCCATGCTGTCAGTTCCAGGCTCTTATAGCAGCATTGTCAATAGGAAATAAATTTATATTTTCAAAATGTCAAGAAGAACCTATTTTTCTGTTGTGTAATCACAAACATTCATTCTCTGACTCGTGTGTGATTGCGTCTGACTGCATCTTCTGTGTGTGTGTGTGTGTGTGTGTGTGTGTGTGTGTGTAAGTGTAGAGAATTGTGAAACTGTGGTGGAATAGAAACAGGAAGATGGGCTGGGTGTACGCGGGTTTTTTCAGTGTGTGACCGCATGTTTCCGTTGCAGAGATGATGGAAACCCTGACAATAACCTGTGGGTGGGTCTCATCCTGGTCATCTCCTTCTTCTTGGTCATCAGTGTTCTCGCCTTCCCCAACGGTAAGAGTCCTGAAGCCACGCTGAAGATCTCAGCGTCCAGTGCTTTCGGCCATAAGTGTTTTATGATCATGGTCACACATGTTCAGGCTCATAATAGGACTGCAACAAATGATTAGTTTGATAATCAGTTATTCTAATGATTATTTAAACAATTGTTTAAGTTTCGTTACAGTTTCTCCCATTCATAAGTATATGAGTGACCCGTCTGTGTATTTCTATAGTCTTTTGCTGCATCCCAATTCGCATATTATCCGTTCTTATTGGTATTCGAAAATAGAATTAGTATGTCCCAAATCATAGTGTGTTGAAAAGAGTATGCCAAAGATTCACGGATGGTGTACTACTTAAGATTAATATTCGAAGTGCAGATTGATGCACACTGACTAATATTGCCCACAACACATTGCGTGATGGAACTACAAGCATGCATAAAAAGTGTTTAAAAACTACAAACATGGCGGATATGCGAGACCGACGGGCGGGTAGAGAAATGGGTTTGCGTGATAAATAACTGATGTCTAACCTGATTAAAAAAATAAATATTTAATGTTATTCGCATTATATTTCATCTGCAGCAACACTGTGAACTTTTATAATGATACGTTTGGTCATTAACTTTTAAATGCAAACATATGAAGAGAGTTCTCTGCAAAGTAGACTCGCGACTAGCAGATCAACGTGCCTCTTCATTTCTCTTCAATACGGTAGGAAATTAAATGAAACGAAATGTGGATTTTGGTAACTGTGACAAGATGATTACAGTGCAGTTTAAACAGTGACAGGATGCATGTAACTAAGCAACAGAGTGTGTGTTAAAGATGCAGTTATGACCATAGATAGACATATACACATATATAATCTCTCTCTCTGGTTATGACGAAGTAGTTTGTCCCACCAAACTACCATTCTGCTTTACTGACTCAAAAGTATGTACTTTTTCTTCACAAAAAGAGAAAATACTTTTAGGGCATAGTATAAGTACGCGAATTAGGATGCAGCATTTTTTGTTTACATTCATAAGCCCCGTCTTCTTCCTCTGGACTGCATGTGGGAGCGCTGAGTACAGTCTTGCGCTACAGTGCCACACTGGTCAAACCATGTCATTGCAGGCCCTTATGTTCGGTCATATGAGACAATAAAAATAATTGTCAATGCTTTTTTATTGTCTATGATGTCAACTAATAACCCTCTTTGCCTTTTTTTCAGGTCCGTTCACAAGACCCCATCCATCAATATGGCGTATCGTGTTCGGTGAGTGGAAGCCTGGTAATACAGATGCACTGCGAGAGGATCTTTAAACATGAATAAATGATGAAAGGGCAGATCTGAGCTCGTCTCTGAGTGGTTGGGTCAGTAGGTTGGTGTGTTTCTCGTTTCTGAAGTGTGTGTTTGTGTGGTTGTGCAGGCTTGAGTGTGCTGTACTTCCTCTTCCTGGTTTTTATCATCTTCCTGAACTGGGAGCAGGTCAAGTCTCTCATGTACTGGCTGGATCCCAATCTGCGCTACGCCAAACGGGAAGCTGACATCATGGTCAGTGACGGTCAGCGAGATCTGACCCAGTTCTGTTGTTAAAGGAATAGCTCACGAATGCATTGTTCAAAATATTCTCTTGTGTTGGAGCTCACAAACCAGGCTCAGTGTAGTTAGCTCAAAGTACAACCATAAAAAAGTGACTTCAAATAAACATTAACTGAAATAAAATATTTGTAAAAGTTAAACTTATTTTATTTCAACTAGTTGCCAAGGAAACCATTCTCATTTTCATTTAGTTTAACTTGATATACTAAAATAACTCAAATAAAACTTAATGAAAACTATACAGACATATTAAAAAAAAACAAAGACAAATTATTTAAGCTTTTATTAAATTAAAATTATTTTTCAAAACATTTTTTTTTTAATTATTTAATTAAATGAAAAAGTAAAACAGACAACACATTTCATAATTCATTGGTCCCTATATTGTTGAATAATAATATCCATTATTGTTTTTTGCTGAAGGTTTATGAAGTTAAATAATTAGACATGTTCTTTGATTATTAAAATTAAGTCAAACCATTAAAATGTTTCAGTGTGTGTATCAGTAATAAGGCACATTTTAGAAAAATTATTTAAGATGCAGGAAAATGTAATAAAATATTTTTTATAATTTAATAAAATACTAATTTAATAAAATATTTGTACAATTTAATATTTATTAAAATCATTTGAATAAAATACATGTGATTACATACAATACAATTAAATACAGAATCCAGTTAAATTAAAATATGGCAAATTTTAGAAAAATCATTTAAGATAGAGGGCGAAATGAGAACATAAAAAAAATTACATAAAAATTATATTAATTTAATTGATTATACGTGGTTTTTGATTGATTAAAATTAAATCAAAACATTTTATTATTAAAATTAAATTAAAACAGTATATAGAAATTTTTTTTTTTTAAATATTTTAAAATGGACGAATTGAAAACATAAAACTTAAACTTAGTTTATTAAAGCTAGTTGCCAAGGCATCATGTCTCATTCTTGAAATGACTAAAACTGAAATAAAAATGAATAAATGCGATTTAGACGCATTAAATAAGACAAAAACATGCAAAATTAGTAAACATTTTAAAATGAAAATGAAAACAGAAAATGTAAAAATGCTATAATAAAAACTATACTAGTGTCAATGATACTAAAATAACACCATCACAAATCTCAGACTGATGCACTGTGTTCAGTTCAACACTGTTATGTCCTATAGCACCTTTAAAGGGATAGTTCACCCAGAAATGAAAATTCTGTCATTAATTACTCACCCTCATGTCGTTCTAAACCCGTAAGACCTTCGTTCATCTTCAGAACACAAATTAAGATCTCTTTGATGAAATCCGAGAGCTCTCTGACCCTCCATAGACAGCAAGGATCCTACCACCATCAACGCACAGAAACATAGCAAGGACATCGTTTAAAATAATCCATGTGACATCAGGGGTTCAATAGGAAGGTTATAAAGCTACGAGAATAATTTTTGTGCGCAAAGAAAACAAAAATAATGACTTTATTCAACAATTCATCTCCTCCGCGTCACCCTATAGCGTCATTTTGGAGAGAATCACATACATAAACAACGTATGTACGCAGATACATTGTTTACATTCAGATCAAAGCATAAACAATGTATCCACTTCCATACGTTGTTTAAGTTTGTGATACTCTCCAAAATGGCGCTATAGGGTGACTTGGAGGAGACGAATTGTTGAATAAAGTCGTTATTTTTGTTTTCTTTGCGCACAAAAAGTATTCTCATAGCTTTGTAAAATTACAGTTGATCCACTGATGTCACATGGATTATTTTAACAATGTCCTTGCTATGTTTCTGAGCCTTGATCGTGTTAGGATCCTTGCTGTCTATGGAGGGTCAGAGAGCTCTCGGATTTCATCAAAGATATCTTCATTTGTGTTCTGAAGATGAACGAAGGTCTTAAGGGTTTGGAACAACATGAGGGTGAGTAATTAATGACAGAATTTTTGGGTGAACTATCTCTTTAAGCACGTGTTAAACTGTTACTGCTGTGATGATTGACAGGAGTATGCCATCAACTGTCATGTGATCACCTGGGAGCGAATCCTCAGCCACTTCGACATCTTTGCCTTCAGTCATTTCTGGGGTTGGGGAATGAAGGCTCTGCTGATCCGCAGCTATGGACTGTGCTGGACCATCAGCATCACCTGGGAGCTGACCGAGGTAAAACACCTCACATTACTTCACTTACAGCATGAACCTGAGGAGAGTGTTCTTCTGACACACTGTTACACTGATTCATAGAAGACAATATATGATGTTTCACAGCTAATGACTGTTTGTTTATGTTTGCCAGAAAATAAAAGGAATTGTTACATTTCATTTGATTACATTTAAAAGGATTAAATAAAAAAACTCAGGCGCTTTCAGCTGTGAGTGAATTATGAAAAATGACAACGTTTCTGATTGGCCATTGCATTGAAGAAATCAACAGATATGTCTTCGATTGGATACATTGCAATGTGCAAAAACACGTTGGATAGTTTTCCAGATCTTTTAATTGTGTTTGCTTTAGTTTGAGGGTATTTAGCGCCGTCTAGTACCCCGTACAACCAGGCCTGGGCTGACATCAGAGATTCCATGACTGACGATATCAGGGGGGGCAACTGCCCCCCCTTGCCCCCCCCTAATGTCGCCCATGTATATAGACATTAAAAAGACAAGAACACAACAAAATTAATAAACTTCAATTAATTTAAATTAAATTATTATATTTAAATCACACCATTAAAACTAAGTCCATAACTAAAATTGAAATTTGGGATAAAAGAAAATTTGATATTGTTCAGCATCTGGCACCAAATCATATTTATTAATTTGTATTTAATTAATTTTTTTTTTTTTTTTTTTTTACAGAACATTTCACAATGCATTCTGGGATTGCTAAACTAGATTTTGAACCAAAAATCAAAATCTAGTTTAGCAATCCCAGAATGCATTGTGAAATGTTCTGTAAAAAAAAAAAAAAAAAAAAATTAATTAAATACAAATTAATAAATATGATTAATTCAGTTATTAATTAAATTCCACAATGTATTAATAAAATAGTTAAAACTACTTAAGTTAACTCCTTAACTCCTTATTACAGCGTCACATTGTTCATTAGAAACATGCTAATGGCATCATGTGAAATAAGCTGAAATCATTGGAGTCTGATGTGCGTTTGCTTGAAGAGACACAATAACTGGGGAATAATCTCTCTGCACAGCTGTTCTTCATGCATCTTCTTCCTAATTTCGCGGAGTGCTGGTGGGATCAGGTCATCCTGGATATTCTGCTGTGTAACGGTGGAGGGATCTGGCTGGGGATGACCGTCTGCCACTTCCTGGAGATGCGCACATATCACTGGGCCAGCATCAAGTAAGAAACCCCTCAAACACTGCCTTTAGGTTAAAATCTAAAGAGAACAGGGCTTTTTCAGTTCTTGGTCCTACACTCTGGAACTCTTTACCTTTATCCATCAGATCATCCCCTACGTTATCTTCTTTTAAATCTTCTCTTAAAGGGGTCATATGATGCGATTTCAAGTTTTTCTTTCTCTTTGGAGTGTCACAAGCTGATTGTGCATAGATAAGATCCCTGAAGTTGCAAAGACTAAAGTCTCAAACCCAAAAGAGATATTCTTTATAAAAGTTAAGACTCTGCCACGTCCTCCTAAAACGCCTCATTCAAACACGCCCCACATGTCTACGTCACGATGTGGGAAGATTTTCATAACACCGCCCAAATGTATATGCAAAGAAAGAGGGCGTGATTTTTATTCTCGCTGTAGTATTGTTGCTGCCATGTCCTGGAGACGCTGTGTTTCGTTGTGAAAGAGAAACTACTTTGTTTGGGATCCAAAAGAGGACACAACTAGAAATCAGTGGTTAAGTTGTATTTACAACACTGTTCCAGAACAGTTCAACACAAATATTAGAGTGCAGCGCATTTTACGGAGGACTGTGTCCTGAACCTGGAAGAGTAGCCTACAATGCTGGCTGCACAAAGACTGTTTCTATAAAGTGGAGCAAGAACAGTCTGGTGCTTCTGACTCACAGCCTGTAAGTATGTTTTCATATTTAAAGAATTTGCCACTGATGATTCAAACGTGAGTTTTGAGCTGTGTAGAGTAGTGCAGTGTAGTGAGTTTTGAGCAGTGGAAGACACAGAAACCAGCGATCTCATATGTATGCATATGAAAAATAATGCGGTCGTCAACACTAACCGCATATAAATGAAAACTGCCTAATGTTACCGAGTGAAATGTTGATCCAGAAAGTGGTAAAGGACTGTAAAGCTTTGGGAGTACTGATGGAAGCCATCTACTGCATCTTTGCTTTGATAATATTACTGAATATGATCCAGATGTAGTATTTGCTAAAAATTTGATTTACTCAGCTTTTTGCTCAAAATGTTGCTTTTTTTTATGAAACCTACCTACATTAAACAATGCTTGAAGCTAGAATAAAACAATTTTTTTGTTTGAAAGTAGAAGATCAGATCTTTATTTTGATGTATTGCATGTTCAAATGTTTTGTTTTGTTTCTGTTATTTTTTCTTTTGTTTGGTGATGTTTGTATTATTAAATTATTTTAAAAAATGTCTGTCTTAATGCTTTTTGTTGGTTGGTATTTCTGATGTTTTGGCGGTGCAGCACCTCGGTCAGCACTTGTTGCTTTTAAGGAGCTATGTACATAAACTTGAGCTTGACCTTCTGAGAGTGTTTGTCAGAGACTGACGGTGCTGAATGACTGTGTTTGTGCCGCACAGAGACATCCACAGCACCACGGGGAAGATCAAGCGTGCCGCTCTGCAGTTCACGCCGGCCAGCTGGACATACGTGCGCTGGCTTGACCCGAAGTCCTCCCTACAGAGAGTGATGGGAGTCTATCTGTTCATGATCATATGGCAGGTCTGTCCATTCACTTCTCTATCAGCCAATGTTAACAAATAAAACACTTCACTGGGGCCTTAAATTCATACAGGTTATTAAAGTTTACTCAAACCATTAAAACTGAATCTAGCACGATTAAAACAGAAAACATGGAATTTGGGAAAACATACGTTGGATTTTATAGGGCAATTTCATTGATTTTTAATGAGAGTGACTTATATATTAAAGCAATAAGCCCCAAGAAGCCGTGGTTTACAGTGAATTTATAACAGCTAAGGGGCGTTGTTAGGCACGACGCGAAGCGGAGTAATATAAACCCCCTTAGCTGTTATAAATTCACTGTAAACCACGGCTTCACGGGGCTTATTGCTTTTATAAAACGGTTATTCCATATAGTTAGTAAGGTTTCACAAAATAAAACCGAGCAAATAAGTGTAATGATATTAATAAAAACAGTATTCTTCCACCAAACAATGTAGTTCCTCAGAAACAGTTGTGGTTGGAACCACAGGTCTATTATATATCTATCTATTCTATTATCTATTCTATTAGATCAGTGGTTCCAACCACTACTGTTTCTGAGGATCTACATTGTTTGGTGGAAGAATACTGTTTTTATTAATATAAACCTATGGTTGGAACAAAGTGGTTGCCGAGCAACACACAAAGTAAACAAAGTTTGTAGTGTAATTTACAACGGCTTTGAACGTGGCTCAACCAATCAGAATCAAGGACTGGAACTATCCGTTTTATAAAATTAATCACATAATTGCTCTCATTTTAGGTTTGGTTTAAATCCTAGTTAGTTTAGCAATCCCAGAATGCACTGTGAAAAACAAAACAATAATTAAAATTGATTTCTTTAAGTGTGTTATATAATAAGTATTAATTATCTTTCTCATAATTCTATATGCATCATAGTGCATACCTGCATATACATGCGCATATATATATATTTATACTACGGGGCCGTTGAATGCTTGAATCTGATTGGCTGACGAACGTTCTAAGGTGTGCAATTATTTTCAGGGAAACGCGGCGAACGTAGTTCCAGGCACCGCATTACATGACCATATCACTTCTCCAAATGATTTGCATTATTTCAAAGGTCCTTACAGCCTAAAACAGCAAAAGAACCAAAACCCACAACGACACTGGCCAAACAAATAAATATAGTAAACAAAAGGATAAAAAAGACAGATCATATCCATGATTTTGCCACAAAATTACGCTTTATTATGTACGGAAAGCACATACTCTCTCTCTCCCTCACAGACAGTTTGCACACGTTAACATAAGCGCTAATGTTGTTAGAGCTACTCTGATGATTTTATCAGTAACAGTTTAACAACTTAAAAACTACATGACTTCTCACAAGCGAGGTAACAACAACGGCGCTGTTCGTGAAGAAAATTAACTTTAAGTTTCACTATAATTAGAGACATTGCTGCCGAACACTTTTGAGAGACACACAGACTCACAGAGGTAATCTCTCTCTCTCTCATAACTTAGTTATTAACTGCATTAGTCTGCTATCAACGGCTCAAGCCTCCGTTACGGGTTAAAATGACGTTTTGGATTTAGCAAGGGAGGCGTTGGATGAGATGCGGAAGAAATAATCCTACTCACAATAGCGATTTAAGTAGAAAAACCGGACGAATGCCTTGAAATATATCATCTGATCGATGTCTTGAGGTGTGGCAACCGTAGTATAAGCAGAATAATTGACTTCGGTCCATTGAATTATTAGAAAAATAATGCACACCCGAGGTGTAACGGCCATGACGCGAATCACCACCTCGGGTGTGCATTATTTTTCTAATAATTAAACAGCCCGTCATCAATTATTCCTTACATATATACATATACATATGTATATTTATATGTATATATATATATATATATATTGTGTGTGTATATATACATACATACATGCATACATACATACATACATACATACATACATACATACATACATGCATACATACATATACATATACTATACATATATATATTACATATACATATACATATACATATACATATACATATATATATATATAATATATATATATATATATTATATATATATATATACATATATATATATATATATATTATATACACACATACACATACACACATATATATATGAAACTAATTAATTTAATTAAAATCCAATTTATTAATATTTTTGACTTCATCTTTCATCTTTTGTTTAGTCTGTCTCCAGATTATATAGTGAGAAATATTGATAAATATGTTTAATTAAATACCAGTTTATTAATATTTCTCATTTAATCTCTAATCTTTTTTTGAGTCTTTCTTCAAATTATATGGTGAGAAATATTGATAAATATATTTAATTAAATACCAGTTTATCAATATTTCTCACCTCGTCTTTGTATTTTATTTTATTAATTTACATTTTTTGGGGTGGAGTCTGTCTCCAAATTATATAGTGAGAAATATTGATAAATATCATTAATTTGTTAACACTTTACAATAAGTTTCCATTTGTTAACATTAGTTAACTACATTAGTTAGCATGAACTAACAATGAAAAATACTTCTAAAGCATTTATTAATCTTAGTTAATGTTAATTTCAACATTTACTGAATAAATGATTAAAACTGAAAGTTGTTAATATTATTTAAAGGACCTGAGCTGACATTAACTAACAATAAACAGTTGTTTTTATTAACAATGTTAACAAAGATTAATAAATACTGTAACACAGGTATTGCTATTGTTAGTTAATGTTAGTTAGTGCATTGACTATCATTAACTAATGGGAGCTTATTGTAAAGTGTTACCGTTAATGAAATGCCAATTAATACATTTTAATAATCCAATTATTACTTATAATTAATCCAATTTATAAAATAATTAAAACTACTTGAGTTAACGATAACAGTCTTAGTCAGTGTTTTATTTTAGTTTTTTATTGTCAGCATAAAAAGTAACTAGTTTAACCAGCTCTAACTAGTTCAGAAGTGTGGGTCACATGAGTTCTCCTGAGAGAACGGGCTCCGCCCCCGAGCCGTTTCCACGGCGATGAAAGGCCGCTCTTCATTCTCTATTGTGTGCGAGGAGGCCGGTCCCCTCGCTCCCTACTGAGGGCCCTTTAAACAGTCATTAAATGTCTTTGAGATGGGATTTGGAGGAGGAGATGCTTCACAGACTCTCAGCAAATCAGCTGCCAGTACTGTGAATCTCTGAAGCACAATCTCAACCAGTGTCACTGCATTCTGAGGATAAATATGGGATTTCACACTAATGTGGCTTTGAAAAAGTAGTAATATTTCCTCTGCTTGCTTGTTAGGTTTTTAGATCATTTGCCTTATTTGAAGTAGGTTATAAAAACAGAGCGACTACATGTGATGTGCAAAAAATGATGTTTTAAATCAGATTTTCTGAATCTCAGCTGCTTGTTTATATTGTTGCAAAATGTGAACTATATTATCGCACAGCTGTAATTTGATAAATGCAACTAAGGCATGAAAATATTACCCTTTTTTTTTTTTTTTTTTTTTATTGCTTAGAAACTAAGGCCTGGTTTCACAAACGGGGCTTAGCTTAAGCCAGGACTAGGCCTTAGTTTAATTAAGATATTTAAGCAACTTTTACGAGAATGCCTTAGAAGAAAACGTTACAGGTGTGCATCTTGACTCAGAACAATGACACTGACATATTTTAAGATATGTCCGAGCAAGATATTTTTAGTTGAGACAGCTCAAACATGCATTTTAGTCTGGGACTAGCTTAAGCCTTGTCTGTTAAACCGGGGGTAAAAGTGATACTTGAGGCCCACTTAGTGGAACATTCACTCATAAACCTAATCTTTAGACCAAGTCTACAAAACTACAAGCACATTACATGCTTTAAACTCAGTTTGATATCTTAAAACAACTTTCTGCAGAACTCTAAACACAGTTCTCTATATTACACACATCATTCGAAACTAACGGCTCTTGTTTAATTTGGGAAACACTGCTTTAATGCCACACTCATTTACTGATGACCTACACACAGAGATCATGTGTGAAAACACTTACATCATTTGTTCACTTCGTAATCAAAACTCGTTTTTTTTTTTTTTTTTTTAGAAATAAATTATTTTTACCCACTTGCATTTCTGTTTACATTGTATCCATATTGTACAAAGCACTTTATAAATAAAGATAACTTTCTGACTTGGCTTATATGTGTCCCTGCAGCACAAAACCTTAAGTCGCTGGGGTATATTTGTAGCAATAGCCAAAAATACATTGTATGGGTCAAAATTATAAATTTTTCTTTTATGACAAAAATCATTAGAATATTAAGTAAAGATCATGTTCCATGAAGATATTTTGTAAATTTCCTACCGTAAATATATCAAAACTTAATTTTTGATTAGTAATATGCATTGCTAAGAACTTCATTTGGACAACTTTAAAGATGATTTTCTCAATATTTAGATTTTTTTGCACCCTCAGATTCCAGATTTTCAAATATTGTCCTATACATCAATGGAAAGCTCATATTTCAGCTTTCAGATGATGTATAAATCTCAATTTAAAAAAATTGACACTTATGACTGGTTTTGTGGTCCAGGGTCACACATGCATATTCAGTGTTTATACAGTATATACAGTACAGATTGTTTCACAGCAGCTTCACAATAGTATCAACATTCACATTCTGCTGTAAAGCAGCTCTAACAAGTCAATAGTGTCATTCTACAGCTCTAGTCAGTTCAGTATTGATCCAGTTCAGTTACATAACTGTGTAAAATTCATCAGTCATATGTACTGTATATACAGTGTATGTGCATATGCATGTACAGTATGTGCGAAGAGTTAAAACAGTTTTCAAAGAAGTGTTTGCTTTTGTAAGATGTGTGTGATGTTTTGTATGTTGTGTGTTTGTGTGTAGAGTTTTGAGAAATGGAGCCATAGTTTCAAAAACTGTGTAAGCATTTTGAAAAAACTGTAATATAATAATATATTATGCTATAAATTAATATAAACTATATAAAACTACATAAAATAATATAAACATCAACATCATGATTTTCTGTACAGCTGTGTACTGTAAAAAACTCTATACAAATAATATTTGTAGGTGTAAATTAAAATCAGTTTGAATCATTTCAATAACATTTTCGTTACTTTAAATAATATAAATGTTAACTTCAGTTAAAATATTTGCAAGGCAACAATTGTCATTTTCTTTTAACTTGATCAACTTCTTTTAACAAGTTTAACTTGATCTACTAAAATAACAAACTAAAACTAAAATAGAAAATAATAAAAACATATTTAAAAATGAAACAAAAACAATAAAATTACTAAAACTAACTAAAATTAGCTTGAAAGCAGAAAAAATGTAATATAATTTAAAATATTAACAAAGTATAATATTTAAATGATATTAAAATAACACTTTTTGAAATTGTAATAAATGATTAAATGCAGTCGATTATTAAAGTTCAATCAAAGCATTAAAACAGAATTATCAGTGTTGAATGGCAGATTTCTCAGTATTTGTAATGCACATTTGACGTGACAGTCGCACCAAAATGCAAACTAATCTGTTAATAGATTCATTCATATTAGTTCTCTACTGCATAAAACTTTATTAAAACTGTTTCTTTCCCTCTGATCTTAACAGTGTTGAGGAAAGTTACTTTTAAAACTAATGCATGATTACAATGTTGCGTTACTCCCTAAAAAAGGAACTAATTACGTTACTTAGTTACTTTTTATGGAAAGTAATGCATTACGTTACTTTTGCGTTACTTTTTAAATCTGGGCAGGGCTTGCTTGTTTGTTTTAATATAAAAAAGTTCTTCTTTTACAAATGTAAAAGCCCGTTCACAACAGAAGTGAAATGAATACGCCTCAGTCTGAAGGAAATGTAAATTCACGTCTGTACAGTAGAGGGCGCAGCTCAAACTAATCACATGAAGAATATGACGCAGAAGAAGAAAGTTCAACACTATTCAGCAATAACTAAAATGAAACAAATTTTTTGCTTAGTATGGTTGATTTGGATCATCGAAGGTCAGTAGCAAAGACTTTGGTTAATAAAATGGGATTAAATACATAAATGACATTTGTCTTATTTAACATTTAATTATTGCAGGTTTGCATAATATTCTGAGTTTGCATGTGACTGTTTTTATTGATTTTGAGGAATACTGAATGTGTTTTTGTGCAGGTGAGATGAGTAAACACATGTTCATATTTAATCTAGAACTACAGTAACATCATGTTCACACACAACGCTCTGCACTTACTCCTGATTTCTGTCACCATGGCAACACGAGCTGTCACTCAATACATGAGAAACAAAGTACTTATTTTTAATAATAACTCAGATATTTCCTTCTAAATTAAAAAGTAATGCGTTACTTTACTAGTTACTTGAAAAAAGTAATCTGATTACGTAACTCGCGTTACTTGTAATGCATTACCCCCAACACTGGTTCTTAAGGATCAGTTTAGTTTTAGGTTTAGTTTGTTGTTTTGGTTGATTGGTTTATTTTCCTCTGTCTCTGACTCAAGCTGACGGAGCTGAACACATTCTTCCTGAAGCACATCTTCGTGTTCCCAGCATGCCACGCTCTCAGCTGGTGCCGGATCCTGTTCATCGGGATCATCACTGCTCCTACTGTACGGTAAGTGACGAACACACATTTTAGACTTTTATTTAGTGCAAAATAGACCTAAATGCCATTTGCAGCTCATTAAAATTTTATTTTAAAATGTATACATTTTTTTTTTTTTTTTTTATCTGATTAAAATTAATAAAATAAATAATTAATATAAAAACAATCAAATAAAAATGTGATGCCTGCACACCTGAATCATTAATTAAATTATAATGTAAAATTAAAATTGATTAAAAATGTAACACAAAAATGGATAAAATTTAAATAAATAATATTAATGTAAAAACAATCCAATAAAAAAATCTAACCTGAATCATTTTAATATAAAACAATCAAATGAAAATGTAATGCCCACACACCTGAATTAATTAAATCATAAAATGTTTAATTAAAATGGATTAAAAATGTTACATAAAAATAAATATTAATATGAAAGCAAGCCAATTAAAATGTGATGCCTGCACACCTCAATCATTAATTAAATCATAATGTAAAATTAAAATACATTAAAAATGTTACATAAAAATGTATAAAAATCTCAATAAATAATATTAATATGAAAACAAGCCAATTAAAATGTAATGCCTGCACACCTGAATCATTAATTAAATCATAACAATTTAAAATTAAAGTAACAAAAACTGAATTTTTGTTTTTAAATAAATAATAATATAAAAACAATCCAATGAAAATGTCATGCCCACACACCTGAATCATTAATTAAATACTAAAAATGTAAAATTAAAATTGATAAAAAATGTAACAAAACTGATCAAATTTAAAAAAGTAATATTAATATAGAAACAATCAAATTAAAATGTAACCTGAATCATTTACTGGTGCATGGGATGAAAATGCAATATAAACTTATTTTTTTTTAATTTAATTAAAAGTCACACTTACTAAAACAACAGTATTTGTTTACTTGCATGTCATGATGTGACCATTAAATAATATCAGAGAAATATGCAAATGTGTTAAATGATTGAAATGTTGATTTAAAGTAAGTATTGTTTACTGACAGACATGCTCTGCTGAAGTGTGGCGTCAGACCCAGAGCGTGTGTTAGTGACTGATGTGATCTGATGTTCCTCTGCTCTGATGTTTAGGCAGTATTACGCGTATCTGACGGACACACAGTGTAAGCGGGTCGGGACTCAGTGCTGGGTGTTCGGGTGAGTCTGAGCGCTTCTCGTGGGAATCTGGAGCTGCCGGTCAAACGTTGAACCACAAACCCACATGAAAGCTGCTGTTCCACTGCTGTATTGCTGTATTAGCTTATCTCAGATATGAACTAACACAATGACCTAGATTTGAGTTATATTGTGCCAAACATCTGGATTAAACCAGTTAGATTTTATCTAACATCCATCAGCTTCATGTTGTACAAAGTCCAGTAGAACGAACGTAGAGCTGCACGATATACTGACATAAAACTGATATTGCTTAGTGCATTTGTCAAATGCATATGAGATTTAATGAAATGAATATATGCAGCTTCACTCTGATGAATAAAATCATGAGTATAATTATTTAAATTATTATTAGGGCTGTCAAACAATTAATCAAGATTAATCTAGAATAAAAGTTTTTGTTTACATAATGTGTGTGTACTGTGTATATTTATTATGTATATATAAATACACACACACAGTATATATTTAGAAAACATCTACATGTATTTACATGTATATATTTATTTATAATATAACTTCCCTTCAAAATAAAGGCTTGATGGTTTAGCGATATTTTTGCAGTATTAAGTTCTTTTTTGTAATTTTACAGTAAAATAAAAAATAAATCTTTATTTTTATTTTGCTCAATATTTTTGTTTCATAATAATCACAATAAAATCATGATGATCATTATTATTTATTTTATTATTTTATAGGCCTATGAATTTTTTAAATCATTATTTTGATGCAGATGCACTCTGCAACAGATTCACACCACTGACTCTAGAATGATTCAATCTTTCCAAGTATAGCTATTCAAGTCATCTGGGGAAATTTCATTGCATTATGCATTGCAGAAAAATGAAACGTCGCAATGTCAGTTTTCTCCAAAATCATGTCAATCTCTGGTTTTCTGTCCTGCAGAGCGATCGCTTTCCTGGAGGCCTTGGCGTGCATTAAATTCGGACAGGACTTGTTTTCCAAGATGCAGATTCTGTATGTGATTCTGTGGCTCTTGTGTTTGGTGAGTTCCTGCGGTCTGATTGTAGGAGGAGATGGTCTCTGAGGGAGTGTTTTAATGTGGAAGTGATGGTGTGTTTGTGTCTGTTGTCTGCAGGCTTTCATCACGTTCATGTGTTTGTTTGGGATGGTCTGGTTCGCTGAGAACTACGGGCCCCGACAGAAGGTGCGTCATTTACTCAATCACTGAGACTTTCTTACTTCTCTGGAAAACAAAAGCACATGCAGTTAAGAGCTTTCATTTGTCTAATTAAAAATCTAACACTAAATGCATAAATGTTTAAGGAGATATATACATCTGTTGAACACCCCTGTAGTGGTTTGCTCTATTTTACTCTCAAGCGCTTTTAAGAATTGCTGTTTCTTTTAAGAATATAAGAAAGATGGTTGACTGGTTTATCTGTATTGTGCAAAAACAGTTGAAACTTGAAGGAAGACCCGAGTCAATTCTTTGCTAGAAAGCATCATAAAGGATTATTGCTGCTACAGTATATAAATAATATAAAAGATAAAATGTTGTATATATGAATGATGGGATATTTTGACTCTGTAGAGCTTCTCGGAGTGTGAGGACAGTATTTACACGGAGCCGGGCGATGGTGTGTCTGAAGGCACAGGTACAGAAACATCATTCACACGCTCCACAACAGCGTGTTGATTATTAATGCTTCGTTATGGTAATGATGGCTGAAACACTGAATCTTAGCGGTAGTGTTGTGACCTCTTGTGGTGACCCAGCAGAAGTTGTTTCTAATACTAGACTACTGCTTACTGCACAGTGTGTATATACTGTACTGGATAATATTTTATTTAAGTGACACTGGAAGCCACACTGGAAATGGAAGTGAAGTCAAGCATATTGTTGCACATTTTGGCAAATTTAGTAGATTTATCATCCATGTAGTTTTTTTATTATGTTTTTTTTTTTTTTTTTTTTAAATAGTTTTTTTTTGGCATTTTTGATATTTTTTTTTTATTATTTTGAATTAGTTTTTGTATTTTTATTTTTTGTTGTGTTTTGACACTTATTCGATATTGCTAATAATTTTTTTAATTAGTTTTCATTTTAGTATTTTCCATTTTTCATTTTAAGTTGAAAGCTTTAGTAATTTAGTTGTTTTTTTTGTAATTTTCATTAGATATCATTTTTTCAATATTTTGAATTCGTTTTTATTTTTGTTTTTTCCCTTTTATATTAATTTGAAAGTTTTCGTAATTGTGTTGGGTTGTTTTGTCATTTTTATTAGATATCATTTAAAATTTTTAATTTGTTTTTATTTTTATTTTTTCCATTGTAATTGTAAAGTTCTATTTTTTATTTATTTATTTATTTATTTGCTTTGCCGACTAGCTAAATTGTTTTTTATTTTATTTCAGTTAATGTATATTTTAAGCTTTTTATGGTTTTAGTTAATGATAATAACCCTTATAGTCAATGCATATAGTAGGTTTGCATGCTATGTGCGGTATACAAAGTTTATCTGCAGAAACTGTAAAATATCATGCAATTGTGAAATATCCAGTCAATTTGTTTCCCTATAGATCTTTGCAAACATGCACGCATTATATGTTGTGCATTCTGTGCATGAACTCAAACATACATGCCAGTGTTTTCTGTCACACTGTAATGTGTTTGTGCTGTAGGGGAGTTTGAGATGGACAGCACAACTTCCTCTTCCACCAGGAAACGGAGGGACTCGGGAAATAACAGAAGCATCAACGGTGTGGAGAAATAGGGCCGTCTCTGAAAGGCTTTTCGATGGGAACTTTTGCACAGGTGTCGCTCCTGTTAGCGGAGGGAACATCAGATGACTGTGATGATGATGATGATGATGAAGGGTGAGATGGTGAGATGTAAGACCCTTTGAAAAGGCAATAGTGTGTCCGGTGTTTAGTTAGCAAGCTCACTTTACCCACAGAGACTGGTTAACCAGGTTAGATCCCAAGCAGTGCTGTTTTCAGCTGCATGCGTGACTCGTATCAGTGCTGGATTTGATGTCACAGCTGTATTTTACTGTATGCAGCCAATTTCAGAGTATGTAATTCATATCATAATGCGTTTACAAATGATCACATTTTAAAGTCAACATGATATCTGAATTTACCCTTTTTACCTTCTTAAAACACATTATTATTGTGCATTTTGCTATTGCATGTTCTTTTAAATTTTCTTTTAGTGATAATCAGTTATAAAAATGTAAATGTAGAGTTTGGGCTTTTTTATGTTTTTGAAAGAAGTCTCTTCTGCTCACCAAGGCTGCATTTAATTGATCAAAAATACAGTAAAAAAAAAAAAAAAGTAATATTATTGTAATTTAAAATAACTGTTCTCTATGTGAATGTTAAACTGTAATTTATTTCTGTGATGCGCAGCTGTATTTTCAGCATCATTACTGCAGTCTTCAGTGTCACATGATCTTCAGAAATCATTCTAATATGATGATTTTCTGCTCAAGAAACATTTCTGATTATTATCAATGTTGAAAACAGTTGTGCTGCACAATATTTTTGTGGAAACCGTGATGCATTTAATTTTTCATGATTCACAGATGAACAGAAAGTTCAAAAGAGCAGCATTTATTTGAAACAGAATTTTTTGTAACATTATAAATGTCTTTACCGGCACTTTTGATTAATTTAATGCATCCTTGATGAATAAAAGTATTTATTTCTTACAAATACGATCTTACTGACCTCAAACATCTGAATGCTAATGTACATCAGATTATGGATGTACAACCCGAATTCTGGAAATGTTGGGACGTTTTTTTATATTTGAATAAAATGAAAACTAAGAGACTTTCAAATCACACGAGCCAATATTTTATTCACAATAGAACATAGATAACATAAATGTTTAAACAGAAATTTTACACACTTTTATGCACAAAATGAGCTCATTTCAAATGTGATGCCTGCTACAGGTCTCAAGATAGTTGGGCGGTTCATGTTTACCGTGTGTTGACCTCAAACTTTAATGCTATGGGCATCGAGGTTATGAATATGTTCCCCATGAATTTGCAAAATTTCTTGCTTTTTCAGCTTTGTTTTCCCTGAAACAATATTTAAGGCCTTAGCAGCATCAATTGAAATGATCATTTAGTGGTTAAAGTGTCAAATTTCTCCATTTAAACATTGGTTATCTATGTTCTATTGTGAATAAAATATTGGCTCATGTGATTTGAAAGTCTTTTAGTTTTTATTTTACAAAGTCCCAACATTTCCAGAATTTCTGTTGTAAAATGGTTAGCGAGTGGCATCTCATGTTGACTTTAGTGAGGACTGTTGCTGTGTTTGATCAGACTGACTTCATCTGTTCAGGAGTTGAATGTTTCCAGGTTAAGCTGCTTTAAAGGAATCACGTTAGAGATGAATGCAGGTTCATCGGCCTGAATCTCACCGAAAGCACTTTCAGAGTTTGATGTTATACTTGAAGTGCAGGATGTTTGATTCTAGTGCATCTCTGCTTCTCCAGTGATGTTCAACAGCTGCTGCTGTTTTCAATGCATTTCTCATGGAAGCTTATTTCAGCCACGGAATAAAAATTCAAGTAATTCTGAACTTTTAATCTCACAATTTTGAGTTTCCGTCTTATAATTCTGACTTTTTCTTTAGAATTAAGAGAGACATTCAATTCTGAGAAGTAAAATCTTATTGCAAGTTTAAAGCTGACAAATATGAGAAACTTGCAAATGCAAGAAAAAAGTCAGAAATATGAGATATGAAGTCACAATTGCCTTTTTTTTCTTTTCTTTGTTTCCTGCAAGGAATACAAATTTAATCAAAATAAAAAAGGGCACATTTCTGATTTTTTCCTTACAATTTTTTTCTCTCACATTTGACTGTCACGTTCTGATTTTTTCATCTCACATATGACAATTTTAAAGTAAAATTTAGATTTAATTACATTTAAAAAAATCTAAATTGCATTTATCTTGCATTTTTCTCACCTTTCACTTATTTTATCAAATTTGAGACTTTTTTCTTGCAATTCAAATTTTTTTTTGTCACATTTCTGACTTTTTGTCACAGTTGAGATTTTTCTATCTCACATTTATGGCATTTTTCTTGCATTTGCAATTGCACAGTTCAAAATGTAATTTTATTACAGAAATACAGTTTATATACAGTGCAGAGAAAAGCATAAAATAAATGATAAACATTATATTTTCACAAATTATAATGTAGGATTATTAGTTATGAAAAAAGTCAGACTTGTGAGAAATAAACTCCATAGAATACCAAGAAAAACATCAGAATAGTGAGATTTTTATTGTTTTGTTCCTCGGTGGAAATAAGCTTCTGTAGTTTTTAGTTTTGCATGTTTGCTAGAATCATCTGTTATCACATTAATATGACCCTTACAGCAGTATTCAAGCCTTCACAGACTTCCGTGTCTGTTTAACACAGATATCGTGTGCCTGCATGCATGTTTCAATAACTATCACCTGTTAACTGTTTGTGTGTGTTGTGCGTTAGTGTTTTTCCTGATATGATAACTCGAGAGCGGTGTGGCTGATGTAAATCTGGTCTTGTTTTAATTGCAGTATCCTCAGACTGAAATGTTTTGCACTCAGTTCTCACAGTTAACTAGGCTGTCAGTGGTTTGTTACTCACACTAGCGCGTCTGTTTAGTGTTGGTTGATATATCACTAGTGTTCATAATCAAACACCTTGTCCTGTGAATGAATTTTGTTCCTGTATTAATGTGACGATCTGCAGATGGTCCGAGCGTCACGTAAAGCTTCATATCCATTTGCCAAACTCTTGTGTTGTGTGTCTTTGGCCACTGTTAAACATTTCAATGCCTTTTTGTCCTGATTTTTGCATTTCACATAAATTGTAAATGATTCCGTGTCTTTCAGTGATATGAAATGACTAGATTTCAATGAAGAATGGCACAACGTGACTGAACTTTGCAGCTTTTCAATATATAACGTTTGTTTATGTGTTTGTTTGCTCACAATTTACATGCAACTACTTGGGATGTAACTGAATGTTGTGATTAAATTTCATGTTAATTGTGATTTTGTATTTTCCTGTATTTTTTTTATATTGTTTTGGTTTTGGGCTTTTCTGCCTTTTCTTGACCAGCACAATGAGTCATTTGTTTGTCCCTTCAGAAACAAAAATGTTGCAGCCAGATCATCAGATGCTGTTCATTTTTTTAAATATAAATTTTATAAATAAAATAAAATGCATTCATTTAATAAATAAAATTATAATATAATGATGATAATAAAAGTACAAGTTATTATTCTATTAATATACTTTTTTTTAATAATAATTATTTATAAATATTATATAATTTATTATATTATATAATTATATTAATATGTGACCCTGGACCACAAAACCAGTCATAAGGGTCAATTTATTGAAATTGAGATTTATACATCATCTAAAGCTGAATAAATAATCTTTCCATTGATGTATGGTTTGTTATGATAGGACAATATTTGGCTGAAATACAACTATTTGAAAATCTGGAATCTGAGGGTGCAAAAAAATCTAAATATTGAGAAAATCGCCTTTAAAGTTGTTCAAATTAAGTTCTTAGCAATGCATATTACTAATCAAAAATTTTGCACACAATATCTTCATGGAACATGATCTTTACTTAATATCCTAATGATTTGCATAAAAGAAAAATGGATAATTTTGACCCATACAATGTATTGTTGTCTATTGCTACAAATATACCTGTGTTACTTATGACTGCTTTTGTGCTCCAGGGACACACATAAGTTATTTATTTATTTATGAATTGACCTAATAGATATGTGTGCTTTAACATTCAGTCACAATCATATTTGAATGAAATGCCACTTATGACAGAGCTGCTGGAGGATAGTGTGGAAATAAGTGATGTGACTGTATGAGTGTTTGAGTGTTTTTGGCACAGGAAAGCGGTCAGGATCTGCATTGGTGGACGCTGAGCTCATCTGACCAGCGGAGTCAGATATCAGACAGAAATAGACACGTGTAGAGCTCTGAGCTCTGTCTCTCAACCTCACAAAACCAGCTCATGTTTCAGAGAGCCTGTTTTAGGATCATGCTTTGTTGTGCAATTTTCAGGACAGTTAAGGATATTTACCCACTAAATTCAATAATTGTTATTTTCTATCATTTAAATGTAATTGTATCATATAAAAGTATTTATTATTAATAATAATAATATAGTTTTAATTGCTATTATTATTTAATTGCTATTATTCAATTCTAACATTTGTAATGCTTTATTAATGATAATATAGATTTTTATTGCTATTATTACATTTTTTGATTATAATAAATGATGTCACATTAAATATATGGACTATTTTTGTATGCAAAATCTTTAAAAAAAATCTTACTTTTGTAACACTTCATGTTAAGGATATTAAAAATGTTAATTGCTATTATAGAATTTTAGGATTATAGTGAATGATATCATATAGTGATTATATAGACAATTTTCTTTATGCAAAATATGTAATTCTCATATTTTTAACGGTTATGACTAATTGCTGCTATACAATTTTATGATTATAGTAAATGTCACAATGAATAATATATAGACAATTTTCTTTATGCAAAATCTCAGATTCTCACTTTTGTAATGCTCAATGATTATAAAATAGATTTTAATTGCTTTTGTACAGTTTTATGATTGTAGTGAATATATAGACTATTTATACTAAAATTCCCACTTTTGTCATGTTTATTAATTATTATTATAAATAATAATAATAATACAGATTTGGATTGATTTTACACAATTTTATGATTATGGTGATTTATTACGTCACATTATAGTGTATATACACAATTTTTTAATGCAAAATATAAAGTCTCCTGTTTTTTTTTTTTTTTTATTAATTTTGAGGTAAAACAGAATCCAGGCATTTCTTTTTTCAAGTACTTTTACTTCAAACCCCTAAGTGTAAAATATGTATTTTTGATGATTACATAGCTGTAATCATGACATTCAATCAACTAGTGCTTATTATAGATGATAAATGCATATTAGGCTTTTTTAACTGAATTAGTAATAGTAAAAATGTCTTCATATGAACATGTTGAAAGGTTTCCCTGCTGTTCAAATGTAAAGTGATTTTGTCGTCTCACCACACGAGGACAGTACAGACTCTCAGCTCGTGTTTATACAGTCACATGATCATGTTTGCTGTCGTAAAGCTCTCTCTCATCCCCTCAACACAGTTTTGCCAGTCATTAGGCCAGTATTTATTTATATAAAGCACAAGATGTCTGAGACATCCGTCCCATCATGTATGAGAGCCGAAGACGTCCTGACAGAGATCCAGTCAAACCTGCTGGAGTGCAAAGTGTGTTTTGAGACGTTCTCCCTGCAGAAGCGAGACCAAACGGCACAAAATCTTCCCTGTGGCCACGTGCTCTGTCTCAAATGCGTCTGTGCCTTGTCTCACCCCGTCCAGAAGAAACTGGAGTGTCCTTTTTGTAGGAAACTGTGGGACGTTGGCAGCACCTCTGAATGCCGTGCGCTTGCAGATCTCCAAGAGCTTCTTCTGTGTGAATCTCGTCCTAAATCGTCCTCTGATCATCAAGCATTGATTGAAAGCATGGGTTGGGAGACATTGCATCTCCATTCGGCCTTTGGAGGATGGGGGACGATGGTCAACCCTACTGGAATGGCTGTGGACGAAACATCAGGACAGATCCTAGTGGTGCACGATGCTGAGAAACGAGTCGTTGTTTTTAGTGCACAAGGAACTCTTTTAAACGTCTTTGGACGGCCATCCGAAGTCTGTTATCCACTAGATGTTGCGTTGACCAAAACCGGACACGTTTTGGTCACAGATGCTGGTGACCAGTCACTCAAAGTCTTCACGTCCAAAGGCCATCCTTCGACGACCGTTCAAGGTTTTCGACTGCCGTGGGGTGTAGATGTGGACAACCGTGGACGAGTTTTAGTGACCGATGCTCAGTTGGGAACCCTGAACCAAGTCGTAATGGACTTTTCTCATGGTGTGGTTTTAGTTAACCGAGTCGTTTTGAAAGACCTGATGCATCCACGTTCGGTTGCTTCTTGCAGAGCTTCAGGAAACATCGCAATCGTGGAGCGACTTCGGAGCAGCTTCACACTGAGGATATTCAATAGTGACTTCGTTCCTTTGACGCAGGTGGACGGTTTCAGTCTTCACTTGAGGAACGCTTTGAGTTTGGTTATATCTTCAGTGGCTTTTGATAGAAATGGAGATGTGATTGTTGGGGATGTCCAGAATGGCATGGTTTGGAGTTTGGGAAATCCAGAGAAAAACCCTGTGCTGACTCCGCTAGTGAGCGGCCTGATGCGTCCGGCGGCGTTGGCTGCGACGGCGTTGAACATGCTTGTTGTCTTGGACAGTGGCGATCATGCGATCAAGTTCTACACTGTGGACGCTGAAGACTTGTATTGTGATCAAAAATGAGCATTGCTGAGTAGTCTTCAACTCTTCAAGTGAAGACTTACTGACAAAAATTGTAGTTAGTAGCGTAATCCATTACATTACATAGGTAATATAATCAGATTACTTTTGGTTATTTTTATATTACTTTTGAACCGTGTATATGCAAAAGTCTTACTTATCAACTAGTGCTGTCAAACGATTAATCGCGATTAATCGCATCCCAAATAAAACATTTTGTTTACATAATATATGTGTGTGCACTGTGTATATTTATTATGCATATATAAAGACACACACATACAGTATATATTTTGAAAATATTTACATGTATATATTTATATTAATATAATTTATATTATATATAAATCTATTTAATATTAAAAACTAAATATTTTTATGAAATATATACTGTATGTGTGTGTATTTATATATACATTATAAATATAAACAGCACACACACACATATTATGTAAACAAAAACTTATTTGGGATGCAGTTAATCGCGATTAATCGTTTGACAGCACTAGTTTATATATTAAATATATTTATATATGATATAATTTATATGAATATAAATATATACATGCAAATACATGTAAATATTTTCAAAATATATGCTGTATGTGTGTGTCTTTATATACATAATAAATATACACAGCGCACACACATATATTATCTAAACAAAAACTTTTATTTTGGATGTGATTAATCGCACTAGCACTATTATTAACTTAATTAAAAAGAGCATTGCTGGGTAGAGTTACTTACAGATTGTAATCTGTTACTGATTACAAAGAAATTACATGACAAAAATTGTGGTTGCTATAATCCATTACATTACACATCATAGGTAATATAATCAGATTACTTTTAGATTACTTTTGAACTGTGAATATGCATTTTACTTAATTATTAACTTATTAAAATGAGCATTGCTGGGTAGATTACTTACAAATTGTAATCTGCTACTAATTTCAAATTATATGACAAAAATTGTGATTAGTAATGTAATCCATTACATTACATGTTTTAGGTCATCTAAACAGACTACTTCTGATTACTTTTAGATTACTATTTAACAGTGAATAAGCATATGTGTTCCTTAATTATTAACTTATTAAAATGAGCATAGCTGGGTAAATTACCTACAAATTGTAGGCTATTACTGATTCCAAATTACATGACAAAAACTGTGGTTAGTAATGTAATCAATTAGATTACACGTCTTGGGTGATATAATCAGACTACTTTTCTTTTGGTTACTTTTAGATTACCTTTGAACCGTGAATATGCATGTTACTTAATTATTAACTTATTAAAATGAGCATTGCTGTTTAAATTACTTACAAATTGTAATCCGTTACTGATTCCAAATTACATGACAGAAATTGCAGTTACTAACGTAATCCATTACACATTTTAGGTAATCTAATCAGACTACTTTTGATTACTTTTGAACCGTGAATATGCACACGTGTTACTTAATTATTAACTTATTACCTTATTATCTTAGAGGGGCTTCTAATTAGGTGAAAGAGGTTTGGCTAACAAAAAAAGTTCCCTGCATTAAGTGTAAATAAGAAATAACATGAACTTGTGCATTTTAATGTTTGAAAGGCAAAAAAGACAAAAGCCTTCAAAAGACATAGTAACACATGGTAAAATAACCCACTGAGTGATAATTCAAATAAAAATTAATGTGTTCATCAGTAGTCGATGCAATGTTGAAATTGAGATAACACTTCTTAAAACTGAAATGATTTTTGTAATTTCAGTGGTCAAATGCTTTGTGTCCTCTCAACTTTCTGTGTAATTATATCCTCCTGACTACTGACTGGTCTTTGTGTGAATGCCAACAAAACTGGAAGACTTTCTGAAAGTATATAAGCGGTAGATATTTTTTGGAATCTGATTAAGTAATCCAGATTACATTTAATCAGTTACTACCCAGCTCTGAAAAAGAGAAGTGTAAATGCACAACTAATTACAATCCATGCATATTTTTTTGGTGGTGTCAGTCCTCTGTCGTGTGTGTCATGTGTTCCTGCCTCATGTTTCCTTATTTGGTTTGTTTCCTGTCCTTGTCTGATATGATTATTATTTAATTCTTGTCCAGCTGTGTTTATGTGATTATGTGTTAATTACCCTGTGTATTTAGTTCCTGTCTTTTGAGTTAGATTTCGTCTGGTCTACTCGTTACTCCCGGTGTTTCCTGTCTGTCAGCCTTGCCTTGTCCTGCCTTGTCCTCATTAAAGACTGTTATTTGAGTTTACGTCCTCGTCTGCGTGTTCCTGTATCCTCCCTGCTGTGTGCACCGTGACAGGTGGATTGATTGTGTTGTGTTTGTGAGTTTAGGTTTGGTGGGATAGTGGCTAAAGCTCTACGCTAATGAATGGAAGGTTTCTAGAGTTCACGTGTATTGGTCAAATTGGGAATTTGACTTGTTAGCCTGCTTTAAGTACTCATGATATTACACACAATTTATGCATGAGTATAGAGTGTACAAAATGCAATGCAATGCATTTTGTGCAAAAAGCAATGCATTTGTGTATATATTGTATAATGTATGTATTGATCAATGCTTTCCTGTAGCTCAAATGGTAGAGCATGGCGCTAGCAACGCCAAGATCATGGGTTCGATTCCCAGGGAAAGCAAGAGCTGATCAAATGTAAAACTGTAACTTGAATGCAATGTAAGTCGCTTTGGATAAAAGCGTCTGATAAATGCATAAATGTAAATGTAAATGCACTCAATTCCAAGTTTCTTCATTGTCCTTTTGGATAATTAAGTGTATGTTAAAACTACAGTTCACTTCCCAAGCCTACTTTTATTTTCTTTAAGTTTACCCTGTGACTTATAAACACAAAAACATCTTCTAAATTTAATGATTTGTATGTAAATCACCCCTGATATTCATTGTTGAAGAAATTCAAGCACTGGTTCACATTATATATAAACTGGCATGGCCTTTAATGGATTAATAATAACCAAATTGTCAATTGATATGCAATTTAAACTAACTTTTTTTTTCATGGGATCCTGGAACCTAAAATTGCTGAAATTGTTTGGGAACCACTTGACAGTCATTGACACAAATGATGACTTTAAGTTGCTACAGGGCAACATTTAATCAAAGTCATTTTAAATGAACACACGCCCAGCGTACATTGTAAAAAATAAGTGTAATTCTAACTGTACATTTTTTTAAAAACGCTACTGAAAAAAACTGTTAATAGGTTAACAGTAAGTTCCCGTACTATATACAGGGAAAAACTGTAAAAGATCTAACCAGACATTTCATGTAATTTTACAGTAAAATGCTGTTAATTGTACAGTTTAGAAATAAAAAAATAACAAATCGATGTATAATTTACAGTCAAAAACTGTAAACTGATATTGAATCCCTGCATGACACTCTGAATGTATTTTGTTTATAATCATGTTTTTTTAATAGTTTTTGTTATCAGTTATGTACATTTGGGCTTTATGTTACGTCTTCTGTGTTTAATGAAAGTTCATTGCATTATTTAAGTATCATGTGTGCTATCATGATGGTGTTTTGTGTTTGCAAGAGCTGATAAAATGTAAAACTGTAACTTGAATGCAATGTAAGTCGCTTTGGATAAAAGCGTCTGCTAAATGCATAAATGTAAATGTAATGTAAATGCATGAATGACTCTGTGCACCTTCTATATATTAGTATATACTTCTGCTTGTTGTGATGAGCTTTGATTCTTCATGTGGCTTTCTCTTTTACCGCCTGCATTATTATGGTGGTTGTCAGTATGTTAAAGGTACAAAACAGATTTTAATTGCAGTATGTGTTGTTGAATTTAGTGGTTTATATTCAAATTTCCTTGTTTGTAAATTACAGTTTTATACTGTAAATTTTACAGTTTTGTTCTGTAAATGTGTTTACAGTTTTTCTGTATTTTTTACAAAATTATTCTGGCAACCACAGCTGCCAAAATTATTTAGTAAAAACGACAGAATTGTTTTTACAGTGTAGCTCTTATACTGGGCGTATGCTTATTTAAAATTGCATGCATTAAATAATTTGATAAATTGTTAATGTTTAATCCACAGTGATTAAAGCAACCCTGGGGGAATCCCATAATCTGCTCTGCTCCATTTCCCCTGATCATACCAGACTGCTGTTGTCCTCACAGCATGTTATAAAGCACTTCTAACTGTAACTCACATCTCAGTGAAAACGACCCGCACTTTCTCTAGAGAAAATCTGATTAATGTGCTTTATTGTCATGACAAAACTGTGCATTAGTATCTAAGTGTTTGCATTTGAGCTACATACAATGAGAATAGTGCAAAAAGAAGTATGAAATAATATATAATATACAATAATATATAAGTTATGAAAATTAAATATTTCAGCCAGGGCACTCGTGGTTATGCCTAAAGGCTTTGGATTGGGCTAAAAAATATATATAATATCAGTATAATATCAATGTCATTAAAAAATATAGTGCAAATGTTATTACAAATATGTAAATTGATATATTGCAAAAAAAAAACATTTTAAGCATGCATAAATCTATTCTTTTAATTAAAATATACAATATCATTATAATATCAATATAATTAAAAATATATTAAGTACAATAGTGCAAATGTTATCACAAATAAATGTAAATTGATGTTTTTGAGCATGCATTTTATGGAGTACCATGGTATTACCATCTATTACATTCTATAAGTGGCATATATATACACTTGTTTATTATTTGTATTTTATATTCACATAGTTATATTTCAGTTGTCTTCATCTTCTTTAGTTTAGATGCATGCATTTATGGAGTACCATCATACTGTATTCATCAAAGTACCATGATATTACCATCTTAAAAAAAAACAAGTGGCACTTTTAATCTGCATTTAATGTTTACGTAATTATACTCTGATTGTCTTCATTTTCTTTAGATGCTGCTTCTGTAATTTGTTTCTTTTATTACATTTGGCAATTCTTATAATGTCAATAACATAGTACAGTGTAAAATGTGAAATTGATCATTCATTAGCTATTTTTCTTTAATCTGACAATTAAAACTGACTTTTATTAATTGATTAAGGCATATTAGCTAAATCATATTTTTGGATAGAACAAAACTTTTAATTGAGATATTTCTGCATGTCAGTAGCCTACTTTTTCGAAAGGAGAAATCAACAAATGAGAAGAAACATTTAAAGTGCTAAATAGTAGCATAAGTTTATTGATATGAGACACAAGGTAAAGCTGTTTCTCCTCCTCTTCTAACACGACTGATCATTTTCTATCGCCATGTAGGAGCTACACAGGTCGCTGTGGTGCATCTGGTCTCTTTTAAACTCGTTTCTTTCATGCATATTCATGCACACTGCACATTTGTGTGTTTTTGGGGTCAGTCGGCGGAAGATGGCGGTCTGGATGATGCTGGAGCTGCTCTCTCCGCGGCGGAGGATCCTTTATAAGCACACACACTGAACTCAAACACAACACAAGTCTCGTCTGGAGTAATATTCACTGTTCTCCCGCTCGGGTATGGACTGTTGGAGTGTTTTATCCTCAGACGTTTCTGTGGGAGACTTTGCAGGGAGTTTGATGTTATTATTCTGCTAGCCGTGCGGAGCAGCTAGCGGCTTTCTCCTCCACTTTAACGCCTTAAAATTGGACAAAAATGTCGGATTCGAAGGTAAAAGTGGCTGTTCGAGTCCGACCAATGAACAGGAGAGGTAAGAGACGATTTAAAGTAAAAACAAGCATTCATATTTCAAAACGAAATCTGTTTTTTGCCGGTAATAAGTTGCTGTAGCTCAGGTATGGTTCACATGAAGTGTTAGGTTTTAATGCATTTCAGACTTTTTGATCAGTTTTTTCACCAAAATCGAACTTTTAGTCGAGTTTAACAACTTTTGGCTTGCAGAGATTGAGCTCAGCACAAAATGTGTGGTTGAGATGGAGGAAAACCAGACTATTCTTCACCCACCGCCCTCCAATGCAAAAGGAGAAAGCAGGTACAGTCATATAATCACTGCATGTTTAAATATTAAATGTGCTTTTTTATTGAAGTGACATGTTTGAGCCGTGTTTCTCCTCATTATAGGTGAAAGCTGTCAGTCCCTCTCACAAATTGCCTGCATGTGTTTTCTCTGAGATTTTTATCAGGGCAGAAGTGTCACGTTGCTGTCCAGAGGAGTTTGATGGCCCTCGGCGGTCAGATGCATGCTCACAGAAACTCTGCTTGGGTTTGTGTTCATGCAAGAGTAGCCGAAGTGAACGCGGGGCCCGTTCTGGGCGTGCTCTCGATGGCCTGTGCTGAGAATTCCTGGACAGGCCTCATGTTTGCAGCAGTGCTGAAGTTCAAGATGCCGTACAGTAGATAACCATTGCATGCTTTTATGCAGTTTGTGCTTGAACAAAATTAGTTTTTCAGTGGCTCATGCTGATATGGATAACTAGAGAACAGGGTTGCCAGAATAATATGATATATTAGAAATATGTAAGCTCAAACATGGACATTTAATTATGCATATGTGACCCTGGAGCACAAAAGCTGTCATAAGTAACACAGGTATATTTGTAGCAATAGCCAACAATACATTGTATGGGTCAAAATGATAAATTTTTCTTTTATGCCAAAAATCATTAGGATATTAAGTAAAGATCATGTTCTATGAAGATAT
Organism: Aspiorhynchus laticeps; assembly: GCA_023376895.1. NCBI lineage: Eukaryota > Metazoa > Chordata > Actinopteri > Cypriniformes > Cyprinidae > Aspiorhynchus > Aspiorhynchus laticeps. Next base: position 4,532,016 of record CM041806.1, on the reverse strand, counting down.
TTTTTTTAATTGCCTACCGTAAATATATCAAAACTTAATTTTTGATTAGTAATATGCATTGCTAAGAACTTCATTTGAACAACTTTAAAGATGATTTTCTCAATATTTAGATTTTTTTGCACCCTCAGATTCCAGATTTTCAAATAGTTGTATCTCAGCCAAATATTGTCCTATCATAACAAACCATACATCAATGGAAAGCTTATTTAGTCAATGTATAAATCTCAATTTTATAAAATTGACCCTTATGACTGGTTTTGTGGTCCAGAGTCACATATTTGAATGCGTATAGCCAGGAATACTTGGACTAACACTTTCATTGCATGGAAAAATACAACATCTCCATTTATGATACACGGAAGAAAGTTTGGAGCAATAAGAGTGGATGATGACATTTTAATTTTTTCATTCTTGTCTTTTTTTAATTTTTTTACCATGGTTTACTGAAGACACTCACTAAGCGCTCATTCAGTGTAAATGGTTATATAACAAAAAATATAATAAAAATATAACGTATAACAAAAAATCTTGTCAGGCGTATATTAAACCAAGAATCATTAGATGACATTAAAAGACTATTTAAGGATTACAGTGCAGCTGCCAAATGCTAATTAATTGCCATTTTAAATCTTTACCAATTTGTGCCACTATCCTTCAGACCACTAGGTTTTTGTCAGTAAGAGGTTTTAATTGTTTAAATTATAATAAAATTTAGTATGATCGCTTTTTTCTTTTATATATTTGAATAAGTACAGGTCAGAATAAGTATGTTTCATTTTTACATGAACATATGTTACGCTGAATGACAATGGAACATTTTATTTTCACAAAAGTTATTTGAAAGTGTAGACAATTTACTTGAGTTTAATATGTTTCCTTTATATATAAAATCACTTTTGTAAATTTAATTTGATGCGGTTACCAAACTGTGTTGTCTTTGACCCATATATATACACACCCACACACACACACATATAAATGCATATGCAATGCCATAATATGTCTATCTACTGTACAACTGCATATATACAATATTTACAGTGTATATATATATATATATTTATATACTGTATATATATATATATAGTGTGTGTGTGTGTGTGTGTGTGTATGTGCGTGTGTAAAAATTCATTATATAATACAAATTATTATGCTGTTGTTAAGGTTTAGAGCTGATAGAAGCGAGAGCTGTGCTTCTGTTAATTGGTAAATCAGTCATGATTATCGGCTGATGCAATTTTGGCCTATTCATTTTCGTGTTCTGTCACTAATTCAAATGAAATCAGGGACAAATGCGCTTATATGATTTGTGATAGCAGAACAAGGCAGGTGCTTAAGGCTTGGCTTTATGTCCTCAGAATAACTCAAATGATTTAAAACAGTGTAAGTCTGTACAGTATAAATATAAGCAGTCAGTCCGGTCCACTTTTCTTTTCCACCGCTGTAAGTGATTTTTTCATTAGACTTAGTGCAACTTTAACATAGTCAGCACTCAGCACAGTCATTTGCTTTGTTTTGAGTCTGGTGGGTTAATGCTAAATAGCACAAGTAGTTTAAGCAGTGATGAGAATATGATCTTCAGGTTTGTGAACTGAAGTATGCATGAAATGTTTCACTGGTGTGATGCTTCATGTTCATTTAACACCTACAGACATGTGACATACTAAAGCCATGTTGAATGTTGGTTATTATAGAATCAGGTTCACAATGGAATCTGAGCTTAATTTGATTGCTTATAATTAATTAATTTCTACAAATCTCCACCCTTAGATTGGCTGTTTATTAAATATTTAAACTACCATATGAATACAGTACTCTCAGCTTCGTAAAGCACACTTTACTGTGTTTGAATCAGTTGTTTTCCTTAAAATCAGCATGAAAAAACTTCCATCTGAGCCTAGCTATTGCATCTTATAGCCTAATTTTAGTCACACTTAAGATTTACTAACAGATTGCAAGACCTCTTTTGGCATTAAAAACTACTGAAGACACGCAGTGAAACATTAGCAATGAAAAGGCATGGATGCAGTTAATTTTGAGGCTGATCTTTGCATGCATTTGTAGAAGATTCACTTTCATGCACAACATTTATGGGATTAGAATGTTTGATTTAGTGGTTGGCAGTAAGTTTACTGGTATTTGCACCATTACTTAACGCCCAAAAAAGCATGTCTTAACCTATTTAGTGCCTGTGTTGTTAGTAGATTACACACCTGATTATCACCGCCCCTGCGTTTTTTTGTTGTTGTTTTTTTTGCTCTGCTCTTGGTGGATTGTGTTGGTCATCATGGAAATGATCTGAATGCGTCTATGTTCTTTAATTTGTGCATTGTCAGTAGAACTTTCCACTCCCATCTGCACTTTTATAGGATTGCAATCTGATACTAATATGCCCTGTTTAGTAAATCTGGCCCTTACCTGCATAAACTGTAATGCAACACCATTTTTTTGTAATGCATTGCTCATTTAGTTAAGTTTTGTATCATATTTTACATTTCCTACAGTAAGTGATTGTGTGTTGCATTGACTCAAGGGCTTTGGATCACAAGCTATTGGATCTCATGATCTCATGAGCTGGGTTCAGTTCATGTTGCCTCAAGGTGAGAATCTGTGAGAACAATAGATGTTTAATGCAGTCCGAGCTGCAGCGCTGCAGTCCAGCATGCGTCACGTTTGCATGGTCAGGCAGGTGAAAGAACAGGTAAGCATCATCTCGTCTTACACTCGGGATGTGAAATGGAAAACAAGCAGGGGCTTGATGAAGCTGGAAATAGCAGCCAGAGGAAATGCTTATGTTCAATTTCACGCAGTTTTAGGAAGCAAGAATTTGGAAAGCTATATAGAAGTCTGTTAGTCATGCTACTCCGGAGACAAAAATATTTATATTCATTTATATTTATAAACATTTTGTCATCATCCGCTCATGCTGCTCCAATCTTTCTTCCATTCTTCCATGGATCATAAATGGAGGCGTTTCCATGCAATGAACATGTTCGTCCAAGTATTCCTGGCCTTATTCATGCAACGATTAACTCAAATGTAGGTAATTAAAAGTTCATGTTTGAGCTGCTCCAGTCCATTAGTCCGCACATTTCCAGTTGAAGTCAAGCATTAGTTGCACTGCTGCCATTAACTCTTATTTAGCACATATTTAGTGCTATCTGATACTCATTTACCCAGAACTTCACGAGTCAATGCAATTATGCAAATTCCCCACACTGACATTTTGAGTTTTGCAAAACATGGGTCGCAGATCTGTTCTGATGGGTCACAAACAGCAGTGAAACGTGAAATTTTGAAGTAGCGAGACTGAAATAACATTTTCTTGTAAAACAGTTCAGTAATCTGTTTTATTTACATCTTCAAAAAATAACTTTTAACATTACACAAAAAATTTCTTGGTGAAACAAATTTTTCTAAGAAATTACTAGTAAATGTTTACAAATAATTATAAAGAAACAGTGAGTAACACATTGAATTAAACATGACATTTTGAAGAAGAAAGACTGAAATAGTATTTTTTTGTAAAACACTTAAATGTTTTTATTTACATCTTTAAAAAAAATATCCATACACTGAAAGAAATTTGGTGATAAAACAAATTTCATTTAGAATTTAGTAGTAAATTTCACAAATAGTTACAAAGAAATGGTAAGTAACATTGAATTAAAGATTACATTTTGAGATAGAAAGACTAAAATAGTATTTTCTTGTAAAATGCACTGTAATCTTTAGTTACAGCATTGAAAAATCATTTTTACAGTGTATATGAGCTGTAAATGCAAATATTTACTTAAGAATAATTTACATATTGTGTTTCTTAAACGAGACCCATTTTTACTTATGCTTACAGAATGTTTTTAATATTCTGAGCTGCTCTCTATAGTTTGCTTACTGTAAAACACTTGAGTTTATTATTCTATTTAAGTGTGGTAATAAAGCTTGTCTGAGATCCAACAGGAACGTTTTTCCTCCCAGACTGCGATTACATCAGTGTAGAAAACCCCAGACTGTCCCCTGCGGCCTTATGGCACCTGTTCAGGGTGATGCATGACATATTTCATGCTTTATATGTCAGCAGCACCCAAAAACCTACAGGGCAGAGTCACGGGAAGCCGATTAGACCTTTGAGTTGTTAAGTGAAGTGTTGTGTGGGCTAAATATATAGTAATGCCTTCTAGTTTAGGTTTACAAGTTGATGTCTGTGAATTAAAAGCTTATCTTTTCAGTGGTTGCATTGAAAGCATATTATGCAGGTTTTGTGGTGCAAAACAAGCTTGATTTGCTGTGAACTTCATTTTAGTTCACACAAATCCCACCAGGATTAATAGTCTTTTTAAGCTCTCACGAGATGTTTGCATTGCGCTCATTTGATTCACTGAGACGTGACTTTAGGGCATTTTTAGAGTCAAGTTTCCATTCTGTGAGCCTCTTGAAGTTTGAAATATGAATCTGTAAAAGTATTCGAAGAAGGAGAGATGGTGACATGGAGAAAAGGAGCAGGACCGGAGGGTGTCGTGTTGAAATACCTGGGAATACCGCAGTGCTCTTTTAGTGGACGCTTTATTTACAGGAGCTGCTATATGAATTACCGTAGTAGTGAGATTACATTGCTGTGTATTGTTGTGTTTGTCTTTTCATAGTTGGTGATATTTTTACACAAACGAGCAGATTGCATTTCCGTTTGGTGGCTGAAGTGGTGCAGAAATCACATACTTCATCTTTAAACCTTTAGTTTGTTTGTTTGGTTGTAAAATAGATATAAGGCCCTTGTGTAATGCAGTGGTTTCAACTGGTTGGTTGTGACTTAAAGGAATAATTAAACCAAAAAAAATTAATTTGTTGAAAATGTACCTTCAGGCCATCCAAGATTAGGATGAATTTGTTTCTTCATCAGATTTGTAGAAATGTGTCTCTGCATCAGTGTCTCATCAATGGATGCTCTGCAGTGAATGGGTGCCGTCAGAATGAGAGTCCAAACAGCTGATAAAAACATCACAATAATCCACACCACTCCAGTCCATCAGTTAACATCTTGAGAAGACAAAAGCTGAAACAAATACATCATTAAGATGTTTTGAGCTAAAATCCAAGTCCATAATCCATAATAATGCTTCCTCCAATGGAAAAAAAAAAGTGGTCTGGTCTGAATCAGGAGAGAAATCTGCATCAGATCAAGCACCGTCTACAAGCCAAAACAGCTCTAAACGAATATGTGGCTGCATTTTGATGTGAGAGACAACAGCAGATGCACTTTTTCACTGGAGGAAGAGTTATTATGGATTATGGACTTGGATTTTAGCTCAAGACGTCTTAATGATGGATTTGTTTCAGCTTTTGTCTTCTCTGGAGTGGTGTGGATTACTTGTGGATTATTGTGATGTTTTTATCAGCTGTTTGGACTCTCATTCTGACGGCACCCATTCACTGCAGAGCATCCATTGCTGAGACACTGATGCAGAGACACATTTCTACAAACCTGATGAAGAAACAAACTCATCTACATCTTGGATGATCTGAGGGTGAGCACATTTTAATTTTTGGGTTGAACTATTCCTTTAAGGATAGGTTGCAGATTGGGTTTGCAGCTAAAATTGGATTTGTTTAATAATTGATTAATTTGACAGCATTAACAATGTTATTTCCCTGTTTATTACAGTGAAGCTGCTTTGAAACAAACTGTATTGTATAAAGCGCAATAGAAATAGATGGGACTTGACTTGTATTTAGGATGAACACGGTCTGTTTTGACCGCAGTGTGTTTTGTGTGGTGAATTATTGGCTTCTCAGAGCATGAAACCATTGAAATATCATTGGATTTTGGGTTTGGCTGCCATCGGCTGCTGATGATCGCAGGATAGAGGAAGTAGTTACATTTTCCCTCTTGGTTTCCCAGCTCTACTTCCTGTATGCCGCCTCTTTGTAGTGTAACGGGATGATGATGAGCTGATGAGTGAGAGTGTGCTTTCATCTGATAATTCCTGCTTAAACTTGTAACCTTGTAATTTTCATCTTATCTCTCGCATTCAATCACGTCAAGTCATTTCCTTTGCCCCGGAGGAGTGGCGGTATCTGAGCGCTGCAGAGGATGATGGGATATATGTGGCTAAAGCAGGAGAGGGCGTGTTTGTGCACGTATCAGTGATGTGTAATAACACATTAAATCTGTTGTCATTAATGCTCCTACTTCCCATGTAAACATCTTCAGTTACTACCTGAAACTCAGTTTATTGTTTTATTGTTTTTAATTCAAAATTTAAAATTTTGTTTTTAAAATAAAGCTAAAATAAAACATAAATATTGGAAGAAAAGCTTCTTAACAAAAATTAACAATGTGGCCTGTGCAAAGAACTGAGATAAGTTTAAGTTGAAGCGCAAAAATGAACTAAAACTAGACTAAAACTGAAATAAATTAAAATTGAATAATAGTATTTTGAAGAAGTAAAACTGATAAAAGTCACAAATATTACTAAAAAATTAATTAAAATGAAAACTGAATATATGAAAATAAATACATTTACGTTGAAATACTAAAATAACAAACTAAACTAAAACTGAAATAAGAATAAATAGTAACATTTTGAAAACAACAACAAAAAAACTAATAAAATGACAATATTACTAAAAATTAAACTAAAATTAAAATGAAAAGTGAAAATATAAAAATAAGTTTAGGTCTTAAATTTAAATAGTTATTTACACACATATTTAAAAATGAATAAAAATGACAGAAGCACAAGAGTATTACTAAAAACTAAAATTAACTGAAAATAAACTAAAACTAAAATAAATGATAAATAATAGTATTATTTAAAAAATTATAAAAATGGCAAAAGCACATAAACTGAAAATATAAAAGTAAAAGGTAATTCAAATAATAATTATAATAGTATATACATAATACTAAAACAACACTGGACAGAATAATTTTTTGAACGTTGGCTTTTATTATATTGCTGTTTTAGCTGTTTTATTAAAAACAATAAGCTGCTGGTTTAACCTGAATTCCTGGCTGAAGCCTCTGTTTCCTCTTAATTCATAAAAGAGACTGATGCATTGAAATGTGTCAGATAAAACAAGAGCGGTTGAGCGTCTGTTTATCATTCAGACTCGTCTGTGTTTGTCTCCTCAGTGACAATGCAGGCTTCGCTGGTCAACCTCTGGAATGCATCTTTTGTCTCTGCGTGTTTTCCGGCGTATTGTGTGTGAAAAATCAGCCACGAACACACTGCAGAGCTTCAAGAGTGACACATTTAAATGCAGAAGTGAATCCGCTAGAGTCCCGATCTGTGTGAATATGTAAAACAGGAGTCACTCCTCACATGCATTGGTTGAAAGCAGTTTATGACCAAAGTAATATTAGGGACCAGAGACACATTACCAACCATTTTAGTAAAATACTGCTTTCAGCAGCGGCACTATGTTTTGTTCAATTTTATAAACTGTTATCACTGAAAATTGTTTTAGGGAATGAATTCACTTGTTAAATGCATTTGTCACTCTTTTAAATTACTGAATGCTCTGTGAAACCAGGGTTATTATTGATAACTACAAGCATAAAAAACACATTTTATTTTATTTTATTTTTTTCCCTGTTTTTTTTTTTTCAAAACATTAATTTCTAAAAACTTTATTGACATCATTTTTCTGTACCAATATTTTTTTTAAATTGAGAAAAAAATTAATTTCTTGAAAAACATTATTAATGACATAAAATGTTTGGGCCAAATATTAAGAAAACCATAATTTCTAGAAAAATATTATTGACATAATTTTGTGCCAAAAAATGTTTAATAAGAAAACATAAATTTCTTGAAAAACATTAATGACATAAAATGTTTGTGCCAAATATTTTTTTTAAGAAAACATTAATTTCTAGAAAAACATAATTGACCTAATTTTTGTATTAATAAACAAACAAACAAAAACAGAAAGTGGAGTTTTTCATTTGCATGCAATAATGATCAACATTATTATGTCAGCAGAGCTCATCAAAATAATGTTTGCAACTTAAAAGTGATGCAATAGAAGAACATTTTTGGTTCTTCAAAAACCTTCCAGTGAACTTTCAGTTCTGAAAGTGTTAATTTTTCATTTTAATGATCTTAGGAACCTTTTTTCACTATAAAGGACATTTTGTTCAATGGAAAGATTCAGTGGATGTTTATGATCAATGTGCATGAAGAACTTTTATATTTAAGAGTGTAGAGTGTCGTTTCAGTTGTCTTAGAAGGTAGTTGCCTATGTAGGCTGTGAAGCAGCTCTCTAGGTTTGGTTTTGTGAGGAGTTTGGATCTCAATCGTGTGTTTAGGATCTTTGACTCACCAGGCGAGTGATTGTGATGATTTTAATGTTGATGTTGCTCAGTGACAGCGGCTGCCAGAGACCAGCAGCGCTCTCAAACTATCGTCTTCAATAGCAGAGACGCCCTCGTTATGTTTCATGATTTCAGGGGGATATGAAAACATCTGCTGAGACAGTTCTTCCATCCCATCTGACTCACTATCACTGAATCAATCAGTGTGATGAACTGGAGGAGCTGACGTTGATTCCATTGCATTATTTGGATTGGATTGTTTGGTGAACACAAGCATGAGTATTAGATATAAACCGCTTTCTCACGAACTAACTAAACCCGGGATCGGGTTGACGCTAAACGCTGCAGTATGAAATCATCCTAATAGTGACATAAACAGTGAACAGTAATTTAGCACTCATGTTAAATGTTATATTATATAGCAAGGGACAGATCTTCAGTCACTTGGATTTGAAGCAATTTTTTAGCTTCTTGACCTTTATATACAGTGCCCTCCACTAATATTGGCACCCTTGATAAATATGAGCAAAGGCGGCTGTGAAAATAAATCTGCATTGTTTATCCTTTTGATCTTTCACTCAATAAATTCACTAAATTCTAACCTATCACTGAAGTAAAACAATTGAAAGTGGGGAGAAAATCTCATGATGAAATAAATGTTTTTCGCCAATGAATGTTGGCCACAATTATTGGCACCCCTAGAAATTCTTATGAGTAAAATATCTCTGAAGTATATTCCCATTCATATTTACATTTTTTAGCACACCAGGGTGACTAGGAGCATGAAATTGTCCAGCCATGACTTTCTGTTCCACAGGATTATAAATATGAGGAACACAAAGCCCAAATTCCCTTAATCATCCATCACAATGAGAAAAAAACAAAAAATATATTTCTGATGTGAAGAACAAGATTGTTGAGCATCACAAAATAGAAAGTTGTTGTAAGAAAAGAGTTAAAACATTGAAAATCCCCATTTCCACCATCAGGGTAATAATTAAGAGGTTCCAATCAACTAAAGATGTTAAAAATCTGCCTGAAAGAGGACGTGTGTCTATATCGTCCTAATGCACGGTGAGGAGGAGAGTTTGAGTGGCCAAAGACTCTTCAAGGATCACAGCTGGAGAATTGCAGAGATTAGTTGAGTCTTGGGGTCAGAAACCTAAGAAAAAAAATCAAACATCCCCTACATCACCACATGTTGTTCGGGAGGGTTTCAAGAAAAATTGTCCTCACTCATCCAAAAACAAACTCCAGCAAATTCAGTTGTCAGACACGACTGGAACTTCAAATGGCACTGGCTTCTATGGTCAGATGAAACTGAAAAAATAGCTTTTTGGCAGCAATCCCACCAGATGAGTTTAGTACAAACAGGGATAAAAAAGTACCCCATGTCCATGGTTAAATATACTGCTGGATCTTTAATGTTGTGGGCCTGTTTTTCTGCCGGAGGTCCTGGACATCTTGTTCAGATGCATGGCATCATGGATTCTATCAAATACCAACAGATAAAAAATCAAAACCTGACTGACTCTGTTAGAAATCTTATAATGGGCCGTGTTTGGATCTTCCACCAGGACAACAATCCAAAACAAACATCAAAATAAACACAAAAATGGGTCACTTAGCACAAAATGAATATTTTACCATGGCTGTCTCTGTCCTCTGACCTGAACCCTGTAGAAGATGAGTGAGGTGAACTGAAGAGAAGAAGCTCCGTCATGGAGCTGTAAATCTGAAGGATCTGGAGAGATTCTGTATGAAGAAAATGGTCTCTGATCTCTTATCAGGTGTTCTCCAAACTCTTCAGACATTATAGGAGAAAACTCAGAGCTGTTACCCTGGGAAAAGGACGTTGCAATAATTGGGTGCCAATAATTGTGGCCAACATGAAATAGTGAAAGCATTTATTTCACAATGAGATTTCCCCCCCACTTTCAATTGTTTTGCTTCAATGATAGGTTGGAATTTTGTGAATTTTTTGAATGAAAGATAAAAAGGATAAACAATGCAGATTTATTTTCACAGCCGCCTTTGGTCATATTTACCAAGGGTGCCAATATTAGTGGAGGGCACTGTAAATGTGTCAGTGCTGTATTTAAATGCAAAAATCTGCTTTATATCTATCTATCTATGAAATTGTTCAATTTCTTTTATTTTTGTTGGTAAATAATGAGAAATGTTCACTACCATTCAGAAGTTTTGGGTCAGTGAGATGTTTTGAAAGAGTCTCTTATAGTCACCAGTGCTTCATTTGTTTGATCAAAAATACAGAAAAATTTTGAAATATTATTGTAATTTAATATAGCTGTTTACTAAGTGAATATCTGTTAAAATGTAATTGATTCCTGTGATTAACACTGAATTTTCAGCATCATTACTCCAGTATTCAGTGTCACATGATCCTTCAGAAATCATTCTAATATGCTGATTTGCTGCTCAAGAAACATTTATAATTATTATCAATGTTGAAAACAGTTGTGCTGCACAATACTTTTGTGGAAACCATGATACATTTTATTTTTCAGGATTCACAGATGAATAGAAAGTTTAAAAGTAAGATATAAATGTCTTTACTGTCATTTTTGATTACTTTAATATGTCCGTGATGAATAGAAATATTGATTTCTTTAGAAGTGTTGGGCGGGACGCTGTAGTTCAGCTTTGTTTTAGCTGTGAGACTGATTGCTCTATGGGAAGGGCAAGTTTCTTCCTTCCTGATGTGGCTTGTCATGTCCTATCCTTTGCACTATTATGCTCTGATGAATAAAAATAGAGCGTGAAACATATGGTTTCCATACCAGCATGGATTTGGTTTGCATGCAGTTTCTCAGTAAACAACCATTAATTAATCTCTGGAATTTTAGTCAGTGCTGGAAAGCAACATAAATTTGATGTTGCAACATTTATATTTTTTGGTCCGTTTCCAAAGTGTCAAACGTTCTGTCAGTTGCGACTGGAAACATTGTAGCAAGAGTTTCATTTTTGGAACATTCCGAAAGTTTGAATTCTTGGAACATTTCAAATGTTTGAATTCTTGAACATTCCACACATTTGAATTGCTGCAGTGATTGTGTGTGATTTCCTGCAGGTTCAGCATCTGCTGTGAGTCTAAAGCGGATTCATTATTCTGTCTTTGTGTGCTTTTGGCTGCAGGAGTGAGAGAGTCAGGGATGGGAATTGGAAGGAATTTTAAGATTCTGGTTTTGATTGCGAACAAGTCATTCTCAGAAGCCTTAAAGGCATAGTTCACCCAAAAGTGAAAATGTGCTGTTAATTTACTCACCCTCAGGTCATCAAAGATGTCGGTGACTTTTTCCTTCAGTTGAACAGTAAAGAAGATTTTTAGCTGAAACCGTGATCATTGCTGACTCATAAAATGCAAGTCAATGCTACCGGCACTTTGCAAGTCAAAAAAGCACATCAGGCAACACAAAATGAATCCCCGTGACTCCTGATGATATATTGAGGTCTTATGAAGCGAAACGATCAGTCTGTGTAAGAAACTGAACATTATTTACTACATTATCACCTGTAATCCAGAGCTTCAGAATCAGATACGCCACTGTTTTGGTTCATTTCGAGTCAAAGTGTCTGTCAGGCGTCTGAAAGTGAGTTTTGATTGAGTAACTTGTAGATTTGTGCTGCTCGAGCCGAGAACTGTTTCAGACGCTTCGATTTGGTGAACTGGTTCAAAACAAGGATTTGTTCGTGAAATCACTCCAGACCAATTGTCTGTGGCTCTGGGTTACAGGTAATAATGCTGTAAATAATGTTCAGTTTCTTACACAGACCGATTGTTTCGCTTCATAAGACCTCAAGATATCGTCAGGAGTCACTTGTATTAATTTTGTGTTGCCTGATGTGCTTTTTTGACTCTCAAAGTGCCGGTAGCCATTGACTTGCATTTTATGAATCACCAAGTACCACGGTTTCAGCTAAAAAAATTGTTTTACTGTTCTACTGAAAAATATAAACTCATCTACATCTTGGATGGCCTGAAGATGAGTAAATTAACAGCACATTTTAATTTTTGGGTGAACTGTCCCTTTAAATACAATATCACACTTTAACAAGTTAAGATCTGCTCTGACTGATTCAGTGAGAGGTTGATTCAGACCTGTAACTGATGAGAGTCATTTGTGCACTTCATTGTACTGGATGTTTGTTGTGTGACCAGTGAGATCTGTGCAATAGAAAGAACAGGTCAGGACATGAAGATCGTTCTCTTCTGATTCTGTGGTCTGCTGAGTGATGATTCAGTCTACTGGATCGTGAACTGACGCACTTCTCATTAATCCGACTCCTGATGGAGGGAAACCCCTGAAAATATTCATCTCCATTCCACTCCTGTAACCGTTCAGTGAGTCTAGTCTGCTATTCTTGATCATGTATGAAAACTGGCGTGATATAATAGTACACAATTACTGCATAGTGCAGCATTTACTCCAGATGTTTCTGTGTTTCTCTGATTGTGTAATTCTCTTGGAAGACAGAATGTCTGCTGTCAGAATGTTTGTATAAGAAATGTTCACCTTTAAGAGATCTTTTATGTACTATATATAGCCATTTCTCCTGCAGTTGTACCTGCACTCACTCACATCATTAACACATCCCTTCACACTGGTGTTTTTCCCTCAGCATTTAGACAGGCTCGGAAATCTCCCCTACTTAAGAAACCCACCCCTAACCCATCTCATTTAGAGAACTACAGACCAGTTTCCCTTCTTCCTTTCATTGCAAAAACACTTGAACGAGCAGTGTTCAACCAAATCTCTGCCTTTCTCACACAGAACAACCTCCTCAACAGCAACCAGTCTGGTTTCAGAAGTGAACAATCAACCGAGACTGCCTTGCTCTCAGTTATTGAATCCCTAAGACTGGCAAGAGTGGATTCCAAATCTTCTATACTTATCTTGCTGGATCTGTCCACTGCTTTTGACACGGTTAACCACTAGATCCTCCTGTCAACCCTATTGGTAAAGGGCATCTCAGGAACCGCACGCAAGTGGTTTGAGTCTTACTTCTCAGATAGGTCCTTCAAGGTATCTTGGAGAGGTGTCCAAGTCGCAACATCTAGCTACTAGGGTGCCTCAGGGCTCAGTTCTTGGACCATTTCTCTTCTCTGTCTACATGGCATCACTAGGTTCTGTCATTCAGAAACATGGCTTTTCATATCACTGCTATGCTGATGACACTCAACTCTACCTCTCATTCCATCCTGATGATCCGACGATAGCTGCTCACCTCTCAGCTTGTCTAACAGACATTTCTTGCTGGATGAAGGACCATCACCTTCAACTCAACCTTGCCAAGACAGAACTGCTTGTGGTTCCATCAAACCCATCGTTTCATCATAATTTCACCATCCAGTTAGGCACATCAACCATAACTCCTTCAAAAACAGCCAGAAACCTTGGAGTTGTGATTAATGATCAGCTGACTTTCTCAGACCACATTGCTAAAACTGCCCGGTCCTGCAGATTTGCTTTATTCAACATAATGAAGATCAGGCCCTTTCTTTCGGAACATACTACACAACTCCTTGTTCAAGCTCTTGTTCTGTCCAGGCTGGACTATAGCAATGCACTTTTGGCAGGTCTTCCAGCCAGTTCTATCAAACCTTAACAATTAATCCAGAACGCAGCAACAAAATTGATTTTTAATGAGCCGAAAAGAATGCACATCACACCTCTGTGTGCACTGGTTACCAATAGCTGCTCGCATAGAATTCAAGGCATTAATGTTTGCATATTAATTCATTACTTCAGACTTATGTGCCTCTAGAAGCTTGCGTTCTGCAAGTGAACATTGCTTTATTGTTCATCCCAAAGAGGAACAAAATCACTTTCACGTACTTTTACATTAAATGTTCCCTCCTGGTGGAATGACCTGCCCAACTCAATCCCAGCAGCTGAGTCCTTACCCATCTTCAAGAATCAACTAAAAACACATCTCTTCCATCTTTATTTGACCCTCTAACTCTAGCTTCTTTTCTAAAAAACATAAATTCATTTATTGCACTCTATTTATTTACTAACTGCTTGTTTTCTTAAAAAAAAAAATCTAACACTAGCTTGCTCTATTCTTTTTCTATTCTATCTGTTTTCTTTTTATTTATTATATAAGAATAAAAAAATTTGCTGTTTACTGTGTTAGGCTAACTGAGACTTGTTATAGCACTTGCATATTATTGCTCTTTTGCTGATTTTGATTGCTTCCATTGTCCTCATTTGTAAGTCACTTTGGATAAAAGCATCATTTTGCTAAATGACTAAATGTAATGTAAAAAAAATAAAAAATTAAAATATATATATATATATATATATATATAATAAAAATATTTATATTTTAATGTAATAATTATTTAATACATTGTAAAAATGAATGTGTTTGTGTGTGTGTGTATATATATATATGTAAATTAATAGCAAATTTATATGAAAAATATATATATATATAATATTGTTATGTTACAATATATATATATATATATATTTGTTATTCATTTATTTATAGATATCTGAATTAATGATATACAATTATTTTAATATATTTTGTATAATTTTATGTATTTGAAAAATAAATGTATGTTTAAGAAATAAATGTAAAAAATAAGTGTGTGTATATAATATAAAGTTCTATTAATTAATTACATTATTTATAGAAATTGTAATAATTTGTATAGATAGGTTAATTTAGCATTTATATAAAAATATTTTAAAATGATTAGTTTAATAAATAAATAGATTATGTTTCTATCTATCTATGTAATTATAAAGTATAAATATATGTAAATGAAATATGTATAATATAAATATTTAAGTATAAATATATAATGTTATTATATAAAAATATGAATATTACTGTTATATAAAATTATTCATATCATGTGATTTTCAACCCATGGCAATGCTGTCCATTTGAGAAGCAGGAGCTCTAAAGTGCCAGTAGATCTGCTTAGCTTTGGATCGACTGTAATAATCATATGTGGCGTTTCTGTGTCAGTGTGCACACGCTAAAGGCACATGTTATAAACGGTTACATTTGTTTCACTGTTCCAGCTCAGTGTGTTGTATGTGAGTAGTTTGATGCACACAGAATCTGTGCATGCAGAAAAAAAACGTGTGCAGTGTAGTATGTAAATGCCCATCTGTTTGAATCCTTTCAGCAGATCTCTGCAGATTCTCCCACAAAATCAATGCTATGGAATCATTCTGGATCTTCTAGTTAGTCATGAGTGTTGTCGAAGGTCATGTTTCCCCTGCAGCTCTGAGTTGAGTTCACTGTTTTACATGTGTTCTGATGTGTTCATGTGCTTATAGCTGAAGCTCTAACAGTAGATTATAGTGCATTAAATGCCAAGATCATGGGTTTGATTGCCAAGCAATGCATGAACTGATCAAATGTATCATTTGAATGCAATGTTAGAGTCTGCCAAATACATAAATGTATGATAATGCAATAGGGGAATTGCAAGTTATTGGTCTTGATAATACCAAATGCATGCATTAGTTTGCTGGATATTCATGCACTGACATTAATCAAGTATTTTAAGATAAATACAAAATAAGTATTTGAAAAGACTTTTAAAAATCTACAATATTTAAAAATGTTTTAATGTATGCAATCAGCGAATGAGTGTATTCTAAAATTTCATGAATATTTATATTTTTCTTTTTTTTCCTTTATATTTTTTCTTTGTGCATTTGGGACAAGGACCAAGTCCACTTCTGATGTAATATTAAATTTAGCATTTTTATGAACAATACTTTCTGTTAACTGTTTATTATATGTCTTACAAAAAATAATTAAAATTATTTAATACTTAAATAATAAATAAATTAAAAATGTAAATAAATAATACATGATTTTAATTATTAATTAGAAATAAGACTTAAAATAATAATTAATATTTTAAATAATAATAAAAATAATTGTATGAAATAATTTGAATGATTTGTTTAAAGTATTAGATCATGAGATCAGCATTGTATATCAAACTGATTTGTATTGTCACCCCTGTTCTTTGGTATTTTTGTAGTATATATGGTTTTGTTTTGCCAGATGTCAGAAAATAACACCGGAGTTTGAATTGAGTTTGTTTGACTGAAGCAGCATTTGAACTGGTTCTGGTTCTGGTTGTGGTCACTGGTTCTGTCGGCTGTGGTTAGCGGCTGGTCGTTACACTAGTTAGTGGCCTGTATTCATCTCTCTGGAGTCTGTGGCGTCCGTCATGCACCCTAATGAGGGCTGGAGGCACAATGGCTCTGCTTATACACACACTGATCAGCAGCACACAGAGCAAACTAATATTCACTCTCTGCTCTGTTTCTGCCTGCGTTAATAAGTCATTCTGGGCTGAGATGCTGCTGCATCGATGTAATGTGAAGTTCAGTGCTTGATAGGGTTGTCAAGTTAAGTCAAGTCACCTTTATTTATATAGCGCTTTTAACAATACAGATTGTGTCAAAGCACTTAACAGTATCAAGTTGGAGGATAGAGTGTCAGTAATGTATAATAATAAGATTAAACACTCAATTTTCAGTTAAAGGCATTTCATTATTGAATTCAAAGATGTCATTGTCTAGCTAAGTTTAGTATAAATAATATCTATGAAATTAAATTGACGATAATCGCTAGAAATTAAGTGTCCCCAACTGAGCAAGCCAGAGGCGACAGCGGCAAGGAACCAAAACTCCCTCTGTGACAGAGTGGAGAAAAAAATACCTTGGGAGAAACCAGGCTCAGTCGGGGGGCCAGTTCTCCTCTGGCCAGGATATTATTGTTTATTTATTGTTTTAATTAAGACTTTAAATGTATTATATTTCTATTTTAATATTGTTGCAATTTCTAACAGTAATAGTATTATGTAGTTAGGTATTTTATTATATTTTTATTTATTTGTTTTATTTTTTGTTTTATTGTATTTTAAATCGAGGTCTTCACTGGGATTATGTCCCCGGGGCTCATCCAGGGGTCCGGCCTCCGCCGACAATCTGGGCCGCAGTCATCATCTCCCGGCGCCAATCCACCATCTGATCCGGACACGGACTGAGAAACAGAAAAAGATAGAAACAGACTAATATTAGCGTAGATGTCCATATTTTTACGATGTAACAAGTACATCGTGTGTTATGGGAAGTGTTCCCGGTTCCGGTTGATCTAATTAATGCAGCCTAACAATCCTTTAACGGATTTGAATAATAGAAGTGTATTAGTGTGTTATGTGTACGCCAGGTTAAAGAGGTGGGTCTTTAATCTAGATTTAAACTGACAGAGTGTGTCTGCCTCCCGAACAGTGTTTGGTAGATTGTTCCAGAGTTTGGGCGCTAAATAGGAAAAAGATCTGCCGCCCGCAGTTGATTTTGATATTCTAGGTATTATCAAACGGCCAGAGTTTTGAGAACGCAGTGGACGTGAAGGACTATAATGCGATAAGAGCTCCCTCAAGTACTGAGGAGCTAAACCATTCAGGGCTTTATAAGTAATTAACAAGATTTTAAAATCTATACGATGTTTAGTAGGGAGCCAGTGCAGTGTTGACAGAACCGGGCTAATGTGCTCATACTTCCTGGTTCTAGTAAGAACTCTAGCTGCTGCATTTTGAACGATCTGTAATTTGTTTATTAAGCGTGCAGAACAACCACCCAATAAAGCATTACAATAATCTAACCTTGAGGTCATAAACGCATGAATTAATATTTCTGCATTTGACATTGAGAGCATAGGTCTCAGTTTAGATATATTTTTAAGATGAAAAAATGCAGTTCTACAAATGCTAGAAACGTGGCTGTCAAAGGAGAGATTACTATTAAATAGCACACCTAGGTTCCTGACTGATGACGAAGAATTTACAGAGCAGCCATCAAGTGTTAGACAGTGTTCTAGGTTATTACTTGTGGGGGTTTTAGGTCCGATAAGTAACACCTCTGTTTTTTTACTCGTCATCCAGTTTTTTATATCGACTATGCATTCCATAAGTTTCTCAATTTGGTGTGTTTCACCAGGCCGTGAAGAAATATAGAGCTGAGTGTCATCAGTATAACAGTGAAAGCTAACCCCGTGTTTCCTAATGATATTTCCCAAGGGTAACATGTAAAGCGTGAAAAGTAACGGCCCTAGTACTGAGCCTTGAGGAACTCCATACTGCACTTCTGATCGATATGATATCTCTTCATTCACTGCTACGAATTGATGGCGGTCAGATAAGTACGATTTGAACCATGCTAATGCACTTCCACTAATGCCAACAAAGTTTTCTAGTCTATTCAAAAGAATTTTGTGATCGATAGTATCGAACGCAGCGCTAAGATCCAGTAGAACTAATAGAGAGATACAACCACGATCAGATGATAAGAGCAGGTCATTTGTAACTCTAATGAGAGCAGTCTCAGTACTATGATACGGTCTAAATCCTGACTGGAAATCCTCACAGATATCATTTTTCTCTAAGAAGGAGTATAATTGTGAGGATACAACCTTTTCTAATATCTTTGACAGAAAAGGGAGATTCGAGATCGGTCTTTAATTAACTAGATCTTTGGGGTCAAGTTGTGGTTTTTTAATGAGAGGCTTAATAACAGCCAATTTAAATTTTTTAGGGACATATCCTAATGACAATGACAAATTAATAATAGCCAAAAGAGGATCTATGACTTCTGGAAGCACCTCTTTTAGTAGTTTAGATGGAATAGGGTCTAACATACATGTTGTTGGTTTAGATGAATTAACAAGTTTATACAATTCTTCCTCTCCTATAGTAGAGAATGAGTGGAATTGTTCCTCAGGGGATCTATAGTACACTATTTGATGTGATGATATAGCTGACGGCTGCATGGTTACAATTTGATCTCTAATAGTATCAATCTTGGAAGTAAAGTAGTTCATAAAATCATTACTGCTGTGATGTTGGGAAATGTCAACACCTGTTGATGCTTTATTTTTTGTTAATTTTGCCACTGTATTGAATAAATACCTGGGGTTATGTTTGTTTTGTTCTAAAAGAGACGAAAAGTAATCAGATCTAGCAGTTTTTAAAGCTTTTCTGTAGGATATGGTACTTTCCCGCCAAGCTAAACGAAATACCTCTGGTTTTGTTTTCCTCCAGCTGCGCTCCATTTTCCGGGCTGCTCTCTTTAGAGTGCGAGTGTGCTCATTATACCACGGTGTTGGACTCTTTTCCTTAATCTTCCTTAAGCGTAAAGGAGCAATTGTATCTAAAGTGCTAGAAAAGAGAGAGTTCATAGTTTCTGTTACATCATCAAGTTGTTCTGAGCTGTTGGATATGCTGAGGAATTGAGATAAATCAGGAAGATTACTTACAAAGCAGTCTTTTGTGGTAGAAGTGATGGTTCTACCATATTTATAAGAAGGAGTAGAATTTACAGCTTTAACTATATGGAGTTTACACAAGACTAGATAATGATCTGATATATCATCGCTTTGCTGCAGAATTTCAACACCACTAACATCAATTCCATGTGACAGTATTAAATCTAGAGTATGATTTCGACTATGAGTAGGTCCTGAAACGTGTTGTCTAACCCCAATAGAGTTCAGAATGTCTCTGAATGCTGATCCTAATGCATCTTTTTCATTATCGACATGGATATTAAAATCACCCACAATTAGGACTCTATCTGCAGCCAGCACTAACTCTGATAGAAAATCAGCAAATTCTTTAATAAAATCTGTATGGTGCCCTGGTGGCCTGTATACAGTAGCCAGTACAATTGTTACGGAGGATTTATCATTAATACTTTTTTCTCTAGATAATTTTATATGAAGCACCATTACATCAAAGGAGTTATACTTAAAGCCTGTCTTCTGAGAAATACTGAGAATATTGTTATAAATTGTAGCAACACCTCCCCCTTTGCCCTTTGGACGCGGCTCATTTTTGTAACAGTAATCTTGGGGGGTGGACTCATTTAAAACAATGTATTCATCTGGTTTTAGCCATGTTCCTGTCAAACAGAGCAAATCTAGGTTATGATCATTAATCAAATCATTTACAAAAAGTGCTTTTGTAGAAAGAGACCTGATATTCAGTAAACCAAGTTTTATCAATTGTTTCTGTGTATTATAAACATTTTTTATATGTTGAACATCAATTAAATGGTTACTCATAAATAGTTTTTGACGTTTTCTGTATTTTCTAGTTCTGGGAACAGACACAGTCTCTATAGTGTGATATCTAGGTGAAGGAGTCTCTATGTGCTGAGAATTAACTGACTTCTGTGACGTGAGGCGGCTAGCAGATGGTCGGTTTAGCCAGTCTGTCTGCTTCATGACCTGGGCTCCAGTTAGTCAAGTATGAACTCTAAGACTATGTGCCAAATTTCTAGAGAGAATAGCGGCACCACCCCAGGAGGGATGAACATCATCTCTTTTCAACAGGTCAGGTCTGCCCCAAAAACTCGTCCAATTGTCTATAAAACCTATGTTGTTTTGCGGGCACCACTTAGACATCCAGCCATTTAATGATGACAGTCTGCTATGAATCTCATCATCCCGGTAAGCAGGGAGCGGGCCAGAGCATATTACAGTGTCTGACATTGTACTTGCAAGTTCACACACCTCTTTAACATTATTTTTAGTGATCTCCGACTGGCGAAGTCGAACATCATTAGCGCCGGCGTGGATAACAATCTTACTGAATTTACGTTTAGCATTAGCCAGCACTTTTAAATTTGCCAAGATGTCAGGCGCTCTGGCTCCCGGTAAACAATGGACTATGGTGGCTGGTGTCTCTATTTTCACGTTCCGTACAATAGAATCACCAATAACTAGAGCACTTTCACCAGGTTTCTCAGTGGGTGCGTCACTGAGTGGGGAGAACCTGTTTGATGTTCTGATCGGAACGGAAGAGCGGTGTTTTGACCCGCGACTATGCTGCCTCACTGTCACCCAGTTGCCCTGCTGCGGGGGCGCTAATGCCGGAACCGAACAATGTACAGGAGTCCCTGAGCTAATCACATCCAAAGCACTATCTACAGCCCTCACATTCTTACTGTCCTCAACTAAAGTTTGGATGCGTGTCTCTAGTTCTAAAACCTTCTCTGTCAGCCTAACTATTTCCCTGCATTTATCACATGTGAATCCCTCATCGCTGACAGAGATAGATAAACTATACATGTGGCAGACTGTGCAAATAACAATAGCAGGAGAAGAAGCCATTACTCACCGTGATTGATGAATGATACCAACTTAACTTACCACTTACCACTCCACTTACCACTTACCACTGTTGTTTGATGAACTCGTGAAAAACGGAGTGAGAGAGAAGTGAAAACAGAGCGAGAAAAAAGAAAACAATAATAGGCGCGAATAGCAACGCAAATGGAACCGCGAGTGACAAGCTAACCGGCTAGCGAATGCTAACGCGCTGCACTCGCGGTTTTAAAAGCGAACGATCAGATTAGTTTGATAGATAATACCAGAAATATGGTGGGAATTAAGTTATATATTATCACTTTAAACAACAGAGTGAAAGTAAGGTAAAGATTCAATAAAAAAGCAGAGCTACAATCACAAACCGCACAGCAGCACAACAGACTGAAGCAATCGAACTGTGACTCAGACTGAAGCCCTGAAAATAGACAAAGTAGGGTGTGATGATATCTTAACCATGACTAATGCTACAGTACTAGTTAAACCATTACGATGTTGTAAATGTCATGTCTGTTCTGTTGTTGTATATGTTCTTTAGAGTTTACACTGCGTTATTATTGTTCTCAATATAATTTTATTTCAAATTTAGAATTATATTGATGCATATTGTGTCTGTGTTTATCAGCAAAAAATGTAGTATAATTTATGTGTGAACAAGGAATGTTTATTTTAAGCCCTTTAACTACTCACCTTTTCACACTCAAATAAAATAGATTATTAAAAATATATATTTTTCTTTTACTAATTGTTTAAATTGAAGTACTAAAGTACTAAATTTGAAAAAACTAAAACTAATAAATAAAAAAGTATAAATACTATATAGTCATACTTAAAAAAATATAAATGACAAAAACATGCAGCAAAATTGTATTTTTGAAATTAAATGAATAAACTGAAATAAAATGAATGAATATGAAAACATGAACCCTAACCCTAAACATGAAAAACATAAATTGAACAACTGAAAACATAAAACATGAAAACATAAAAAAAGCATTTTTTAACAAAAATAAGTTAACAAAATTTAACATTTTTTAAAACAAAATTAAACATTTTTAAACAAAAAAAATGGTTAGCAAAAATGAAAGAAAAACAGAAAATATAGAAATAAATTAACAAAAAATGAAAGAAAACTAAATCTAAAATTTTAAAGTTAACACAAATGTAACTTTTTAAAACAAAATGAATTTTTTTTAACAATACAATTAACAAAACATTAAAGAAAATAAAATAAAAATAAAATCTAATTCAATATTAACAATAGCAATGATAGTATATTAATGCTAATAAAACAACACTGCTTTAAAGGTCCCATATTGTACACCTTTCTGGAGTTTTATTTTAGGTTTTGATGTCCTTAAGAATATATATTTGCAGTATAAGTACCAAAAACCATCTCAATATATTTTTACAGCTCTTCTCTCAGGAGCTCTGCTGAGAACAGGTCGATTTTGGCATGTCTGATTAATATTCATGAGCCTCTCTTCTGATTGGCCTGTTGTTTTCTGAGTGACGCACGGCTAGGCCAACCACAGGTAACTAGGGTCATGTAGGGCCGACGTCACAATTACGTCACAGCGCTAGCTGGAAGAAAAACAAAGGAGGCGGCCCATTCAAACCAGCGCAGATTCAACTACATAAGGAGCTAATATCATCTTGTGATGCTGGATGCCAGAATCGATGTAATACAGCCTCAAATTAGAAATTTGATCGCATACCTGCTGCCACTGCCAGACAAAAGACCGACGACAGCTGTGGTTAAACGAGATATAATGAGTGAACTGGACAGAAGCCATCATCAAAAATGCTCGTGTTTGCAGCGCACACTTCTTATCAGAAAAGGTTCAATAAAGTATTGTCTTTTGTTGTTATGGGCGCGTCTGAATATTTCTTACATCTCACGACTGTGTTGTGTATGAAATAATGTCTGTGTGCATGTGCGTAAAACAACAAACTGACGATTTATATATAATCATATGTAATTGTATATACAGTACATTGTTGTGATTAATTGTGGATGGAATAATAATGTAGCTGTAAAAATAGTTGCCTGCTGAAGCTAAAATGTATTTACATCTTCATCATGACTAGATAGACACGGTGAGTTTGTCTTTACTATACATGTTAGACGTGATCCACCTCATAGTAACAGTCCTGTCAGATCGTCCATCCTTTGAGTGAGTGTAACGTTACAGGTCGGCCGATCTGGTTTCGTCCGTTAAAGTTAACCTTTTGGACATGTTTCCGTGTTGTTGTTGCTCATGGACTCGATGCTGTCTGGGGGTTTGTCAAAAGGATGGTGGGCGGTGCTCAGGATGGTGACTGAAGGCGGTGACTGAGTAGTTCGGACGTCACATTTTTACAGAAGTCACAAGGGCTCGTGAAAAAACACAGCTACTTTATGCAGGCTGTGTGCACTTTACTGTGGATTGACTGTTTTGAAACTTATATGGTAGTTACATAGCCCCTAGACCAGTTATCATGAAAAAAGCCAGGAAATTTCAGTTTTGACAATATGGGACCGTTAAGATTGACCTCTATTTAATTTGAGTAACATATATCACTCTTGACCGTGTTTACTCGGAATCTGCTTTTGTAAAGATCTGAGCTGTTCTTTTGGTTTTTATATTTAGAAATCAAATCGAATGTGTATGGGAAAGTCATTTGAGAGATTTTTTTAGTTCTTCTGAAGGAGCTTGGGAAAACATTTGTGGTGACCGGAGGAGTATTTTAGTCTCTCGTGTTGGTAATACTAGAGATCTCTTCCAAAACTAGTGAGCTATTGAATTGAAACATGAAAAACTGAAGTAGAAAGACTAAAATCGTATTTTCTTGTAAAATGTACTCCAATAATCTTTATTTACAACTTTGGAAAATAATTTTTTACAATGCAGATGCAAGATACTTGATTTTTCTACCACAGCATTGCATGCAACAATTTTAATGCAGCAATGCTTTGCAGCAATCATTTAATGCACTCTTTTTTGTGAAAGTGTTTCATGCATACATGACAGTTGCATGCATTTTTTCCCAGTTGTCATTGCATTTAGGAGATGGAGGAAGGTTTTGGAGCTGTAAAGTCCACAGGCTTGCCTGAAGTTTACACAGCAGATCTGTTTCAACATTCAGGCCTAAATCTGAGTGCTTTATGAGTGCATTCACAGGCTGATCAGTCAGGAAATACCACTGAACAGCTCAGTGAACAGCAGCGTAATGCAAGGAGACACTAAAGACCTGCGTTAATCAAGTCACTGATGAGGTCTGAAGGGGGAAGAAATGACCAGTGTCACGCAATCTGGAAAGAGCTGGGAAAAAAGTGCTGGTTTCATTAACGTTTTAATAGCATATCTTTCTTTTTTGTCTTCAACAAAGAAAGGAACAATATTAAAACGCGACTGGGTGTTTGACATGAAATACATTTTTTTTTTATAAATATTATGCATGCGGATTTTATGATCTGCTTGGATTATTTTGGCTTTTTTAGAAATTAATTTGTCACACTCTACACTATAAAAAAAAAAAGTTGGGCAAACTTAAAATTTTAAGGCAATCAGCTTCAGCAGATTTTTGAGTTTTCTCAACTTCTTAGGGAGCTTTCACACTAGCACATTTGGTGCGCACCCCGGTTCGATTGACGTCAGAGTTCGGTTCGTTTGGATGATGTGAACGCTCGGACCCAAATAAAATAATATGAACACAGTCCAGCGGGGGCAGGGGGAGGGGGGAGCAAACGAACTCGGGTTCGGACCAGGCAATCGAACCAAATGTGAAAGCACCCTTATTTTAAGTTTATACAACAAAAAGTTGAGAAATTTCCTAAACAATAAGTTGAGAAAACTCAAAAATCTGCTTTAGCTGGTTGACTTAAAATTTTAAGGTAGCCCAATTTTATTTTTTTTACAGTGTAGGACCATTTATGCTTTACAGCATTGAAAATATAGGATTGTTGTTTGCTGACTGTATTTATGCTGTTTTGTTTTATTTTTGTCATATGTGACCCTGGACCACAAAACCAGTCATAAGGGTAAATTTTCGAAATTGAGATGTATACATCATCTGACATCTGAATAAATAAGCTTTCCATTGATGTATGGTTTGTTATGATAGGACAATATTTGGCTGAGATACAACTATTTGTAAATCTGGAATCTGAGGGTGAAAAAAAAATCCAAATATTGAGAAAATCATCTTTAAAGTTGTTCAAATTAAGTTCTTAGCAATGCATATTACTAATCAAAAATTAAGTTTTGATATATTTACGCTAAGAAATTTACAAAATATCTTCATGGAACATGATCTTTACTTAATATCCTAATGATTTTTGTCATAAAATAAAAATTGATAATTTTGACCCATACAATGTATTGTTGTCTATTGCTACAAATATACCTGTGTTACTTATGACTGCTTTTGTGCTCCAGGGTCATATATATTGATTTGTTGTGCTGTTATAAGCTCATCTTTTCATGATATTTGTTGATTGTCTATGTTTTGGGGTTTTGTGTGTGAAGTGTTGAAATCAGCGTGATATCAAATATTAAAAATTTGAATTGCTGTATTATCACACATTGTTTTTCAGAAGCAACGATTGTGAAGTTATCTTAATTTTAAAAGTCATAAAACACATTTGTGAATGAAATTATGGAAAATTAAGTTTATTTTAGTTAATAATTGATTATTTGATGAACAAGAAATGTACACTATAACGTGTCACGCTCTCGGAGGGGAGAGCCAGGAGCAAGGAACGAGGAGACCAGGAGATAATCCAACAGGGGTTTTATTAGACACTAGGTAGACATACATTCACGGACACAGGACACTGGAGACACTGGGCTTTAAAACAAGGAAATCAAACGAGGAAAACTGAAACAGGTGGGGAGCAATCAAAACACAGGGCTGGGAACTGATAATACAAACGACAGGAAACACCAAATATGGGCACGAGAGGAGGGGAAACACGTGACATGGGGAACACAGGTCTGACAGTACTCCCCCCTCCCGAACGGTGCGTCCCGCACCGTACACCATCCAATGGGGAGGGGGGGTGGGCGCCCTGGAGGCCTTAAGGGACATGGAGACGGGACAGGACAGGAGGCCTCCAGGGCGGCGCCCATTCTGGGAGCCATGGCGGAGCGGGGATGTCTGGAGGCCATGGTGGATCCGGGGACTCAGGAGGCCATGGCGGGTCAGGGGCCTCAGGAGGCCATGGCGGATCCAGGAACTCAGGAGGCCATGGCGGGTCCGGGGACTCGGGAGGCCATGGCGGAGTAGGAGAATCGGGAGGCCATGGCGGAGTAGGAGAATCGGGAGGCCATGGCGGGTCAGGCAGCTCGGGAGGCCATGGCGGAGCAGGGAGCTCGGTGGCCTTGGTCCTAGGCCCGACCACACAGCCTAGGGGTATATGGCCCCCCCCCAAAATTTTCTTGGGGAGGTTCCCCTCTAGGGGCCATTCAGGCGGAGCAGGCACTAGGGGGCGCACTGGAGGCGCGGGCACTAGGGGGCGCACTGGAGGCGCGGGCACTAGGGGGCGCACTGGAGGAGCCGGCACTAGGGGGCGCTCTGGAGGAGCCGGCACTAGGGGGCGCTCTGGAGGAGCCGGCACTAGGGGGCGCTCTGGAGGAGCCGGCACTAGGGGGCGCTCTGGAGGCGCGGGCACTAGGGGGCGCTCTGGAGGAGCGGGCACTAGGGGGCGCTCTGGAGGAGCGGGCACTAGGGGGCGCTCTGGAGGAGCGGGCACTAGGGGGCGCACTGGAGGAGCGGGCACTAGGGGGCGCTCTGGAGGCGCGGGCACTAGGGGGCGCTCTGGAGGAGCGGGCACTAGGGGGCGCTCTGGAGGAGCGGGCACTAGGGGGCGCTCTGGAGGAGCGGGCACTAGGGGGCGCTCTGGAGGAGCGGGCACTAGGGGGCGCTCTGGAGGAGCGGGCACTTGAGGGCGCTGGGCAGGCGCGGGCACTTGAGGGCGCTCGGCAGGCGCGGGCACTTGAGGGCGCTCGGCAGGCGCGGGCACTTGAGGGCGCTCGGCAGGCGCGGGCACTTGAGGGCGCTCGGCAGGCGCGGGCACTTGAGGGCGCTCGGCAGGCGCGGGCACTTGAGGGCGCTCGGCAGGCGCAGACACCAGAGGGCGCTGGCGAGGAGCGGGCTCTGGGGTGCGCTGGCGAGGAGCGGGCTCTGGGGTGCGCTGGCGAGGAGCGGGCTCTAGTGGGCGCTGGCGTGGAGCAGCCACTGGAGGGCGCTGGCGTGGAGCAGCCACTGGAGGGCTCTGGCGTGGAGCAGCCACTGGAGGGCTCTGGCGTGGAGCAGCCACTGGAGGGCTCTGGCGTGGAGCAGCCACTGGAGGGCTCTGGCGTGGAGCAGCCACTGGAGGGCTCTGGCGTGGAGCAGCCACTGGAGGGCTCTGGCGTGGAGCAGCCACTGGAGGGCTCTGGCGTGGAGCAGCCACTGGAGGGCTCTGGCGTGGAGCAGCCACTGGAGGGCTCTGGCGTGGAGCAGCCACTGGACGGTACTTGCAAGGAGCCGTCTCTTGGGGGCGCTCTTGAGAGCTGGACGAAACCAGCAGGGGCTCTGGAGAGCTGGACGGAACCAGCAGGGGCTCTGGAGAGCTGGACGGAACCAGCAGGGGCTCTGGAGAGCTGGAAGGAACCAGCTGGGGCTCTGGAGAGCTGGACGGAACCAGCAGGGGCTCTGGAGAGCTGGACGGAACCAGCAGGGGCTCTGGAGAGCTGGACGGAACCAGCAGGGGCTCTGGAGAGCTGGACGGAACCAGCAGGGGCTCTGGAGAGCTGGACGGAACCAGCAGGGGCTCTGGAGAGCTGGACGGAACCAGCAGGGGCTCTGGAGAGCTGGACGGAACCAGCTGGGGCTCTGGAGAGCTGGACGGAACCAGCTGGGGCTCTGGAGAGCTGGACGGAACCAGCTGGGGCTCTGGAGAGCTGGACGGAACCAGCTGGGGCTCTGGAGAGCTGGACGGAACCAGCTGGGGCTCTGGAGAGCTGGACGGAACCAGCTGGGGCTCTGGAGAGCTGGACGGAACCAGCTGGGGCTCTGGAGAGCTGGACGGAACCAGCAGGGGCTCTGGAGAGCTGGACGGAACCAGCAGGGGCTCTGGAGAGCTGGACGGAACCAGCAGGGGCTCTGGAGAGCTGGACGGAACCAGCAGGGGCTCTGGAGAGCTGGACGGAACCAGCAGGGGCTCTGGAGAGCTGGGTCGAGGAGTAAGCACTGGAGAGCTCTGGCACTTAAGGTACATTGGGCCTGCCATATTGCTTGCCGGCTGGCAAGGGAGATCCGCGGGCCGCGTTGGTGGGCTTGGGGGAGCCGCGGACGACGGCAGGCTGGTTCTGGCTCGGGGCCGGACACTCTCCAGACACCGGAGGATCCCTTCCCTCCATTTAAGTCCGGTGGTGTCTGGGAGGTCCACGGGACGATGGGAATTGGCCCCGTGCCTGAACAGAGAGAGAATGGTGGCGTCATCTAATGCCGTCGCCGTGGCAAGCCTGCAGAACTCCCGCGAATACTCGAGGAACGGGAGATCTCGGTGGGTAAGGGAGATGAAGCGGGCGGCGATTTCCATCGCCGCGGGGGAAAAAACACAGGAACAACAAAAAACTTTTCAAAAAACGGAAAAACAAAAACGAGGGTGGAGAAACGCCGCTCACTTTGTATAGGTCCGTGAATCTGTCACGCTCTCGGAGGGGAGAGCCAGGAGCAAGGAACGAGGAGACCAGGAGATAATCCAACAGGGGTTTTATTAGACACTAGGTAGACATACATTCACGGACACAGGACACTGGAGACACTGGGCTTTAAAACAAGGAAATCAAACGAGGAAAACTGAAACAGGTGGGGAGCAATCAAAACACAGGGCTGGGAACTGATAATACAAACGACAGGAAACACCAAATATGGGCACGAGAGGAGGGGAAACACGTGACATGGGGAACACAGGTCTGACATAACGTTTGGGGTCGCAGTTTTTATTGTTTTTAAAAGAAGTCTCTTCTGCTCACCGAGGCTGCATTTATTTGATCAAAATTCATGAAAAATAGTGAAATATTACAATTTAAAATAACTGTTCTCTATGTGAATATATGTTAAAATATAATTTATTTCTGTGATGCGCAGCTGTATTTTCAGCATCATTACTGCAGTCTTCAGTGTCACATGATCTTCAGAAATCATTCTAATATACTGATTTGCTGCTCAAGAAACATTTCTGATTATTATCAATGTTGAAAACAGTTGTGCTGCACGATATTTTTGTGGAAACCGTGATACATTTTATTTTTCAGGATTCACAGATGAATAGAAAGTTCAAAAGAACAGCATTTATTTGAAACAGAAATCTTTTGTAATATTATAAATGTCTTTACTGACATCTTTGATCAATTTAATGCATCCTTGCGGAATAAAGGTATTCATTTCTTTTAGAAAACAAAATTCTCCTGACCCTAAAGATTTACACAGTAGTTTATAGTTTCCTTGAGAGTCAGTTATTGTCTGTTGACTGTCTTTTGTTCTTTTTTGTCCTCATGGAAACTCTTTCCTGACCTGATGTGCTGCTGTCGTCTCTGTACTCTCAGGAAACAGCCAAAGGTAAGATGAAGGTTACCTTTTGTTTATCCCACATCTTTATGTGCATATTAATATTTAAGCAAATGTCATATTACGTCCATATGGTTGTGAATCACTTAAAGAAACACTCCACTTTTTTTGGAAATAGGCTAATTTTACACCTCCCCTAGAGTTAAACAGTTGAGTTTTACCGTTTTTGAATCCATTCAGCCGATCTCCGGGTCTGACGGTAGCACTTTTAGCTTAGCTTAGCATAGATCATTGAATCTGATTAAACCATTAGCATTTGGTCATCAAAAATGACCAAAGAGTTTTGATCATTTTTCTATTTAAAGCTTGACTCTTCTGTTATAAAAGATCTCAATGATTTACATTACAAGCATCAGAATGTTATCATATAAATATCAACATCTGCAGCAAATTGCATATTTTTACTTCGGTGTTACTTTAGTATCATTGAATTACTATGAATATTTTGAATCAGATTTAATTTTTATATATTTTTTTGTAATTTTATTGTGTTTTGTCTTTTTTTAAATTACTGTTTCGGTTTTAGTTATTTATCAAGTTTTGATAAATATTGCAACTAACTGAAATAAAAATAAATGTATAAATTATTTATATATATATATATATATATATATATGTATATATATATATATATTTATTTATATAATTTGAAAATAATTTAATATTTTATTTTAGTTGACATTTATTTTACTCCAATTAACACTTTTTTGTATAGTTTTAATTTTAGTTTCAGTTTTAGTTAATAACCCTGAAATAATACTATAATAACCCTGAAAACAGCTGTTTTTTTCCTCCATATTCTCTGTATATCAGACTATATGAGCCATAAAAGCCTGATGCATCAAACATGACACTCAACATAAAACACATATGCAAACTTGGTTCACTAAACTGTTGCATTCCCAGCTTTTCACATGAAAGTGTTTCCACATGCGGTCAGTCACGATTCATCTTCCGGTGAGCGTCTGTGTGAATGTGTCAGGCCTCTGAGATCTCATGAACGTCCACAAAGAGCTGCAGAGACACACAGACCCAGTGTACAGCAGTCAAAGCTGCATTGTTGCTGCTCGCTGCCACCAGACTAATGCTGAGAGACCCGGTCAGAACTCTATGCACATTACTGGACAGCATTTCTTCCCTTGCACACGTTCAGTCGCTGCAGTATTTTAGCTCAAAAACCTGTGTTTTATTCACCAACTACTTAAATCCAGCTCTATCTGTCATGCATATTCAAATTAAGCCATCAGCATTCATTTTTTATGTAAATACGGTTACTTTCTGATTAAATTACATTCATTAGAGATTGCACTTTATTCACAGAAGTCAGTGATACAGTATTTCTCATCTGTCTTAATGTTGTTTATCGGCTAAACAGGAATGATTATTGGCTTAAACCGCTGTTTATATATTTAAAAAAGAAAACAATTTAATGCATGCATTAATAATGCAACAAGGATGCATTAAAGTGAACAAAAGTGGCAATAGACATTTATAATGTTACAAAAGATTTCTGTTTCACATAAACACTGTTCTTTTGAACTTTCTATTCATCTGTGAATCCTGAAAAATAAAACGTTTCAGTTTCCACATCTGTTTTCAACATTGATAATAATCAGAAATGTTTCTTGAGCATCAAATCATATTAGAATGATTTCTGAAGATCATGTGACACTGAAGACTGGAGTAATGATGCTGAAAATACAGATGCGCATCACAGAAATAAATTACATTTTACAATATATTCACATAGAAAACAGCTGTTTTAAATTACAATAATATTTAATCATTTTTACTGTATTTTTGATCAAACAAATGCAGCCTTGGTGAGCAGAAGAGACTCAAAAACATTAAAAACTTTTGAATAATAGTGCATTAACTCTGAATGTGAAATATCAGCTGATTAATAAATATAAAAAAACACAAGGAAGATTGTCAAAATTAATTTTCAAGATTATTCAAGTTTATTAAATTTTGAAAGCACATTTAAAACCGTGAATGAGGCTGACCAAAGTGCGGGGGAAAAAACATCCAAACTTAATAACGTAATATCTTGTGCAAAATTATCAGTCTGAAGACAAGTCTGAGTTTATTTATAATGATTTAATTGAATTAATAAATAGTTGCAGATTTATTCTTGAAAAAGGAAAGTGTATCGGCAGTGAATCTCTTTGGTTTACTGTTGTTTCTCCTCTTCAGACCGAGTGTTTTCACTCTCTGTTCTTAATCAGAGCACATTTGGGTCAGTCTGATTTCACAGATGAGAGACTCTG
The DNA here is from genome assembly GCA_023376895.1 of Aspiorhynchus laticeps. Taxonomy (NCBI): domain Eukaryota; kingdom Metazoa; phylum Chordata; class Actinopteri; order Cypriniformes; family Cyprinidae; genus Aspiorhynchus; species Aspiorhynchus laticeps. The sequence goes on along the minus strand of CM041806.1, from coordinate 4,499,652 downwards.
TCTGTTGCCCAGTGATCTCTAGAGACGGTGAGAAAACTCATGCGCTCATAAAACATGCTATAATACAGAAAAACAGCTCCTTCTGCAGCACAAGCAGTCCTGTTTTACATCTTTTCAATATGGAAATGAGACCAGATTAAAAAGTTATGGGAAAGTAAGACTTGTTTTCATGCAATCTTGAATATACAATATTTTCGTATTAAATTATTCTCAAATTTATTAGTTTTTTAGTGCAAACCAAAATGATCAATCCCTTGACACTCACCAGCAAATCCCTCGATTACATCCGTGCTGAACATTAATTTCTATAAAATGCAAAAGTAGTATTTATACTGTATGCATGCATAGATACTCACATTAATACTCACCTATGTATATGCAGTATGTATACCAGTATGTATGTAATACTGATATTAATAATAATATTATACCAGTATGCGCACATGAGGTAATAAGAAATCAAAAAACAATCAAATAAATAGTGAATAATAATTTATATATAAATTATATGTAAATTGATCTAGTTTTCCATGCAATCGTAAATATAAGTGTATTTTTATTAGTAGTTTTTTATTAGTTTTTCAATGCAAATCTAATTCTGACCATTAATTTTCATAAGCTATATATATATATATATATGCATGCACACAAGATAAGAAATAAAAAATATATAAAATAAAAAAAATCATAAAAATAAACAAAAATCAATCAAATTAAATAAAAATAAATGTAATAAATTTAAAAATGAACTTTAATTGCAAATTATTATTATTATTATTACGTGTATACCAATACATGCACAAACACAATATAAGAAGTGAAAATAGATAAATAAAAAATTATAAAATAAATAAAAATCTATAAATCTAATATTAAAAAAATATATACATTAATTTAAAAATTAAATTAATTGCAAATTATTATTATTATTGTTATTACATATATACCAATAATATGCACAAACACTATATAAGAAGAAATAAAAAACAGATAATTAAAAATATAAAATATATAAAAAATAAATAAAATGAAATAAAAAAATATTTGTGATTTAAATGTAATAATACTAATAATAGTAATAATAAAAAAAATGGTTTGGCATCCATTTAGGGTTTAAAAGGGAAAAATTCAGTCAATAATAGGGCATTACATAGAACGATCAAAATAATGAATCGAGGGGCGCCAGATCTTTAAAATAATTTGTCTCCTATCCTCTTAACAAGTACCTGATATTTTCAAAGTGAAGATGAGACATTATACCTCTGATCCACTGAATGGAATATAATTCCACTGGAAGATTTTGCTGATTCTGAAACAAGTCTAGACTATAAAACACATCTGATTCTTAATATCTTATGCAACACTGATTCTCGGTGAAATGTGTCTTGTTTTAAGAACATTCAGATATTTTATTGCAGAACTAGACGAACATGAATGTCTTCTCATGCATTAACAGTTGTGTGTTGTTTGGTGTGAGATGAGGGAGGCCTGTGTCCCGTCGCTCGGGAAACACCGGTCACCAAAGCAGGAATTCATTCCTCCGTCTCCAGATTTATGTATCTAATTAACAGCGTCTCGCAAAGACCGTTGCTGTACACAAGCGCCGTAAGAATGTCTCTCAGGAGAAACCACATCACATCACTCTCATGCTGCTCTTTTACAGCTCAGGACACTTGAGTTTTTAGTTCGTTTTTTATGAGAAATGAAAACAGACTCAAGTGAGTCAATAACTGTCATGCATTTATGAGTCTAAAGATAAAAATGAATGCAGAGCAGCTCAGAATTGACTTGACTTCACATTGAGATCTCTGACTTGTGATTGCAGACTAGACAGTAGAGATTGAGAAACTGAGATGAAAGAGGCTTTTCTCAGGAGAAACAGCTGAGATGCAGGAGACTTTAGCTAACTTTTGCTCTCCATTTAATCTCATTCTATCTCGAATAACAAGTATATTAATATTTATGCATGTGGCAGATGGCAGACTTGCATTGCATTCAGGATTTGCATTTGATCAGTTCATGCATTCCCTGGGAATCAAACCCATGACCTTAGCGTTGCAAGCATAAAAAAGTCTATATGAAATGCGTTTTGCGACCCATTTTACTTCCATAATGAGATGTAATTCTGAATGAAACAGGATATTTAGTGATAAAAGAGAGGATAGGAATGGTAAGAATCTTGAAATAATGATTCTTACAACATTAATATTAATATTAGATGAAAAACCTAAATTTAAAATTGTTGCATTAGCTACTAACTGAAAAAAAAACATTTAATTTGAAGTACTAGAATTTCTAAAACTGAAATAAAAATACATTAAAGCTAAATAGAAATATTTTTTTAAACTAATTTAAATGATTATAAATATAATAAAGTAATAACAAAAAAAATATTCAAATGCCAATTCAGAATATTAATAAATGCTAATATTTTAGAAATAATATTAAAATAACACTGGTTCTGCTGGTGAATATCCAGCTTACTTGCATCAGACAAAACTCTTGACAATATGAAATACATTTTGCAACCCATTTTCTTCCATAATGATTTCTGAGTGAAACAGCACCCTTTATAAACTGATGCTCTGATATGAGCCCGATGCTCTGAGAGTTTCTCAGTGTGTTCAGGACAAGCAGATCGTGTGTGTGTGTGTGTGTGTGTGTGTGTGTGGCGGGTTTATGTGGTTTATGAGGACACAAATTTGTATAATAACATGGGTATGACAGAGGTATTACAATATTAAGGTGGTTTATGAGGACACTGCCTATGTCCCCGTAATTCAAAAGGCTTAAAAAACATACTAAATGGTGTTTTTTTGAAAATCTAAAAATGCACACAGTCTCCTGTGAGGGCTAAGTTTAGGTGTAGGGTAGGTGTAGGGCAATAGCACACACAGTTTGTTCAGTATAAAAACCATTACGCCTATGGAGAGTCCCCATAAACCACAAAAACCAACATGTGTGTGTGTGTGTGTGTGTGTGTGTGTGTGAGACGTGGAAGTCGTCTTTTGTCCGTGTGAGGCTGGATGTAAGGTGTGTCCTAACATGTGTGTGTGTGTGTGTGTGTGTGTGTGTGACGTTGAAGTCGTCTTTTGTCCGTGTGAGGCTGGATGTAAGGTGTGTCCTAACATGTGTGTGTGTGTGTGTGTGTGTGAGACGTGGAAGTCGTCTTTTGTCCGTGTGAGGCTGGATGTAAGGCGTGTCCTAACATGTGTGTGTTTGTGTGTCTGCAGGTGTTCGCCTTTGACCACTGCTTCTGGTCCATGGACGAGTCCAACATCCCGAAGTACGCCGGTGAGTCAGGCTTTAACACTCACACCTGAGCTATGATTATGGATTATATTGGCCATTGTAATATGGAAAGCCCTGGAAATGACACGGACACACGAATGAACCAATCCCAAGGGTGGGATCTGAGAACAGATCTGCCAGATTTCTCATGCTGGTCCAGACTAGTTCAGGCTTACTGTGGAAGTCTAAAGTCTCAGACAGCATGCACTGACTATCTGATGCAGATCGCACACAAAACTGGAAATTATATCAATATTTAAAAAAAAGAATAAAAAAAAATAAAAATATCGTAACACTTTATAATAAGGTTCATTAGTTAACATTAGTTAACTACATTAGTTAACATGAACTAAGAATGAACAATACTTCTACAGCATTTATTAATTTTAGTTAATGTTAATTTCAGCATTTACTAATGCATTATTAAAATCACGAGTTGTGTTTGTTAACATTAGTTAATGCACTGTGAATTAACATGAATAAACAATGAAGGACTGTATTTATATTAACTAACATTAACAAAGATTAATAAAGAGTGTAATAAATGTAGTGTTCATTCTTCGTTCATGTTAATTAATACATTAACTAATGTTAACAAATGGCACCTTATTGTAAAGTGTTACCAAAATAACAAATGCAGATAACAAAATTACTAAAACCTGAACTAAAATTAAAATGAAAACTAAAATTATTACAAATAGTTAGCAATTCACAGTTTAAATTTTTTAAAAGTGAAAAAAAATCTGTTCATTTAAATTTGTTAATTTAATTAAAGCTGAAAAACTAAATTTTACATAAAATGATCATTATCATTATTATTATTATTATTAAATCTTATTAGAGCTTTAAAAAAATGCTTTTTCGATCCTCATGAAATAATTATTCTTACAATATTAATATTAATATTAGGTGAAAAACTTGAAATTGTTGTGTTGGCAACTGATGGAAATAAAAGACGTGCTAACATGTTGACATACTAATCAAAATAACAAAAGCTCATAACAAAATTACTAAAACTAAAACAAATTAAAAAAAATAAAGTTAAATAGAAACTATTAAAATAGCAAACACATAAAACTACTAAAACTTAAATAAAAATGATATAGTTACATAGAAATGTTTTAAAAAAACTAATGAAAATAAAATGACTGAAATTAAATCTGAAATAAAAATCAGTTAAAGCTAATTAGAAATATTAAAAAATAATAAAAATTAAATCAAATAAAAGTACTAAAACTGAAATAAAAATCAGTTAAATCTAAATAGAAATATTAAAAAATAATAATATTTTAATAGCTTTTAAATTTAATTTTTTTAATAGCAATTAAAAGTACTAAAACTGAAATAAAAATAAATGAAAGCTAAATAGAAATATTTGAAAATAAATAAATAAAAATAACAAAATCACATAAAATTACAAAAACTTAAACTAAAATGAAAATTTTATAAATACATTTTATAAATTAAATAAAAATATTTAAAAACATTAAAAAGCTAATTAAAAATATTAATACATTTTTCCATAGTAGATAAATATTAAAACAAAACTCAAACCTCAAACAAAACTTTCAAAGATTTGTTGCCACAAACTTTGGCAAATTCCTGACAAATTCCTAGTTCTTCTTAGAAATCATATCAATGCGATCGTAAACCTTGTAAAGACATTATTAGCACCGACCAATCAGACGGCAGCTGGTGATTGTCTGTATTTTTCTAAAGCAGTGCACTGATGCTGTTCTTTTGGTCCGGTCTCTGTTGAAGTCTGTCAGAATAAACTAGTGAACATGTTCTCACACGGACGGTTTGTGCTGGTGTTCTGTCATCTGTCATTATTACAGTCTAACGGATATAAAGGTGTATTATGGGTCTTATATTGACTCGTGTAGACAGAGCGGTAATTAAAGGATTTTAGGAAAGATGATGTGCAGTTATAAGGTTTATACAAACTCATTAAAACATTCAGTTAATAAAACATTCAAGTTAATGATGATGCATTGGGAAATTCCACATTTTTGTCAACTTTACTTTTCTAAAGCTGTAAGTTTTTAAAGGCTTTTTTCGATACTTTATATATTTATATATATATTAAATCCCTTCACCCAAGCTATACAGCTATTAAAAAATAAAATAAAAATAAAATAAACTTTTATATATATATATATTTATAAGAAAAATAGCTGTAAATTGGGGGGAATATATATATATATATGTATTTATATTAGATGTAGATTATGTGGACGGTACCTTAGTTGCATGTGCAATATATTTATTATGTTATTTTGTCTTGTTGATAGGTGGCTTATATTTTTGTTTATTGGAGTTAATATGTGAATATGAATGTTTAGTTAATAATAATAACCCTGGTCTGCCTGGCAACCACTCAGATAAACTGTATAAATTCTCTGTGTTAAATTAAGTGAATGGAAAAAGTAATTGCTTGTCGCCCAATTACCGGTTGCTCAAACAGGGTTAATGATTTGTGACAGCAACAAAAGATCTCCGGTCTGAAGGTTTTCTGTGCATTAAATGCATGAGCTGCATCAGTGCTCTGTGTTAAACGCTGCAGGCCCAGCTTTATTTAGCTCTTCACACAGCTGCCTGACTCAAACACGAGAAGCAGAGCGTGGCTGATGTCACAGCATTTTCTGCTTTCAAAAGCAAGGAAATGAGAAACGTGGAGATTTCTCAGAAATAATGCAGAAAACTGAGTGGAATATTCACTTCTGCTCAGGGGTTTTATTCTTGACTGAAGCTATTAAAAAACAAAAAAATTGTTAAAATATTACGAATAAAATATATTAAAATTGGTGAAATAAATATTAAATGAGAAATTTAAACAAAAATTAGAATTGGTTTTTATTTTTATATTTTCTGTTTTCATTTTAATTTGAGTAATTTTGTTATTTTTATAAATTTTTTTAATATTTCTGTTTAATTTAATTTAAATTTTCGTTATTATTATTTTTAGTTATTTTAGTACTTCAGTTTAAACTTATTTTATTTCAGTTCATTGCCAGTGCAACAGTTTTAAGTTTTTCATGTAAGTTGTTCTTGTAATATTAATTTTGTCATTTTTATTTAATTTTTTTCTTAATGTCTATCATTTTTTTTATTATTTGAATTTTATTTTTAGTTATTTCAGTACAACAAACTAAATTAGATGAAAATGAGAAATGTTGCAACTATCTGATTTTTAAAAATATATTTTATTTAATATTTTAATATTAATAATATTTAATAATATGTTTATTTTATTATTATTTTATTAATTAATGAAAATGTTTTTTATGGTTTTAGTTTTAGTTACTTGAAACTAAACCTGCTAACTGGAAAAAAACAGTTAAGAACATTACTAAAATGACTAAAACTGAAATAAAAATACATTTATTAAAAAATACAAGCTATAAAAGCTTTGAAAAATTTAAGAAATAGATAAACAGAAATATTAAAACAACTAAAATTGGTAAAAATGCCGAAAGCACTTAACAAAGTTACAAAAATTAAAATGAAAATGGAAAATGTATTAATAAAAATTTATTAATTTGTAAAATTATAATTTGTATAATTCGGAAAATATATTTAATTTGTAAATATATCAATAAATATTATGAATAGAATATAAATAATACTAAAAAAACATTTGCTCTGCTTGTAAATATCTAGTTTACTTGCATCAAAGTCCCATTTTTGTATTCAGACGGATTATTTTGGACATTTTTTGGAAGGGGTTTCTATTTAAATGCAAGGAAATGAGAAATGTGAATAATGAATCTTTCTCGTAGCGTACATGAATCAGAGAGAGGCGATGTTCTGCGTGTTAAAGCTGTGTTCGTGTTTGTCCTGCAGGTCAGGAGGTCGTCTTCAAGTGCCTCGGGGAGGGAATACTAGAAAACGCCTTTCAAGGATACAACGCCTGCATCTTTGCTTACGGACAGACAGGTACAGTTATTGTGTGCTCTTTTGTGACAGTGACATCCGTTTGACTGAAAGACATCAATAGATGCTCATTCTTTGTCATGAGCGCTGGTAATTTCTCTGAATAGACCTGCAAGACATTAACAATCGAGTTCACACTAGAAAAACACACCTCTCTTTAACCTGGATTTACAGCAGACATGAATCTCACCAAAACACGTCCAGATCACGTTTCACTGCAAGAAAATGACGTTATATTTTGCGTGAAGAAAATACAGTCAAGCATTACATTCTTTTGCCTTTTTTATGACAATTAATGCACATTTGTCCTCTCAAATTCTCATTGGTGAGATTTGTCCAGATGTTTTTTGTTATTATTCTCAATGATAATTCTTCCTAGACAAGTAAAAATAAGTTATCGTAAAATCTTAAAAGCAAATTCAACCTGATTTTTTTCAGTTTTTTTTTTTTTTTTGGTCTTTAATGTTTAGACTAAGAGTTGAAAAAAGATAAATTGCATTTTGTTTTTTTCTTTACATAAAAATAATTTTAAAATAAAAGAAAAACAAAGATTAAATGTCTGAAACATAGGAAAAACGTGTATTCATTTTTATTTTTATCTATTAATTATTTGTATATAAACAGAAATTTTACTCTTTTTTTTTCTAATTGCAGTCGTCATAACCAGATTAAACCTGTTTTGTATTGATTTTTGTAGCAATAGCCAACAATACATTGTATGGGTCAAAATTCTCCATTTTTCTTTTATGCCAAAAATCATTAGGATATTAAGTAAAGATCATGTTCCATGAAGATATTTTGTAAATTTCCTACCATAAATATATCAAAACTTCATTTTTGATTAGTAATATGCATTGCTAAGAACTTCATTTGAACAAATTTATGGGAGATTTTCTCAATATTTAGATTTTGTTTTGCACCCTCAGATTCCAGATTAATATCTCAACCTATCCTAACAAACCATACATCAGTGGAAAGCTTATTTAATATATAATGTTTATTCAGCTTTCAGATGATGTATAAATCTCAGTTTTAAAAAATGTACCCTCATGACTGGTTTTGTGGTCCAGGGTCACAAATATGAATCTGATATATTTCTCCGTGCATGAACAGGAAGCGTCTGTGTTTTCAATCACAGACGCAGCACATTGTCTGTTTCCTCTGCCTTCCTGTCCTGGTTCTCAGGCCGGTGTTTCGTTCTTCTACACGTCTGCTGGCTGAGATACATCACCTGTGTTAAATGTCTTGTGTTTGATCGACAGGCTCGGGGAAATCCTTCTCCATGATGGGTAACGGAGAGCAGCCGGGCCTGATCCCCAGACTCTGCTGCGAGCTGTTCGAGAGAGTCTCCAGAGACCAGAACGAGAGCCAGTCCTTCAAGGTGGAGGTTTCCTACATGGAGATCTACAACGAGAAAGTCCGAGACCTGCTGGATCCCAAAGGGTGAGCGGATTCACGACCTCAATGCACTTCATGGGCACAGGTCTTTTTTTCTTGCAATTGTTTCTTACATAAACTCAGAATTGCTTATATGTGAACCTGGACCACAAAAACAGTCATAAGGGTCATTTATTTATTTATTTGAGATTTATCCATCATCTGAATGCTGAATAAATAAGCTCTCCATTGATGTATGGTTTGTTATGATAGGACAATATTTGGCTGAGATACAACTATTTGAAAATCTAGAATCTGAGGGTGCAAAAAAATCTAAATATTGAGAAAATCATCTTTAAAGTTGTTCAAATGAAGTTCTTAGCAATGCATATTACTAATCAAAAATTAAGTTTTGATATATTTACGGTAGGAAATTTACAAAATATCTTCATGGAACATGATCTTTACATCTGCAGCAAATTGCATATTTTTACTCAGTTTGAGTCTCTGAGCTGTTTTTTCCTTCATACTCTCACTGTATTGGACTATATGAGCCATGAAAGCCTATGCAAACTTTTTTTTCCCTTAAATATTTTCTGCTAATATTTCTTAAATATCTTTGTCTGAAGGTTCACTGAACTGTTCCATTTCAAAACATTAGATTTTTCTGACTATTATTTGATATCTCAGGCTTGACAGGGTTAATATCATTAAATAAGATTGAAGTCTCAGTGAGTTTGAATGGCTGGTGTTTTGGTGATTTTTACTGGTTGTATGAATCAGTGCTCCTCTAGAGATCCATGTTAACTATCACTGTGACCCTGGTCCCGCGGTGCGTCTGTGAATCTGGTGTCTGTGTGAAGGTTCACAGTCTGCAGTCATTGATCTTCTCTCTGAAAGCAGACGCATGGAGCCCGTCTGCACCACCTAGTGAGAGTTTACTGCGCTGCTTTTCACTGATTGTCACATGCTTCCACACTCAGGGTGTTTTCACACCTGACCCGTTGTTTCGGAACCTGGCATGTTTCCCCCCTTAGCTCGGTTCGTTTGGGCATATGTGAACACGGCAATCGCGCTCGGATCCACGCCAAAACAATCGGTCCGAGATCGCCTGAACGAGGTGGTCTCGGCTCGATTGAAAACGAACTCTGGAGCGGTTCGGTTGTAGTGAGAAAGCAATCCGATCCAACGGACCAACGAACCAGGCTATATCACACTGTATAATGAGTAATTATGTAAGTTCCGTGAAAAGCAGTGGGTGTGCACGTCTTCATTCAAAATCAAAGCACGCCTTTTCATTTTATAATGCGTCTTAATGCTCTTCATAGTAGGTGCATTTTAACAATGTTTTGCCGACGAATCCTGGACTCCTGCTCAAAATTATAACTTAATAAATATATCGACAGCTACAAAAAAAACACAAAAAAAAACAAAAAGCCCTCAAAACTGTTGTCGTTCCATCCTGATGTGTGTGTGTATGTGTGAGAGAGAGAGAGCCTGCGTCCCAGTGTGCACACTATCCATCCTAAATTCTTTGTGATATTAGTAATTTTCAATACTATTTAGGGCAGATAGGGTGGATAGTATGCACATTGGGACGCAGGGAGAGAGTTTGTTTGCCTCTCTTTCCATATCAATCATTATTGTCATTCCAGCTCCGTGGAACTTTGACCAATGAGAGGACAGTTTACTCGCACGGGACTTGTATTAACAATTTTGGTCCATTTAGAAACTTTGCCGTGTTTAAGCGAACCGCACAAACAATAAAAAGCAACATTGTAATAATTTTAATCCCTGTTTCGGAACAAAGCAATCGATCTACAGGTGTGAAAACACCCTCAGATGGGATGGCACTTTCACTTAACTTAAATTACATCACTTCCTATTTTTTATGGTATTAAAAAATACCATAAAATACCATTCCATTTTTTGTATTTTGCAAGTTTAGTTTTACAGTTTTAATTCTTTTTTTCTTTTTTTTGCCTTTATGAAGTCTTTAGTGTTTATTTTTTTCTTTTTTGCTATATATTTTTTGATTTTATTAATAGAATTGATTATTGTTATTAATTGAATTTGATATTATAATTTAATTATTATTATTCAATCATTTAACTTTTATGACTTTAAAATGTTAATTTTGTTGTTTAGTTTAATTGTTTAAAATGTATTTTTATTTGATAAGTATGTCTTTTTTATATAATTGAATTTTTTACATTTTTACATTAATATTTACATTTTTAATGTTTTCTCTTTTATTTATTTATTTTTATTTATATTTACAATTTAATTATTACATTATTTAACATCCTATTTTATGGCTTTCAAATGTTCATTTTGTTAACATTAAAAAAAAAAAAAATAATTATGTTTATTTTTTTGTTACAATTTTATATTTTGTTTTTGCTTTTTTTAATCAATAAATTAGTATTTTTTTTTTATTATTCTCTGCTTTTGTGTACTGTACATTTTAATTTAGTTTTTTCTATTTAGTTTTTTTTTGTTACATTTTTTGCATTTTCAATTCTAATTTGTATTTATTTATTTTTTTAAATGTTTGACTTTGTTTACTTTGTTTTTGCGCTGTATTTATTGAACATATTAATAGGTATCATTAAATTAGTAAATAGGTTTTCTTTCTTTTCTTTCATTTTATGAAGTTGGGTTTGTCTCTGATGGTGCTGAATCAAATCAAATGCTCTGCTCGAGGCCCAAACAAGAGGACGATTGTGAATCCAGGGACATGAATAAACTGTTTTCTCACACGTCTTCTCTCTCTCTTTACAGGAGCAGACAGTCTCTGAAGGTCAGGGAGCATAAAGTCCTGGGTCCGTATGTGGACGGTCTGTCTCAGCTGGCTGTGATGAACTTCGAGGTGAACATGACTCTCCTCAACTCTGTCACAATTGTTACATTGAAGTATCAACTTTGTTTCAGATGTTTCTCCCAGAATTCCGTAGAATGCTTTTTATTGACAGTGTCATATAGGCCTTATTCAGACAGGCAGAACAATCTGTAAAGTTCTTTGTAGTTCAAACAGCAAAAAACATGTGAATTTACAAACCCAACTATCTTCTGATTAGAAATGTGTTTGCTGTCCAGATTGGCTCATTTTCACTCAGTCTCCACTTACAGTGAACTATTACTTTGTTGTTTGCAGTGATTTAGTTGCATGTTCTCTCTCATTTGCGCCTCCTGCAGGACATCGAGTCTCTGATGTCGGAGGGGAATAAATCACGCACAGTAGCCGCCACTAACATGAACGAGGAGAGCAGCCGGTCGCACGGCGTCTTCAGCGTCATCGTCACACAGACGCTGCATGACCTGAAGTCTGGGGTCAGGGTTATCCACATTTAAACCTGCTGTCTGGATTTAAACATACAAATACTTAAGATTTTAAGATTGAACTATCATTGTGGGAATTAATATGTTTCTGGCATGCTGTGTGTTTGGCAACAGTTCTTTTAACCCTTACTGATGCACTGCGTAGCTTTTTATTTTTTAAACGACCATGTCAGAAGACATGTACATATTCAAGGATCAATATCCATTTCTCTTCCATCAAGCATCAAGAATAACTTTAATCATATTTTTTGGGGAATTTATTAATAGTTTTTTTTTTGCCTTTTTAAAATCAATACATTTTTACATAATTTTCATCTTTATATTTTTATTGCAATATATACTGTATTTATTTATAGCATAAGTGTGTGTATATACAAACACACATATATATATACATAAATATATAGACATTTATTAATAGTTATAATTTAATGAGTAAATTACTTAATGTTCTATTTTATGGCTTTCAGTTTTTATTTGTTTATTATTTAGTTTCATTTAAAATAATTTAAAATATTTTTTATTTGTTGTCATTGCAATCATTTTAAATTTACATTTTCAATTTGTTAATCAATTCATTTTTACATTCTTTCAAACTGTACATTTTTATTACAATATATATTTATTTGTATATATTTATATACAAAAACTTTAAGAATAACTTTATTTAACTTCACTAGTAAAAGTCACAGTACATTTACATTTATGCATTTAGCAGACGCTTTTATCCAAAGCGACTTACATTGCATTCAAGTTACAGTTTATACATTTTTTTATCAGCTCTTGCTTTCCCTGGGAATCGAACCCATGATCTTGGCGTTGCTAGCACCATGCTCTACTATCTGAGCTACAGGAAAGCAGTAGACGTAATTTCTTTAGTAGTCAGGTTTATATCCATTTTTCTTGTCACTTACATCAGATTATCATTCTTAAATATGATTTAACATTTTATTTGCAGTTCCTACTCAAGTTTTTATTCACAGTTTATGCTTGGCAAGTGTTCATTTTGGAGTCTGGTCATGATCTCAGACACATGTTGTGCAGATTCAGGATGTTATTGATTGTAATATTTTCTTTTATGTCTGTGTTTGTTTGTGTGTGTGCTTGTGAACGCAGAATTCTGGTGAGAAAGTGAGTAAGATCAGTCTGGTTGATCTGGCCGGCAGTGAACGCGTGTCTAAGACTGGAGCCGCTGGAGAGAGACTGAAGGAGGGCAGCAACATCAACAAGTAAGACGACTGCAGCCGGTCACCATATTCAGACTTGCTTATAATAATCGGGGAAAAAACAAACAATATGTTGGCAGTTGTTGTATGCAGTCTGGGAAATTAAGCTAATCAGGATAAAAGCAGCCGCTAGGACCAAAGAAATGAATAAATAAAAGAATAAAGGGATCTTTACAAACCTGCTTGAATAAGTAAAGGAAATCTGTAATAGTGTAGACTGTAATAGATGTTATATGAATGAACTGCATCATATAACATGATGGATCCGCTCATTCAGGGTTTCACAGACTAATGATTAATTAAATCATAAAAATGTCAAATAAAATAAATAAATGCAAAATAAATAACTTAAAAGTTTAAAAGTAATTAAATCATAAAAATGTAAAATTAAAATAATTTTCAGATGTTCCTGTGGTGTTTTACATTGTTTCTGTGGTGTTTTGTGTTATTTGTGTAGTGTTTTCTGATGTCTCTGTGGTGTTTTTTGTTGTTTCTGTGGTGTTTTTTGTGTTTTATGTTGTTTGTGTGGTGTTTAATGATGTTTGTTTGGTGTTTTCTGATGTTTTTGTTGTGTTTTATGTTGTTTGCGTGGTGTTTTATGTTGTTTCTGAAGTGTTTTGTGTTATTTGTGTGGTGTTTTATGATGTTTGTATGGTATTTTTTGTTGTTTCTGTGGTGTTTACTGATGTTTATGTGGTGTTTTATGTTTCTGTGGTGTTTACTGATGTTTCTGTGGTGTTTCATGTTGTTTCTTTGGCGTTTCGTGGTGTTTACTGATGTTTCTGTGGTGTTTCATGTTGTTTCTGTGGTGTTTACTGATGTTTCTGTGGTGTTTCATGTTGTTTCTGTGGTGTTTACTGATGTTTCTGTGGTGTTTCATGTTGTTTCTGTGGTGTTTACTGATGTTTCTGTGGTGTTTCATGTTGTTTCTGTGGTGTTTACTGATGTTTCTGTGGTGTTTCATGTTGTTTCTGTGGTGTTTACTGATGTTTCTGTGGTGTTTCATGTTGTTTCTGTGGTGTTTCATGTTGTTTCTGTGGTGTTTCATGTTGTTTCTGTGGTGTTTCATGTTGTTTCTGTGGTGTTTCATGTTGTTTCTGTGGTGTTTACTGATATTTCTGTGGTGTTTCATGTTGTTTCTGTGGTGTTTCATGTTGTTTCTGTGGTGTTTACTGATGTTTCTGTGGTGTTTCATGTTGTTTCTGTGGTGTTTACTGATGTTTCTGTGGTGTTTCATGTTGTTTCTGTGGTGTTTCATGTTGTTTCTGTGGTGTTTACTGATGTTTCTGTGGTGTTTCATGTTGTTTCTGTGGTGTTTACTGATGTTTCTGTGGTGTTTCATGTTGTTTCTGTGGTGTTTCATGTTGTTTCTGTGGTGTTTACTGATGTTTCTGTGGTGTTTCATGTTGTTTCTGTGGTGTTTACTGATGTTTCTGTGGTGTTTACTGATGTTTCTGTGGTGTTTCATGTTGTTTCTTTGGCGTTTCGTGGTGTTTCATGTTGTTTCTGTGGTGTTTACTGATGTTTCTGTGGTGTTTCATGTTGTTTCTGTGGTGTTTACTGATGTTTCTGTGGTGTTTACTGATGTTTCTGTGGTGTTTACTGATGTTTCTGTGGTGTTTCATGTTGTTTCTTTGGCGTTTCGTGGTGTTTACTGATGTTTCTGTGGTGTTTACTGATGTTTCTGTGGTGTTTACTGATGTTTCTGTGGTGTTTCATGTTGTTTCTTTGGCGTTTCGTGGTGTTTACTGTTGTTTCTGTGGTGTTTACTGATGTTTCTGTAGTGTTTCATGTTGTTTCTGTGGTGTTTACTGATGTTTCTGTGGTGTTTACTGATGTTTCTGTGG
>CM041806.1:4412133-4479633 GCA_023376895.1 Aspiorhynchus laticeps | reverse complement strand
AATGTTTTTAGTTTTGGATAATAATAACAGCACTGATAAATCTGAATATTTCTGAATATAAAAATATATTTACGCAATATCTGTATTAATTTTTATTTCTGTTTTATTCATTTTAGTACTTCAACTTAAACTAAATAAAAATTAGAAATGTTGCCTGAGCAACTAACAAAAAAAATAAAAATAAGTTTTTTATATTTATTTCAGTTATTGTAATTTTTTTTGTTTTTAGATAACAACATAGTATATAGTATTTTAAAAGCATTTTTATATTGCCCTGTGACTTGCAGTGGTTTGAGGTCTTGTGTCTGATTGATGTGAGATATTGTAATGCTGTGTTGTTTGACGGTCACAGGACGTGTGTGAACGGGACGATGGTTTACTCCAGGGTTCACCTGTGGCACGGCGATCGTATTCTGTGGGGAAACAACCACTTCTTCAGGTGAGCAGCAGGTTGACACGTGCAGCGTCTCGTCTCGAGCTCAGACTCATCCGAGTGAATCTCATCCTCAGAATCAATCTGCCGAAGCGCAAGCGGGGCGAGAGACTGAAGGAGCCGGAGCGTGAAAGCTTGGCCGAGGCCGACCTGGAGACGGCGAGCCAGGCCTCGTCCGAACAGGACTACAGCTACGAGTTCGCACAGATGGAGGTCATGATGAAAGCGCTGGGGAGCAACGGTACACGCCTGACCTTTGACCTCTGACACCTCACTGCATGATAGAACCTTTACTACATAACGTATGCCACAGTTTTAAATGCTGAGATGCTTCTCAATATCATTAAATGGAATATAATACACATCTGTACATCCCTATAACTAGATACATTTTAGAGGTCTGCAAGCCCGTCGGGACCTGACGCTGAGTCCATTCGGGCCGGGCTCGGGCCATTTTTTTTTTTTTACAGATCGGGCTCGGGTCGGACTCGGGCTCATTTAGCTTCTCTCCTTTATTTGTGCCCATATAGGCCTACGCTCAGAGCACACATGGCGACTGTATGAAATACTGATTATATTATGAATATTACACATCGCCTACGCAACGCATATTCGCACGCATTAGCATACAGGCGACCATTGACCATTCAGAGCATCAGGGAGAATTTGGAGCGTGGTTACTAAAAGTTCCCAATACTTCTGGAAAAGCTGCATTTTGGATCATCCATGCATTTAATGATGATCCTGACTCGCCGTCTCCTCATTGGATGCGCCTTTAGAGTTTTTCAGAAGCGCTCCTGCTCAAAACGGAAACTACTTTTTTTTCTTTATTTTATAAAAGCATGTTTATGATATTTTGAGTGCACACAAATAAAAGTAGACTCTTTACAGTTCCGAACAATGTAGCCTATTACTCTTACCTTTATGAGCAAAAATGATGTATTTTGAAATGTTTCCAATGCAAGTGATGGCTCTGGCGCGTCCTGTAAAGCGGCTTCAGCTTCCACTCTCCGCACAAACGACTGGATATGCGTCAGTGCACATTTATCTAGGTTAAGCATTTAAACCAGGGGTGTCCAAACTTTTTTTAGTGAGGGCCAAATACAGAAAAATAAACAAAGGGCCGGGCCACACACTAGAGGTGACATATTGACACATGAATACTGTGTTTTTACGACCTGGCTTGTTACTCAAGGTCTCAACATAAAAAGGAACACGAACAAACAGTTTAGGTTTTAAATAAAGAACTGTTTATTATTAAAGTCAAAATTGTCTAGGAGGTCAGTTGTGTGTGTTTGCAAAGAGTCAGGTTAATAACTGGAACTGCAAGCTCAACCCTGCCCGTGCACTGGAACGACAGGCCTGCAGGTGGCACAGGGGGTCGTGACAGTGTAGCCTATTTCTAACTCACCTATAATGTGAAGAACATTACAGTGTACACTCAGTGGGAGCAGTGATGCTGTCCTTTGGATTGAAGGATGGCTGACATGTCAGGAGAAAGTTTGGTGGTTGAGACACGAAGGACTTCACAGAGATGGCTATCAGCCATTCTGGTTCTCAGTCTGCTTTTGTTCTGATTTAACAGAGAAAATGTTTGTTCACATATGTACGTTGAGCCGAACAGGCTCATCATTCTTTTTGCGTGGCATCTCATCAGAGGAAACTTTGCACTATCCAAACTCTGATAGAAGTCAGGGAGGGAGAGAAGCTGATGTTGACTCTTCAGAGAATCATCACATTGCATTTCAATCAGTTCTAACTGCAGACTCTCTTCTACTTCTTCTGCATCCACCAGGAAGGGGGTAGAGAACAGCTTGATTTGTTTTTCAATGACAGAAAAATCTTGGAAACGCTGGTTGAATTCTGTCACGAGAGATGCAATCACAGACGCATATTTCTCCTTTTTAGCAGAAAGGTCGGCCTTTGGAAAAGCAGACTTGATTTCAGACAGCGCAGGGAAGTGTGCAGCATTAAAGCTTCGTAGTTGTGTCTCAAACAGGCAGAGCTTTACACAGAAGGCTTTCATGTGCGCATACAGGTGTGGCACCAGCTGTTCTTTGCCTTGTAGGTTCTTGTTCAGTGTATTCAGATGATGAGTAAGATCAACTAAAAATGCCAGGTCAGCCAGCCACAGAGGGTCACTCAGTTCATGAAGAGGTCGGCCCTTCTCTTTCATAAACTGATCGATTTCTGATCTCAGCGAATAAAACCGCTGCAGCACGTAGCCGCGGCTCAGCCAGCGCACCTCAGAGTGGTAGAGTACATCCCCGTATTCAGCATCCACATCAGAAAGGAAAGCTTGAAATTCTCTGTGGTACAGTCCTCTAGCTCGAATTATGTTGACAGTTTTTACAACAGTGTTCATCACATCGCCCAGCTGGACAGTCTTGGCACACAGTGCTTCTTGGTGGATTATACAGTGCATCCTAACAGCCTCACCTCCGCTCACTTTTACCTTGGCGCACACCATCGATGCCATTCCTTTGCAATCACCCGTCATGGCCGGAGCTCCATCTGTTGTTACTCCACAGAGCTTGTCCCATTTAAGCCCCATCTTTTCAACCGCCTCTGACACAGCTTCAAAAATATCTCTACCCGTCGTTGTGCCTTTTAGGCTCACCATATCAAGCAGCTCCTCCGTACAGCAAAAATTATCATCTACTCCCCGCAAAAAAATTAACAGCTGTGCGGTGTCTGTAGCATCTGTGCTCTCATCGCATGCTATCGAGTAAAAATCAAAAGCACAAGCTTTGTCTCTCAGCTGAAGTTTCAAGTTAGCTGACAAGTCCTCGATTCTCCGCACCACTGTATTTCTGGATAAGCTCACGTTGTTGAAATCCTGCACTTTCTCTGGGCACATTATTTCTGTGACTTTGATGAGGCACTGCTTTATGAAACCACCGTCTGAGAACGGTTTGCCGTGCTGGGCAATAAGTTTAGCGACTTCATAGCTTGCTGTTGTGGCGTTTTCCTGTATTTTGTTAGCACGAAAAAAAAACTGTTGTTGAGCTTGCAGGCTAGCTGCCATTTGCTTGACTTTCTGTGTTCGTTCAGCACCGGTGTACGATGTGTAGCTCTGATGTTTGGTTTCATAGTGCCGACGGATATTATAGTCTTTCATCACAGCAACATCTTCATTGCAAATCAAACAGACACACTTTCCGTTGATTTCTTTGAAAAAATATTCACTTTCCCACCGTGTTTGAAATCTTCTACACTCACTTGTTATTTTTCGTTTCTTGGGTGCTGCCATTTCTGCTGACTCGCGGTAAAAGTTTTTCTTTGCTTAATTTTGTTTAGTAGCGGTTACCTGGTAACGGTTGAGAAGCACCGTTTCCATGGCTGGCTCCATCTAGTGTTGAAACTGAGAAGTGCAACAGTGTTGAGCTCGAGGTTCTTGTGTGGGCCATATTCAATTATATTTTCAGAATTTGCTGCGGGCCAATAAAAACTGGACCGCGGGCCGCAGTTGGCCCGCGGGCCGTAGTTTGGACACCCCTGATTTAAACTAACATTGTGGAGCTGTTTTATAACTATAGATTTAATTTTAGACAAGTCGTGATGATTTGAGAAGGCTAAATTTATCAAACATAGGCTATGATCAACTCACTGTCTGCCGCTGGCCACTTGGTCGTTAATAAAAAAAACAAAAAAAAACTTACATTTAACAAATAAAAAAAGTTTTTCTAAATTAACTTAATAAAATAACGAAACGAAATACAATCACTTTGCCATTTAATACAAAACTGAAGTATTTTAATAGCTGAAACAGTAGTATAAGCTGTTTTGGGAGAAGGGTCGGGCTAGGGCCTGAGCGTCTCGGGCCAGGGCCGGGCTAGGGCATAAATTTTTAAATTTTAATACATTTCTCATTGCTGATTATTGTGAAAATGCAAAAAATAAATAAACAAATAAATAATTAAAAAATAATAATATAAAAAAATAAATAATTTGATCAATTTACCTGATTATCATACCTCTACATCCCCTGTAACAATATAAATTTAGCTTCTTTTATTCTCATTGCTGATTATTTTGAAAACAAATAAATAACAAAAATTATTTAAAAAATTATATAATGAAATAAATAATTCTATAAATTTACCTGATTATCATATCTCTACATCCCTATAACATTGCTCATTGCTTATTATGAAAATGCAATAAAAATATATAATAATTCAATCTGAATCATTCATTAATTATTTACATTTACCTGATTATCTCATCTATATATAACAACACAAATTTACCTGCTTGTATTCACATTGGTGATTGTTATGAAGTAAATTAAATAATAGTTTAGTTTTAAAAAATAATTTTGAAACAATTAAAAAAAGGGTTTAAATGTACCTGATTATCTTGTTTAAAGCACAAACAAGTGAAAAAAGCTATAAATACAACACTTTTATTTTCTGTATATATTATTTGAAAACACAAACCCTAATATTATGCAATTTTGCATTTCAGGAAATGTTATCTTGTTATAATGATGTTTTCATAACAAGAGAACAAGAAGAATGGAAAAGATCATGATTTTTGTTCTTTTTTGTAAAAAATCAGCCATTAGCAGTGCTATTTTAGTGCTTTTTATGTTATTTTTTAGTATTTTAATGATAGTATTTATTCATATTTTGAATTAGCTTTTACTTTTGATATTTTTAGGATTTATTTTAATTTAGTTTATGTTTTAGTAATTTTGTTGTGCTTTTGTCATTTATTTTTTCAATATATCTTTAATTATATTTTGAGCTTTTACTTTGTTTTTACAATTTCCATTTTAATTTTAGTGTAAGTAATTATTAATTTAGTTTTTTAAATATTGCTTTAATTTGCTTTTATTTCAGATTTAGGTTTTTATTCAGGCTAATTTAGTTTTCTTTCCTTTTTTTTACTTTTTCACATTTTTTACATTTCATTTCAGTTCCTTTTAGACATATGTTTTACATCTAATATTTATATTTTATTTTATTTCAGCTTTATTTCAGTTGTGACCCTGGAGCACAAAAGCAGTCATAAGTAGCACAGTTATATTTGTAGCAATAGACAACAATACATTGTATGGGTCAAAATTTAAAAAAAATATTTTATGCCAAAAATCATTGGGATATTAAGTAAAGATCATGTTCCATGAAGATATTTAGTAAATTTTCTACCTTAAATATATCAAAACTTAATTTTTGATTAGTAATATGCATTGCCAAGAACTTCATTTGAACAACTTTAAAGATGATTTTCTCAATATTTAGATTTTTTTGCACCCTCAGATTCCAGATTTTCAAATAGTTGTATCTCAGCCAAATATTGTCCTATCCTAACAAACCAGCTCTGCTGTCTCCTCGTCTCAGACCCGATGCAGAAGGCGGTGCAGGCTCTGGAGAAGCAGTATGTGGAGGAGAAGCGTCTGGCGCTGGAGGAGCAGCGGCTGATGTACGAGCACGAGCTCCAGTCTCTGCGGAAGCAGCTCTCTCCGGAGAAAGTGTCTCAGCATCAGCGCTGCAGCAGCTTCCCCACAAACACCGCACACAACAAACTGCGCCTGTGGAGCGACGAGAGGTCAGAACACACACCAGCCTGCTCAGCTCTAACACACATCAAAATAAACTCTCTAGTATTTTTTTGCAGTGCATTATAGGATTGAATTCATGGCTGAGGACGCATGTGATGCTGCTTTAGCAGTAGTAGATGCATAATTACTAGTGCTGTCAAACAATTAATCGTGATTAATTGCATCCAAAATAAAAGTTTTTGTTTACATAATATATATAAAGACACACACATACAGTATATATTTTGAAAATATTTACATGTATTTACGTGTATATATTTATATTCATATAAATTATATCATGTATAAATATATTTAATATATAAACATAACATATTTTTCTTAAATATATACATGCATGTGTGTGTATTTATATATACATAATAAATATAAACAGCAAACTGTTATATGTTATGTAAACAAAAACTTATTTTGGATGCAATTAATCGCGATTAATTATTTGACAGCACTACTTAAAATACTGCCTACATAGGCAGCTCACTAGGTTTTGGAACAGATCCATATTGTTTAAATGAAGCTTGTTTAAACCAGTGTTTTCTCCTGCTTTCTTACCCAAACGCACACGCACACACACACACACACTCTCACTCTCTCTCTCTCTCACACACACACACACACACACACGCACACACACACACACACACACACACTCTCATTCGCTCTCTCTCACACACACACACACACACACACTCTCTCTCTCACACACACACACGCGTGTGTTTCAGGGATGAGCTCTTCCGTCAGAGTCTGTCTCGGCTGCGTGAGCAGGTGGTCCGAGCGAACGCTCTGGTGCGAGAGGCTAACTTTCTGTCCGAGGAGATGCACAAACTCACAGACTATCAGGTCACGCTGCAGATCCCAGCCGCCAACCTCAGCGCAAACCGCAAGGTGAGAAACGCTCACGTTTACATGCATTCATTCAGCAGACGCTTTTATCCAGGAGAATCACAAGATATTTGTCATTAGAACCAACAATACAGAGACTCAAGTATAAACTAGATTAGCATACAAGCTAGAACAGAAGTGAAATGCAGAAAATAGAACAAGAGAATTTTATTTATATTTTTATTGTGCCTTTTATTTATTTATTTACTCATGCATTTACTTACTTATCTATTATCTGTACTTATTCCTGATTATTAATTAATTTATTAATTATTTATTTCATTTGTTTGTGTTCAATTATTTGCTCATTTATTTATTTACTCATTTTTCATACTTATTCATCAACCTATATTTATTAGATATCTATGTATTTTAAATCATCATTTATTTATTCATTTACTCAGTTATTTATTTACATTTTTCATTTATTCATTAGTTCATTTATTTCTTTATGTACTCATTTATTCATATATTTATTTTATTTACTCATTTATTTATCTATTTATTCATTTGTTTGTTTATTCATTTACTTTTTTATGATTTATGTACTCATTTATTTATTTATTTATTCTTTCATATATTTAATTTATTTGTTTGTTGGCTCATTAATTTACTTATTCATCCATTTGTTTGATTACTATTTATATAGTGTGTATATATATATATATATATATATATATATATATATATATATTCCTTTGTTTATTTATTCATGTAATTATTATTTATTCACTAATTTATCTATTTACATATTTATTTGTTTGTTTGTATTGTTTGTTTTGTTATTTATTTATTTTATTTGTTTGTTTGTTTATTTGCTCATTTATTTATTTATTGACTTATTCATTAATTCATTTTTTTTACTTGTTTTATATATTTATTCCTTTGTTTATTTATTCATTATGAATGTATTTACTCATTTATTTATTTATATTTTTCAGTTATTCGTTTGTTTGTTTGATTATTTACTCATTTATTATTTATTTGTTTTTATTTATTGAATTATTCACAGGAATAGGAGTTACATTAAGTGCTTTCATTAATGGTTGTGCATTAGGTGTGTTTTCACCTAAATTGTAGTTGACTAACAGTGACAGCAGTCTAGTTATTTTAAATCAAATTTATAATGCTTTTATCATCATTATGCATGCAGTTTTATGACCTCACATTAATTGATTGACAACATGGATTAAGAATGGTACAAAAACAGTTTGACTACCTAAAAATATACTTTTAAATGTAGGCATTTGGCAGATGCTTTTATCCAAAATGCATTTATACATTCATGCATTGCTTGTTGAAAATGTGATTCTATAGATGCAAACCTGAAGTGCAGTTGATAAGTCACTGTATTGTCTTTCCTCTCTAATATTTTCTGCAATTGCTGTAATTATTTTAATCCCAGCGTGGTGCTATAGTCAGTGAACCGGCCATCCAGGTGCGACGCAAAAGGAAGGGAACGCAGGTGTGGACCATCGAGAAACTAGAGAATAAACTAGTGGACATGAGAGACCATTACAGAGACTGGAGGGAAGGAACACAGGAGGTGGTGAGTGCTTTTATTCATCAAGGATGCATTAAACTGAGCAAAAGTGACAGTAAAGACATTTATAATGTTACAATATATTTCTATTTCTAATAAATGCTGTTCTTTTGAACTTTCTGTCCATCAAAGAATCAGTAATGTTTCTTGAGCAGCAAATCAGTATATTAGAATGATTTCTGAAGACCATGTGACACTGAAGACTGGAGTAATGATGCTGAAAATTCAGCTGCGCATCACAGAAATAAATTACATCTTATTATATATTCACAAGCAGCTATTTTAAACTGTAATAATATAAATCAAGATTCATACTTGAGATGCGAAGTCATATAGTCTTCTAAGAAATGTAACAAAATTGAGTTTATGCGTAAAACAAGATCAGCTGTCTGCCAGTTTTCCCTTTAAAATGTTAATTTTTCTGACACTATTGGCAAATATTTGTTTTGTTTTAATCAAACTTTTTCATAAACATAAATTTTGATTAATTTCTTTGTGTCGTCTTTCATTTATTCTTTACTTGGTCTTAAAATGTCTTACATTTACTTTCACAAATCCTGCAGAAACCCTGTTCTGGTTTGATTTGGCAGACACTTTTATTCAAAGCAACATACAAATGAGGAGCATCACATTTTAATTTGTTTGTTTGTTTACTTACTTAATTATTTGTTTATTCATTTACTCTTTTATTTATTTGTTTATTTATTTACTCATTCGCCTGTTTATTTTTTGTTATTTATTTTTTATTTACTCTAGCTATTTTTTTACTCATTTATTTACTTATTTGTTTATTTATTTACTCTTTATTTATACAGCGGTGGCTAAAATGTTCAGAACACTAGTATTTTCAGCAGCTAAAAAATGATTTTAAGCCATCTTTTGCTGTAGTGTGTCTGTAGGAAATATCAGTTTACATTTCCAAACATTCATTTTGCCATTAATTGTAATAATCCAGAGATATTTTTGTTTGCACAAGGAGTCTGACAACTTTGCAGGTAGCTTTCTTGAAGCATCTTGGAGACACAGTTCTTCTGGATTTAGTCTCATTTTGTTCTGTTTCTTCATATCATTCAGACAGACTGATGATGATCAGATCTCTGTGTGGAGCACAAAAATCTCACTGGATTATTACAATTAATGACAAAATGAATGTTTGGAAATGTAAACTGATATTTCCTACTGACACACTACAGCAAAAGATAGACATAACTGACTTAACACCATTTTTAGCTGCTGAAGATACTAGTTCTGATCATTTTGGCCACCACTGTAATATTTGGTTATTTGCTCATGTATTCACGTTTATTTTTTATTTATTTGCTTATTTGTTTATTTATTATTTATATTTATTTATATATAAATATATACTCATTTATTTGTTTGTTTTCCTACTCATTTATTTATTTATTAATTATTTTACTTATTGACTCATTTATTAATTTTATTTAGTCATTTTTCTCATTTCATTTTTTCATTTTCTCATTTCGCTTTTTCTCATTCATTCGTTTTTTTGTTGTTGTTGTTGTGTATTTTAGTCCTGTGCAATGATTAATCACATCTAAAATAAAAGTATTTGTTTACATAATATATGTGTGTACTGTGTATATTTATTATGTATATATAAATACACACACATACAGTATATATTTTGAAAATATGTAAATTTTTATTGATATAATTAATATTATATATACTTAAATATATCCTTGCATGTGTGTGTATTTATATTAACATAATAAATATACACAGCACACACACATATATTATGTAAACAAAAACTTTTATTTTGGATGCAACTAATCGCGATTAATCATTGCACAGCACTAGTTTATTTGTTTGTTTATATCCTCATTTGTTCATTCATTTACTTATTTCTTTGAAATTTAATTTTTCTGACCTTATCAGCAGATGCTTGTTCTTGTTTTGATCATAAACTCACTTTAGTTTGATGAATTTCTTTGTGTCCTCTTACATTTATTATCTTTATTTGGTCTTAAATTTGCCGTCACCAAACCTGCAGATGCCCTGTTTTGGTTGTTTTCCCTGTGTTTCTCCCAGGTGAACCGTCTGCACAGTAAGGCGGGTGATCCGTTCTATGAAGCGCAGGAGAATCACAATCTCATCGGCGTGGCAAACGTCTTCCTGGAGTGTCTGTTTCATGACGTGAAGCTGCAATACGCTGTTCCCATCATCAGCCAGCAGGGGGAGGTGAGCAGACGTCTGTGTTAGAGGTCTTCACGGGTCTACTTGGATCCGAAAACCCAAGGTCCGACCCGAGATCCGAACGGGTTCGGGTCCAAAACTTCTACGAGTGCCTCGGACACGGGTCGGGTTCGGTATTAGCAGCCTTGGGTCTCGGGTAATTAAAATAAATGTGCTTTTCCCCAATGGACCCGAATTCTTTTAAACTTTTGCGGATGCGTAGCCTACTTGTGCGTTCATGTTAAGTTCATTTTTGATAAACGCACATAAAAAAAGGAACATACGTTTGTAACCTCAGAAATCCATCTTATAGATATGAGATCCATCAGGAAATCCACTCACTTCATTACGCTGCGTGTCAATGCAAGGCTTTTCTTTTTTGTGTGTAGAAGCCCTTCACCGGAGATGAAGTAAATAACTTTGCAGACAAAACTAGCAAATCCATGATTTATTAACCTATCGATTTAATTTTTATGAAACTATCACGTTTATAGGCTATTTCAAATCCACAAGCCAAAGTCAGAAATAACATGTAGCCTATCCATCAGGCCTGAATGTCTGTGTGCAGCCGCAACGTGATCTGTGTGAGTGACTGAGCGTGTGTGTGAGATTCGTGGGGAACTATGACATCAGAACCCGGAAGAGTAATTCGCCGCGGGTTCCTTCGAGATTTTCCTCTGGGATTTTATAATGGGGTTTTTTAATTTATGAGTAATATAAAGCCTGTGGTAAACACAACTTGACGATACTTTTACATTTTGTTCTACAATGTAAATTACACACATCCATACCCAAAACTAAAAATTTTAAGCAGTTATGTTCATTTTTGAAACGTATGTTTTTAATAAGTAACTAGATAAGAATGTTTGGGCTGTGAGTGTGTGCAGTTTACATTGTAGAACAAAATATAAAAGTATCGTCAAGTTGTGTTTACCACAGGCTTTATAGTACTCATAAATTAAAAAAAAACATTATAAAACCCCATAGGAAAATCTCGAAGGAACCCGCGGCGAATTACTCTTCCGGGTTCTGACGTCATAGTTCCCCCACTCAAGACAGCGCATTAGTTTAGAACACTTCTAATTTTTATTTTTATTTTTTAAACGTAGAGAGTGTGTTAATTTGTGCAATGATAACCTACCAGCAATGTTAAGATGATTTTTTTATATATTAGAATGAGTGCATTACAATATAAATTTATTAGAACGAGTACATTATATTTATGGGCTTAAAAACAAGATGCAAGCAATCAGAATATTGTACCTGGTGGGAGTGCCCAATGTAAACATGAAACACAGGCCATTATCTATATTGTACTGTCGTACAGTTATGGAGGCCCTTCATAATGCAGAGGTCAACTGCCTGCTCTGCCAATAGTTAGAAATGGCCCTATAGTATGCAGTGTTTAATAAACAGCTGTTTTACTCAATTCTGCTGAGCTGAAATTCAGTGCAGTCCCGTATCGTGACTTTGCTGGTGATACACAGCCCTAGTGAACAGGCTGTTAGAGGCGTTTCTCACCCGTCTCGTCTCGATCTCTGTTGGCAGGTGGCAGGTCGTCTGCAGGTGGAGCTGCTGCGTGTGAGCGGCGTGGTTCCCGAGCGTTTGGCCGGAGGAGACGATTCCTCCGAGAACTCCAGCGAGAGCAGCGGATACGAGGTCATGGACAACAACGGAGAGATCGTCCACATGGCCAGAAAACTCACCTGCAGGGTAAACACTCATTTATCAATCTCATCTCTGCATGTGATCTGAGTTTAAGTCATTTACAACAACATGCACCAACCTTCTTCATGAATTTGTAATGAGAAGCACTTTTGAGATGCTGTTATCAATAAAAGAGAAGCTTTAAATTGTTTCCTGCATTTTTCCACCAAAATAAAAGCTTAATGGTTTAATGTTTGGGTAAAAAAGACTGTAATTTTATATTGGTACTGTAAAATAATTGTTTTTACATAATTTTTCTTAAATACTTGATTTTTACGGCAAAATCTTACAATAGCAATGTTTCTTGTTTAATATGTTTAATAATGTATATTTATAATTAATATTAATTTGTTGTTATTTTTTGTTTATAGATAATTATTAATTTTTAAATAATGATTAGTAATAATATTAATTAATTAATATTTGTATATTAATTAATTAATAATAATTTATTTAATATTTTAAAATATTTTCATTTCATTATTTATATATATATATATATATATATATATATTATGTTAGTTTATTTATTTTTATTATTACTGGGCCAAATTATGCAGCCCTACCAACAATTATGATTAAATATATATATATATATATATATACATACATACATACACATACACACACACACACACACACACACACACACACACACACACACACATACACACACTAGGTGTTACAATCCCAAATTATATATGTTATTTATAGATGTATTAATAATATATTTATAGTACTTAATAAATAATAGCATTTTATTTAGCATTTTAAAATAATAATTTTACTTTATGCAGCCCTATAAACAAACCTTTTTGTTTCACATCACATTTTTTATCAGAAAAAATCATTCAGCCCTTATTTTATATTCACTAATCATGTTTTTATGCCATGCAAATTTAAACATTTGTTGTTGTTTTTTGGATAAATTAAACATTGTTAGTGCAAATTGTGCTGGTTTAAATGTGACAAAGGAAAGACGGAATTGAAAATGATAAACTAATCCCTAATGTTACCCTTCATGTAACAGTGGATTTATGAATGTCATCTATCATCTAATTATAAAGTTTTAATGAAAAATAATTATTTTTACATATACAAAAATATGATCATGTTTGTGGTAAAATAGTAAAAATCTGATATATCTGTCTGTTATAGTAAGTAGGAGCAGTGTTTAGTTTTGTCATAAACACGTTGTATCTCGTGTCAGGTGCGGATCAGAGAGGCGTCTGGTCTTCCTCTCAATCTCTCCAACTTCGTCTTCTGTCAGTACTCCTTCTGGGAACAATCAGAGCCCGCTGTGGCTCCGCCCATCGTCAGCCCAGACACGCCCCCCTCACAGACGGCCGACGCCCACTTCTCTGTGCGCTTTGACCACTGCAGGGTAAAAACATTCACTAGAGTACCTGTGGTGTTTTAGTGTCAATGAGATGCTATTATAGTTTTGATTTTGTTAAAATCAACAAAAGAGCAATAATATGCAAGTGCTATAACAAGTCTCAGTTAGCGTAACGTATAATAAATTAAAAGAAAACAAACAGATAGAATGCAAAAAGATTAGAGAATTTAGTGTTAATATTTATTTATTTAATAATTATTTATATAATAAATAATAATGTTTTTATCAAATATAACATTGTAAGATTAAATATAACAGCTATTGTTCTTACTGTTTTTTGTTTTTGTTTATTTACTTTTGTTTTAAGATAATATTGTATACAACTCATTGAAATATAATTGTTACTATGATTATTTTAAATGTTATTACTCATGAGTTTGCCGTGAATGTGCTGATATGGTGTTAAATGATAAATAAATCAATCTGCTTGTGTTGCAGGATTTCGTGGTGCATGTGACGGAGGAGTTTCTGGAGTTTATCTCAGACGGCGCTCTGGCCATCGAGGTCTGGGGTCACCGATACGCTGGGAACGGCCGGTCCGTGCGGGAGCTGGACGCACTGCAGGCCAAGAGACGAACGCTCAGAGACAGGTGCGTTTCCTCGCACATACAGCCAGACTCTGCCATACGTGTGTGTATTAGGGATGGGAAGATTCCCCGATTCGCTCGGTGCATTGGCATAAAAAGTTAACGATGCGATGTTTCTAACATATTTGCATCGGTAAAAAACGATTTATTTATATATAATTACTAGTGGATGCACCATACTTTTATTATTTAGAAAGTGACCAATAAACTGTGACCAATATTTTATATGTAGATTGATTTCTCCTCTCGAAACTGTGTCTCAAGCGCGTTCTCTCACCACTGCTTCTGTGTGAATATGACGAATCACAACAGCACGGAGACCCGAGGAAAAACAGGGATTAAAGTCCAAAACCTGACCTGAAATAACCTAACAAATCAATCGGGGCTAAAGCGCTTCCATAAACGACAAATTAAATTCACACAATCTAACTAATTTGTGTATCGCTTATTCTTAAGCAAACCTTAATGTCGATCATGGATCAGATCGATCCAGCATGGCAAACAGCGAATATATTTGCTGTTAGATTGCATATGGGATTTCTCCTGCAAAGACATCCGACTGATCATTTTCAGAATAAAAACAAGATGCAAGCAATCAGAATATTGTACCTGGTGGGAGTGCCCAATGTAAACATGAAACACAGGCCATTATCTATATTGTACTGTCGTACAGTTATGGAGGCCCTTCATAATGCAGAGGTCAACTGCCTGCTCTGCCAATAGTTAGAAATGGCCCTATAGTATGCAGTGTTTAATAAACAGCTGTTTTACTCAATTCTGCTGAGCTGAAATTCAGTGCAGTCCCGTATCGTGATTTTGCTGGTGATACACAGCCCTAGTGAACAGGCTGTTAGAGGCGTTTCTCACCCGTCTCGTCTCGATCTCTGTTGGCAGGTGGCAGGTCGTCTGCAGGTGGAGCTGCTGCGTGTGAGTGGCGTGGTTCCCGAGCGTTTGGCCGGAGGAGACGATTCCTCCGAGAACTCCAGCGAGAGCAGCGGATACGAGGTCATGGACAACAACGGAGAGATCGTCCACATGGCCAGAAAACTCACCTGCAGGGTAAACACTCATTTATCAATCTCATCTCTGCATGTGATCTGAGTTTAAGTCATTTACAACAACATGCACCAACCTTCTTCATGAATTTGTAATGAGAAGCACTTTTGAGATGCTGTTATCAATAAAAGAGAAGCTTTAAATTGTTTCCTGCATTTTTCCACCAAAATAAAAGCTTAATGGTTTAATGTTTGGGGAAAAAAGACTGTAATTTTATATTGGTACTGTAAAATAATTGTTTTTACATAATTTTTCTTAAATACTTGATTTTTACGGCAAAATCTTACAATAGCAATGTTTCTTGTTTAATATGTTTAATAATGTATATTTATAATTAATATTAATTTGTTGTTATTTTTTGTTTATAGATAATTATTAATTTTTAAATAATGATTAGTAATAATATGAGTTAATTAATATTTGTATATTAATTAATTAATAATAATTTATTTAATATTTTAAAATATTTTCATTTCATTATTTATATATATATATATATATATATATGTATATGTATATGTTAGTTTATTTATTTTTATTATTACTGGGCCAAATTATGCAGCCCTACCAACAATTATGATTAAATATATGTATATATATATATATATATATATATACATACATACATACATACACACACACACACACACACATACACACACACACACACACACACACTAGGTGTTACAATCCCAAATTATATATGTTATTTATAGATGTATTAATAATATATTTATAGTACTTAATAAATAATAGCATTTTATTTAGCATTTTAAAATAATAATTTTAATTTATGCAGCCCTATAAACAAACCTTTTTGTTTCACATCACATTTTTTATCAGAAAAAATCATTCAGCCCTTATTTTATATTCACTAATCATGTTTTTATGCCATGCAAATTTAAACATTTGTTGTTGTTTTTTGGATAAATTAAACATTGTTAGTGCAAATTGTGCTGGTTTAAATGTGACAAAGGAAAGACGGAATTGAAAATGATAAACTAATCCCTAATGTTACCCTTCATGTAACAGTGGATTTATGAATGTCATCTATCATCTAATTATAAAGTTTTAATGAAAAATAATTATTTTTACATATACAAAAATATGATCATGTTTGTGGTAAAATAGTAAAAATCTGATATATCTGTCTGTTATAGTAAGTAGGAGCAGTGTTTAGTTTTGTCATAAACACGTTGTATCTCGTGTCAGGTGCGGATCAGAGAGGCGTCTGGTCTTCCTCTCAATCTCTCCAACTTCGTCTTCTGTCAGTACTCCTTCTGGGAACAATCAGAGCCCGCTGTGGCTCCGCCCATCATCAGCCCGGACACGCCCCCCTCACAGACGGCCGACGCCCACTTCTCTGTGCGCTTTGACCACTGCAGGGTAAAAACATTCACTAGAGTACCTGTGGTGTTTTAGTGTCAATGAGATGCTATTATAGTTTTGATTTTGTTAAAATCAACAAAAGAGCAATAATATGCAAGTGCTATAACAAGTCTCAGTTAGCGTAACGTATAATAAATTAAAAGAAAACAAACAGATAGAATGCAAAAAGATTAGAGAATTTAGTGTTAATATTTATTTATTTAATAATTATTTATATAATAAATAATAATGTTTTTATCAAATATAACATTGTAAGATTAAATATAACAGCTATTGTTCTTACTGTTTTTTGTTTTTGTTTATTTACTTTTGTTTTAAGATAATATTGTATACAACTCATTGAAATATAATTGTTACTATGATTATTTTAAATGTTATTACTCATGAGTTTGCCGTGAATGTGCTGATATGGTGTTAAATGATAAATAAATCAATCTGCTTGTGTTGCAGGATTTCGTGGTGCATGTGACGGAGGAGTTTCTGGAGTTTATCTCAGACGGCGCTCTGGCCATCGAGGTCTGGGGTCACCGATACGCTGGGAACGGCCGGTCCGTGCGGGAGCTGGACGCACTGCAGGCCAAGAGACGAACGCTCAGAGACAGGTGCGTTTCCTCGCACATACAGCCAGACTCTGCCATACGTGTGTGTATTAGGGATGGGAAGATTCCCCGATTCGCTCGGTGCATTGGCATAAAAAGTTAACGATGCGATGTTTCTAACATATTTGCATCGGTAAAAACCGATTTATTTATATATAATTACTAGTGGATGTGCCATACTTTTATTATTTAGAAAGTGACCAATAAACTGTGACCAATATTTTATATGCAGATTGATTTCTCCTCTCGAAACTGTGTCTCAAGCGCGTTCTCTCACCACTGCTTCTGTGTGAATATGACGAATCACAACAGCACGGAGACCCGAGGAAAAACAGGGATTAAAGGGGGGGTACAATGCTGTTTCATGCATTCAGAGTTGTTTACACTGGTAAAGAGTTTGATTCTCATGCTAAGCATGGGCAAAGTTTCAAAAAAAAAATTGGACGTATAACAGAGTATT
Source organism: Aspiorhynchus laticeps (assembly GCA_023376895.1). Classification (NCBI taxonomy): domain Eukaryota; kingdom Metazoa; phylum Chordata; class Actinopteri; order Cypriniformes; family Cyprinidae; genus Aspiorhynchus; species Aspiorhynchus laticeps. The sequence continues at coordinate 4,461,804 of CM041806.1, read as the reverse complement.
TCTGTGCCAAAAATCTCACTTCCGGATTCGTACAAGTTTCGGAGAGTTTTTTTCGATCGTTGTACTTTATGACGTAAACGACGGTGGAACTCCTTATATGGGCATTTCTCCCGGAAAGAACGCGTCCGTGCACGCATCAACCAGAGTGAGAGCAGCCAATCAACACGCTTCAATCGGCAGCGCTGCACGGGCCTCGCTCGGGAAGAATGTCTCTAAAGAAGTGTGTTTTTGGTTGTGAGGGAAAGATAACCTTGTTCAGCTTCCCAAAACAACCCAGCGTTACGTGAACAGTGGATATAGTTTGTTTTTCCGGGGCAGCAATGGAGTTTCTCAAGTGTTTTGTTGACGAACGTTTTATAAACAAGGCCCAATTCGACGCTGGATTTGCACATCGTTTAATACTGAAAGATGGAGCGGTCCCAGCTATAAAAGATCCCGGTCATGATTCAGAACTGCAGATGGTGAGTGAAACGGCATCAAATGACTGTTTTGTTGGCAATCGGAGCAAGTGCTCGTCACTCTTTAGCTCCGCCCACGACACGCCTTCACTCTTTAGCTCCGCCCACACGGCACGCCTCCAGGAGCTCGGCTTTTTTCGGAGAGGATCGTAAATCTGTATTTTTCTTTTATAAATATGATAAAACTAAAGACTTTTTGGAGATATGAAGGATGCAGTACTACTCTATAGGTACTCAAGATTAACATGAGATTGGGTGAAACGGTGTGCGTTAGGTCCCCTTTAAAGTCCAGAACCTGACCTGAAATAACCTAACAAATCAATCGGGGCTAAAGCGCTTCCATAAACGACAAATTAAATTCACACAATCTAACTAATTTGTGTACGCTTATTCTTAAGCAGACCTTAATGTCGATCATGGATCAGATCGATCCAGCATGGCAAACAGCGAATATATTTGTGCTGTTTAATGCATTTGAGACGTGTTGTTTTCCTCAGTGCATAACTGACATGTCACATGTATATTTTTCATATATAAAATATACATTTTGCTAAAATATTTGTTGTTGGACATTAAATGTGTATTTTGTAGAATTTTAAACCTACATATGTGTATTTTTATGATAGCAGTAACTGTAAAGGGACTATTGTATTAGGTAAATCAAATGTAAGCTAGTACATTACTAATTACTAAGCTCAAATGAGTTAATGTGTGTTTCTTATAGCAGTTAAAATAGTCATTTTCTTTATTATTTATTTTCATTTTTAATTCAGTGATTTTAACTGGGCCAAATTATGCAGCCCTACCAACAATTATGATTAAATATATGTATATATATATATATATATATATATACATACATACATACATACACACACACACACACACACATACACACACACACACACACACACACTAGGTGTTACAATCCCAAATTATATATGTTATTTATAGATGTATTAATAATATATTTATAGTACTTAATAAATAATAGCATTTTATTTAGCATTTTAAAATAATAATTTTAATTTATGCAGCCCTATAAACAAACCTTTTTGTTTCACATCACATTTTTTATCAGAAAAAATCATTCAGCCCTTATTTTATATTCACTAATCATGTTTTTATGCCATGCAAATTTAAACATTTGTTGTTGTTTTTTGGATAAATTAAACATTGTTAGTGCAAATTGTGCTGGTTTAAATGTGACAAAGGAAAGACGGAATTGAAAATGATAAACTAATCCCTAATGTTACCCTTCATGTAACAGTGGATTTATGAATGTCATCTATCATCTAATTATAAAGTTTTAATGAAAAATAATTATTTTTACATATACAAAAATATGATCATGTTTGTGGTAAAATAGTAAAAATCTGATATATCTGTCTGTTATAGTAAGTAGGAGCAGTGTTTAGTTTTGTCATAAACACGTTGTATCTCGTGTCAGGTGCGGATCAGAGAGGCGTCTGGTCTTCCTCTCAATCTCTCCAACTTCGTCTTCTGTCAGTACTCCTTCTGGGAACAATCAGAGCCCGCTGTGGCTCCGCCCATCATCAGCCCGGACACGCCCCCCTCACAGACGGCCGACGCCCACTTCTCTGTGCGCTTTGACCACTGCAGGGTAAAAACATTCACTAGAGTACCTGTGGTGTTTTAGTGTCAATGAGATGCTATTATAGTTTTGATTTTGTTAAAATCAACAAAAGAGCAATAATATGCAAGTGCTATAACAAGTCTCAGTTAGCTTAACGTATAATAAATTAAAAGAAAACAAACAGATAGAATGCAAAAAGATTAGAGAATTTAGTGTTAATATTTATTTATTTAATAATTATTTATATAATAAATAATAATGTTTTTATCAAATATAACATTGTAAGATTAAATATAACAGCTATTGTTCTTACTGTTTTTTGTTTTTGTTTATTTACTTTTGTTTTAAGATAATATTGTATACAACTCATTGAAATATAATTGTTACTATGATTATTTTAAATGTTATTACTCATGAGTTTGCCGTGAATGTGCTGATATGGTGTTAAATGATAAATAAATCAATCTGCTTGTGTTGCAGGATTTCGTGGTGCATGTGACAGAGGAGTTTCTGGAGTTTATCTCAGACGGCGCTCTGGCCATCGAGGTCTGGGGTCACCGATACGCTGGGAACGGCCGGTCCGTGCGGGAGCTGGACGCACTGCAGGCCAAGAGACGAACGCTCAGAGACAGGTGCGTTTCCTCGCACATACAGCCAGAGTCTGCCATACGTGTGTGTATTAGGTATTGTATTGTGTGTGTATTAGGTATTGTATACTATTGTATTAGGTAAATCAAATGTAAGCTAATACATTACTAATTAATAAGCTCAAATGAGTTATTGTGTGTTTCTTAAAGCAGTTAAAATAGTCATTTTCTTTATTATTTATTTTCATTTTTAATTCAGTGATTTTAACTTTTAATTTAGTTATTTTAATGCTTTAAAGAGCAATTTTAGATTGCAATGTTCTAATGTTCTGCTAACTATAAAAGGTACAGCTGTCATAAAACCAGGTTACCATAGACCAGGTTAGTTTCCCAGCATAAGTTGCCACAGTGACTAAGCTTGATCTAGACCTATGTTAAATTTGCTTTATGGAACCAAATCAATTGACAATGAGTCAGACTAAATGAAATAAGCCTGGCTTATTTGGTTAACTTGTTTTATGAAACAGGCCTCGAGGCATTAAAAGTGATCTCCATTGCATCGAATCGCATTGTGTTGAAACGAATCGCACTGCATCGTAATAGAGGTGAATCGTATCGCATCGCATCGGTAGCTGCTCCAAATGTATCTTTAATGTATCGTATCGTTGGCTATGTATGGAGATGCGTATTGTATCGGCCTGAGTCATGAGATGCACATCCCTAGTGTGCAGTAGTGTTGTCAAAAGTACCGACTGCGATACCATTTGGTACTGAAATTTTAAAAATGTCCATTTCCCGCTAAGATTTTAGCGCTGTTGAGCGGATTCTTAAACAGCGCTGATTGATCATTGTGTTCACGTGCTCAACAGATACATCTGTGATTGGCTTCATTGATCATCCCTTCACGCTCTTCACCGAGCACTTTATTGTTCATTGAAGCCAATCACAGATGTATCTGTTGAGCGCGTGAACACAATGACCAATCAGCGCTGTTTAAGAATCCGCTCAACAGCGCTCAAATCTTAGCGGGAAATGGACGTTTTTAAAATTTCAGTACCGAATGGTATCGAGGTCGGTACTTTTGACAACACTAGTGTGCAGGGCCCAAAATAAAATAAAATAGCACTTGCCAAACACCAAACGCAAGTTAAAATCAGCATTGGTGAGTTCATGAAACAATGTTACTCATTTGTAACTCCTTTATTGATTCTAACAATGCCTGGGAATGCGATATGGTTTAGTGCGATTATCAAACCGTAAAGACTGTGTTGTAATTATATAAATATGTAATCTGATGTGCCTCGCTGTGGTATTTTCATGTGAGCCGCTCATGATAGCTGTGTTTTCATTGTCGAACTCCGTCTCTGCAAGCGCTGTGAGTTTGAGACACTCATAACATTACATACATTTATGCATTTAGCAGACGCTTTTATCCAAAGCGACTTACAGTGCATTCAGGCTATACATGTTTTATCAGTATGTGTGTTCCCTGGGAATCGAACCCACAACCTTTTGCGCTGCTAACGCAATGCTCTACCACTGAGCCACAGGAACACAGGAACACCATAACATGCATTTGAAAATGCAACATGCGCCAAACATCTTCCTAAGTTTATAATGAGAAGCGTTTATAAATTTGCTGTTAACAAAAGAGAAGTTCCCCAGGACTTTTTCACCAAAATAAAAGCTATGTTGTTTATTATTATTGTTATTATTATTATTATTATTATTATTAAATGTGTCAGTTCAATAGTATTATAGAGATGTTTTGTTATTGGTTTAATTTTTATAATTTAATAATAATAATAATTATTATTATTATTATTATTATTATTGCAATTAGATGTTTTCTCTAATTTGTTTTGCCCATTTTTAAATAAATAATGCACATACAATTTCAATATTTATTTATTCATTTATTTATTTATTTATGAACACAGTTTCATAGTAGATTCAAATATTTATTGGCAGCAAATTTTCAAGTCAAAATAATAATAATACTTATTATTATTAGTCTTTTTTTATTAAATAATGAACACAGTTTCATGGTTGGTAAAAAAAACATATTGTCAGTACATTTTCTCATGTCAAATTAATAATAGTAATAATAATAATAATAATCATCATCATCATCATCATCATTGAAATTTAAAAATTAGATGTGTTTCCCCAATTTGTTGTTAATGAAGTAATGCACATACAGTTTCATCAAACATTTATGGCTGGTATATTTTCTCCATTGGTAGATGTGGTGTATTGTTAGTTTTGTGTGCTCATCAGCATGTGTGTGTGACAGGTGGAGTGAAGTGTCTCGTCAGATCGAGCTGTGGGTCTCCATACAGGAGCTGAACGAGCAGGGCGAGTATTCGTCTGTAGAGCTTCATCTCAGCAGAGACGTCAGCACCGGAGGAGTGTTTCAGCTGCGCCAGGTGCGACTGCACTCTGCATTTATTAATGATGAGAGCTGCTGATATTCAGGAGCATGAGTGTCTGTTTGTGTGTGTGTGCGAGTATGTGTGTGTGTGTGTGTGTGTGTGTGTGTGTGTGTGTGTGTGTGTGTGCATTTTTGTGACATATGAGGACACTAATTTGTATAATGACATGGGGATGGCATAGGTATTACAAGGAGAAGGTGATTTATGAGGACATTACCCCGTGTCCCCATATTTCAAAAGGCTTATAAATCATACAGAATTATTTTTTTAATGCAGAAAGTTTCCTGTAAGGGGTAGGTTTAGGTGTAGGGAGATATAAAATACGGTTTGTACAGTATAAAAACCATTACGCCTATGGAGAGTCCCTACAATTCACAAAAACAAACGTGTGTGTGTGTGTGTGTTTGTGCGCTCATCTCTGTGTGTGTGTGTGTGTGCGTGCGCGCTCATCTGTGTGTGTGTGTGTGTGTGTGTGTGCGTGCGTGCGCTCATCTGTGTGTGTGTGTGTGCAGGGTCACTCGCGGAGGCTGCAGGTGAGTGTCCGGCCGGTCCAGCACTCGGGGACGCTTCCGCTGCTGGTGGAGGCCGTCCTCTCCGTCTCCATCGGCTGCGTTTCTGCTCGATCCACCAAACTACAGAGACCTCTGGACAGCTATCAGGTCAGTGAGAACGACACAAACACAACACACACATGCACACACACAGGCACGCACACACATACACACACACCAGAACACAATCTGGAGCAACTGGTTATCATAAACTACAACTAAACCACAAGAAAACGTTTTCATTTCTTCAAGTGATACAACCATTAACTGAAAGGAGGGTTATTCTAGTTGCCTAAAACTAAAATTAACACCACTAAAAAATTGTTACTTAAAATAAAATAAATGTTAGCTGAAATAAAATAATATATATATATATATATATATATATATTAAAAAACTTAAACGCATTTTAATTCATTCCTAAGGAAACACTTCTCATTTTCATTTAGTTTAGCTTGATGTACTAAAATAACTAAAACTAAAATTGAAATTAATAAAACTATATAGACATATAAAAAATAAATAATGAAAATTATTTAAAAAGACATGACTAAAACCTTAATAAAATTTAAAATAGAAACAGAAGATATAAAAATAAAACAAATTCAAACTATTAATAAAAAACACAATAGTATCTCACTGATACTAAAATAACACTGACTGAAGTCAAATAAAATATATATAAAAAAATATTTTAGCTAGTTGCCAATGCAATATTTGTCATTTTCATTTTAGTTCAAGTTAAGGTACTAAAATAAGTAGAACGAAATAAACTAAAACATAAAAACTATTGATAAAATGATAAATGATACTAGTGATAAAAACACAGAACAAAATTACTAATACTTGAACTAAATCATAAATTATAAAATATAAAAATAAAATCTAATTCAAAATGTTAACAAAAACTATAATAGTATCTCAGTGATACTAAAATAACACAGATCTGCAGCATCCTTCACTTAAAATGTTAGACTTTAGAAGTTTTATTTTTATTATTATTATAAGTACAACGTAATTCAAATAAAAATAGAAATGCAAAAAAATAGAAAGAGGGAAAGGAAAAGGAGAAAATAAGGGAAAAAGTGACATTAAAATTAAATTAAAATGAATGATCAAGGTATAATTAATATATAAATATTAATTTATATATTTATTTAATTTAAAGTAGATTACATATTTTCATGGTTCAGTACTTTTTTATTTTTGTAATAAAGTTCAGCAGTGTTTTAGTTTTCATTCAGCATCCATTGTAAAAACTATCGGTTGATTTATCGGTTATCGGTTATTATCGGTGTGGTCCAACTTCGTTATCATTATCGTTATCATGCACCAGCGTTTGTAGTGTGAATGTGAGTCCGTGAGCGGATCTGAGTGTGTGACAGGCTGTATTCTCTCCAGCAGAGGGAGGAAGACTCCGATATGGATAGTTATCAGGTACTCTGACTTCTGCTGATCATGTGCTTCAGACAGGAGTGTGATGAAATTAAGATCATAATCGTCCATTAATGAGGCTGATATTATAATCTCGCTATAATAACACACGGCTGTCTTCACCGGTCACATGATCAGTGCATGGCTGCATGATTCTGCATGTTTACGTGTGTTTGAGCTGCTCTAGATGGAGCTGCGTACAGTACAAGCGCTTCATCTGTCTGAACACTGGATTGAATCTGCCTTTATTCATTCATTCATCTGTGTGTTTATTCTGATGTTGTGTAATGATCAAATCTTGATGCTTGGCTCCAAATGAGCCCCTGACACCGTGTCTACACTGGATTACACTGAAATCTGTTATTTTATTATTGGCATAATGTAATGCATACAAAAATGTATACAAAAGATGATTTAAATCAGACCAGAAAGTAGGAATATTTTGAGCTGACCTTGATCGAATGCTCAGATGTTACTGAAGTACTCAATGAAAAAAATTCTAAATCATATAAAATAATAATATAAAGAGACAAAAAAAATAGAATTTAGAATTTATTTTTTTACAAATAAATTTAACTTAAAACAAGTTTAAATAAAAATAAGATTTAAATAAAAAAGATACAACCAAGAAGTAAAGAAAAAATACATTATGCATGCTGTAAAATGACATCAAAAAATAAGAATTTCATATTATCTATAGCATATTATGGTTTGGTTTTTAATTAAATTAATGTATTTAGTTATTATTATTTAAAGAGCATGTCATTAGACTAGTTTTGTGATCGTGTCTTGTCTTGTGACTGGTTCAGACAGAGATGATCACGTTTTTAAACTAAATTTATTTTTGAACTAAATTCATATATATTGAATATTATCAAAAAATTATATTTAAATTATATTTTGTATAATAATTTTATATGTATTTTATGTAATGTGTTTTTGTAATAATAATAATAATTTTAATAATAATACTACTATTAATACTACTACTAAGAATTATATATATGCAACATCATTACATAAAACTATCGTTTTATTGTGTATAATATTAATAATTTTTTATAATATGTATTTTATGTAATATATTTTTGTAATATGTATAATGATGATAATAATAATAATATATAAATTGAATATTTTTCATTTTTTAATGTTGTATACTTTTCAGCCTTTTGATGATATTCTATATATTTATCTATAATAATAATAATATTAAATATACCAATAGTTTATATTGGTCCATATTTTTCAGCCTTCTGATGATATTCAATATATATCTCAGGTTTTTTATAATTAGGCATAAAACATATATTAAACAATAGTGTTTACTTTTGGCATCATGCCGCTGGTGTTTATTGTAGACACGGTGTGAGATGGACGCGCTGGATGTGGATTGATCAGTGGGATGAACTTCAGATGGGATCTTCAGACTCTTTTCCACTCGCTTTAAGTTTTTGCCGTATTTTCTGTCTCAAACAAGCCTTAATGGTCCACTGAGGGCAGCGAATCTGAGGTGTGTATGTGTTTCTGCAGGAGGAGGATCTGAATTGTGTCCGGGAGCGCTGGTCTGATGCTCTCATCAAGCGCAGGGAGTATCTGGAGGAGCAGATCAAGAAGCTCTTCAATAAGTCAGGTTGGCGTTTGAAGCGTGTGTTGGTGGTGCTGATCTGATACAGCTGCTGCTGTAGAGTAGTATTAGTAGTAATATCTGTATTTGTCCCTTCACAGGGCAATGTTATACAGCATCAACCTCACAAAAAGACTAATTTAATAAGACATTGTGACAAAACTGCTAGAATAAAAACATCACAACAAACGCAACCACAACAACAGGCATTAACAGTGCACCATTTTCACATATTAAAATATAATGTTAAATTTCATGGTACACCTTTATCTTTGTTTCAAATAATTGTTTACAATCAAGACTGCATTTGAAACAAAAGATCTAGAAGCTCTAACAGTCCTCCACTAACAGCACTCTATATCGTCATGCCTGAGGGGACCAGGTCAAATTCTGAATATAAAATGTAAGATGTATCATCTAAGATAGTCAAGGACTTCCTAAGAACATTTTTCTCACACAGAGCAGATACCCCCAACTGTACAGAGCCTGTAATCTTTGACCCCAAATTAACAATGCTCTGCTTCTGGTACCTACTTTTAATATTTAGTCCATAAAACCAACAAATCATAGCAAAAGTTAAGACAGTTTCAATAAAAGATCGATAAAACATTATCAAAATAGATTTATCCACATCAAAGGACTTAAGCTTCCTCAGCAAATGTAACTGTTTTTGTCCTTTTGATATAACAAGATTTTGATATATGTGATGTAATGGCCTGTGATTTCCAGAGAAGTCCGAGGAGGACGTGGAGCGAGAGGCCCGGCTGGTGGAGCAGTGGGTCGGTCTGACGGAGGAGAGGAATGCCGTGCTGGTTCCGGCCCCTGGCAGCGGGATCCCGGGGGCCCCGGCGCACTGGTGAGAACTGAACCACTGGAGTCCAGTACTCAATACTAGCAGGTTTAGAAGACAAGCTGTTTGAGATAGAGATATATGTGACCCTGGACCACAAAACCAGTCATAAGGGTCCATTTTTATTTATTTATACTTCATATGAAAGCTAAATAAATAATCTTTACATTGATGTATGGTTTGTTAGGACAGGACAATATTTGGCTGAGATACAACTATTTGAAAATCTGGAATCTGAGGGTGCAAAGAAATCTAAATATTGAGAAAATCACCTTTAAAGTTGTCCAAATGAAGTTCTTAGCAATGCATATTACTAATCAAAAATTAAATTTTGATATATTTATGGTAGGAAATGTACAAAATATCTTCATGGAACATGATCTTTAATTAATATCATAATGATTTTTGTCATAAAAGAAAAATGTATAATTTTGACCCATACAATGTATTGTTGTCTATTGCTACAAATATACCTGTGTTACTGATGACTGCTTTTGTGCTGCAGGGTCATACATGTAAAAACGAAACGTTTCTCGATTAGACCTCGATATGACTATTAGTAGGGCCCTATGAAATCCGTTTAATTTTTTCCAAATTCAGTTTTTTCTAGACTCTGTTTTAATGCTTAAATTAAATTTTATTAATCAAAAAGCATGAAACTTACAATATTAAACAGCAATTTATTGAAAGTTTAACAAAAATTAAATTTTTAAGGCCATATGAAATATGTTTTATTTTTTTCTCAAATTCAGTTTTATTTTTATCAAATTCTGTTTTCCATTAACTTTCTGGATTCCATTTGAATGGTTTCATTAAATATTAATAATCAAAAGCATCTCTAATTAAAAAAAAAAAATAAAAAAATATATATATATATATATATATATATATATATATATAATTATTATTTTATCCCCCAGAAATGCTGTGTTGTGTATTTACATTTTCCTGCTAAATAAATTCTGGTAAATCATTTTTCTGATAAATATTCCTAGTACTATTATTACATTAAGTAATATTTCTGTCACAGTTTCTTCAAGTTAAATGAAACTTTTATTTTGACGGGTTGCTGTGAAGATCTTTATGTTTCTGTTTTTACATCTGATGATAGTTTTACTCAGAAGAACAGTAAAATGCTCATGAAGTGACTATCAGAGCAGTTCTAGAGATTATGTTTATGTGTTTATGTCCTCAAATATTGATGCGGCAGAGGCTGAAGTCACCGCGAGCGTCACGCGCTTCAGTATGTGTGAAGTAAACAAACCGCGCGTCTGTGCCATTCATTTCACACAGAGACACGCACAACATGCAGGATTCATATTTAAATAGTATTTTTGTGGTTTAATATTCACAGACACTAGTCCATATCATGTTTTGATTTAAGTATACTGACCTAATTTTGATTTATTAATCCATAATTTGGCAAATCCTGTGACATTCCGTGTTATACAGTAAATTCCATTTTTATGACTGGATTCCGTGATTCCGTCTACATTTTCCACATCGCGGAAAATCATAGGGCCCTATATTAGTTATTAAGGAACAGACAAAATAAAATAGAGTAGAATTTATTTATGTAAAATCATGATAATAAATTAAGATAAAATTCAAATAACAAATCAAGAATAATAGTAAAAAATACTGTGATATGTAATATTTTAAAATTGAAATCATATAAAATTAAAGGAAACCGTGAACAGAAACATAAAAATGAATATTTATTTACTGTAACTTTAACTAAAGTACTCATTCAGACATTCCCATTAGATTCATGTTACTGCAATAGTCTTTTATTTTTGTAATAATAAAAAAAAATGTTAAAAATACTTCAACACAATGTTAGATTTAACTTAAGTATTAAGACTTTTTAACTAAAGACATTCTCATTATTCACATTAGATGCACTTTATTGTAATAGTCATTTATTTTTTGTAAAAAAAAAAAATACATAAAAAATATAATAATAATAAAACTAAGTTTTATTTTAAAATTTAAATCATATTAAATTAAAGGAAATATAATATTAATATAATTCAAATTTTATGCTACATTTATTTGACTTAAGTATTGAGACCTTTTAAAGTACTCTTAAGAAATTCAGACATTTTCATTTCATTCGTATTAGATTGACTTTACAGCAGACATGTTCACAAGTCTCTGAGGTCCAAGTCAAGTCTCAAGTCTCTGAGGTCAAGTCTAAGTCAAGTCTCAAGTCTCTGAGGTCCAAGTCAAGTCTCAAGTCTTTAAAGCGGAGTCCAAGTCACGTCTCAAGTCTTTGTTCTATTTATTAGCAACAGTTCTTTCAGCTAGTTATTGAGGCTAAATCAGTTTTGAAATACTGATTTCATGATATGATTTTCTCAACAAAAAAAACTAACAAAATTTAAGACAAAGAAATGAAAAGGTGTCCATTTATATTAATTGTCATAAAATGCTGCACATTTCTTTGTAAAATTTAAATATGTCAAACAACAAAACTAAATTTTAAAACAAACCCCAATTAATCAAATGAATTACACAAATGAAATAAATCTCATATAAACAAACTAAGGCTTTGTCTGTGCTCTTTTTCAGTTTAAAATGAGAGGCAACCGCTGTGTTTTAAACTCAATCCAAACAAAGAGCTGCATACATCCAGCATGAGCAGTTTTTCATCTAAATTGGATTGTATAATTTCGAAATTTGAAGCAAAAACAAAATGGTCTGACTTTGGTTTTGTGAAACTATTCTACATAAAACATCTGTACTAAACAAAACAGCAGACAGTAAAGACAGGCTGAATTAATGCAGATTCACTCTCTGCCAGCGGGTGGCGCTTGAACATCAATTAAACATCGTTTCCTTGGTTGCGGCTGTAAACAAAGCAGAGCTGAGGTTATGAACACAACTTTAATATGCATTATACGGAGGCACGATGAAAAGAAAATACCATTTAAACTTTTTTTTAAGACAGCCAGTTTCCCTCAGAGATACATTCATATAAACTCCTATACCACATGACTTGCGTTTTTTACGAGTCTCACGAGTCCAAGTCAAGTCTCGAGTCTTTATTTATGCGACTTAAGTGCGACTCGAGTTTCCATCTCTGCTTTACAGTAATAGTCATTTATTTTTGTAAAAAATAAAAAATATTAAATTAAAATAAAATATCAAAAATGAAGTAGTAAAAGTAAAAAATACTATAACACTGTTATATTTTAAAATTGCAATCATATTAAATTAAAGGAAATACAATATTAATAAAATTGATATTTTTTGGTACAAAGACTTATTTAACTAAAGTAGGCTAAGAGATTCAGACATTCTCGTCATTCTCATGTTACTGTAACAGCATAATATTTATTTTAAACAAAATAAATAAAAATAATAATATAAATTTAAATGTAAATATTTGCTCGGTTATTACACTAATTGAAGTATTTTGTGTTGTGTTGTTGTTGCTCTAGGGATCCCCCTGCTGACATGGAGGCTCATATTCCTGTGCTGTTCCTGGATCTGAATGGTGAGATATATTGATCTTCAGGGGCCAGTTGTTCAAAAAGTTTAATCTGGATCAGAATAATCTGGATTTGGAAATCCCATGTTTTGCTATCCAGGATCAGGTAACCCATTTTACTTTTGTGCCGGTTTTTCAAAGCAAAATTGGATTGGATCACGATGATCCAGATACACACTTTTTCAGATTTCCAAATCTGGATTACTAGTGCTCTACGAAGCCCCTAAAGGGACATGCTGATGGGGAAAAAATTATAATGTTTAGCATTCTAGTTTTGCATTGCATTTACACAAATAACTACTTCTTGACTGGTCCATCTCTGATGATTGTGCCAATGAAGTTTACAATCAGTGATAAAAAAACAACAACTTTAAATTAAATATAATATTTTTATTTGATATCGACAGCTGTTTGGGAACTTGGGGATATATTACATGTTAAAATGTTGTATTTTTTGGACCATTTTTAAAGTTTTATTACATTTTTGTTCCTGAAATCCACCCTTCTTCTGGGATCAGAATTATCCAGTGTTTTTGGATCAAAAGTATCCCAATCTTACTAAACCGTTTTGAACAACACAAACTGAGCATTTAATCCAGATCAAAACCAAGATTGGATTTTGTGATCTAATCCGAATTCAGAATCCTTTTTTTCTTTTGAACAAAGCATTTTCAAGATTTGATCCAATCAAATGGCCAAAATCTGATCAGATTACTTTTGATCAATTGGCCCCAGGGTTCAAGGGTTGAAGGTTTTTCTGGTTTACATGACGCTGTCAGATCAGTGATTTAGGCTTGTTTGCTTGTGACGGTTATTTTATCTGTAATGTGTGTTTTGCAGCTGATAACCTGACGGTGAACGATCAGCTGACCGGTCCTCACACCGCCGGCGTCAACTCAATCCTTCCCAAAGAGCACGGCAGCCCGTTCTTCTACCTGCCCATCATCAGACACAGCCATGACGAGGTGACAGGAGCTACACCTGTTCGTTTGTCTTCTACACGAGTCATATAACATAACATAACAGCCTCAGAGCTCATGGTCGGTCTGTTTTGAGAGGTTTATATGTTAGGATTTCTCATACGTGACCCAATGTGAATATAGAAAATTTCTAGTGCTGTCAAACGATTAATCGCGATTAATCGCATACAAAATAAAAGTTTTTGTTTACATAATATATGTGTGTGTTCTGTGTATATTTATTATGTATATATAAATACACACACATACTGTATATATTTTGAAAATATGTACATGTTTATATTTATATTCATATTTTTATAGTATAAATAGATATATTTAATATATAAACAGAACATATTTTTCTGAAATATGTACATGCATGTGTGTGTGTGCATTTATATATTCATAATAAATATACACAGCATACATATGTATATTATGTAAACAAAAACTTTTATTTTGTATGCGATTAATCGTGATTAATCGTTTGACAACACTAGAAATTACCAAAAAGAAAAGTAAGATGTCTGGATGTATTACAGTCATGATAATTAGGGATTGTGGGTTGTCTTGAATAAAAATTTTACTTTAAGAAATAATTCATGATGGTACTAAAATAATTGTGTATTATTATATTATGAGTATATTGTTTACAATATTACATATATATATATATATATATATATATATATATATATATTATTGTTATATTATATATTGTTTTGTGGTTTTTTTGGACAAAAAAATATAGTAATGCTAATCTAATAAAATTAGCCAGTGAGAGTAATCAAAATTACAACAACAACAAAAAACTCAAGGTATATGTCTAGATGCATTACAGTCATCAAAATGTGGGATTTTATGATGTTGAATTGTCTTGAAAAAAATGTTTTATTGAAAAAAAAAAAAAATCATAATGGACCTAAAATTTGCTTTATACAAATAATCTCCTCCTCTTCTTCTTTTTCTGTTTATTTGTTTAATTATTTTAATTTATTTATTTATTCATTAGTTTTTTTTGGACAAGAAATTATGGTAATGCTAATTTAATTAAATTAATCAATGAGAACAATGCAATAAAAAAATAACTTTTTAGGATGTTGAATTGTCAAAAATAATGTCTAAAAATAATGGTCCTAAATAAGCTTAATTTATCCATATATGCTTTATAAAACAAATTGAGCTTTCTTGTCTTTTTTCTTTTCATTTCTTTTTTAAATGTGACCTGGAGATTTTTTTGCTGTATTGATTTATGAGTGTGTTGTAAGTTGAGCTGCAATGAGATGTATGATTGGCGTGTAAGTGTTAATAATGTTACAGTTTTTTTTTCAACTGCTTACACACAAAATCGTTGGTTACGTATGTAACCGTGGTTCTATGACTGGCGGAAGACCGCCAGAGGCATAACAGAGTGGAATTCTTCCTGTCCTTCCCTTTGTCGAGAACCTAATATAAAAGCTGTCACCTCGTGACCTTAATGACGTGTCTGTCTATAAATACCTGCGTACACGTCATCACTTCCTCAAAGTCTTCTCGTTGACCCGAGTGACCAGAGGCTCTGGCGGTCTTCCGCCAGTCATAGAACCACGGTTACATACGTAACCAACGTTCTATTTCCTTGGCTGCAGACCGCCAGAGGCATAACAGAGTGGAAGACGAATATAAAATCTGTCACGAGGGTCTTGTCAGCCTGCATTGACATAATCCATAGTCACCAAAAAGAAAATGTGACTCTGTGCAGAAGTGAAACCACTAATTCAAGGTTTGCAAAAGAACAACATACACACATATGAGATGCTCAATTTATTTTATTCCAATTCTCAATTTCAATGACCTCAATTGACGTTCTTTCATATGCGCGCTCCTTCACCCAGTACTGCTGTTGAGCAGCTGTTTGGGGCGGAAACAACATTAAGTCTATAGAAACGTGAAAACGTGGAAGGTGAGTTCCAAGTTGCTGCAGCGCAAATGTCTGTGAGCTGAACTCCCCGTAAAGCCGCCCATGACGTTGCCACTGAACGCGTGGAGTGACATTTCACTGGATTGGGGAGGACCTTATGGACAGAGGCATAAGAGCTTGTGATGACCTCAGTTATCCAATGAGCAAGTCTGCCCTTGGATACAGGAGAACCCTTATCACGATCTGAAAAACAAACAAATAACTGATCAGTAGTCCTCCAGGGAGCTGTCCTATCCACATAAACACGCAGGGATCTCACAGGACAAAGTTCATGACGCATCTGAAACGCTGCCAATACCACTGGTGCGTTAACGTAGTTACTGGACAAAACTTTTGGTAAAAAAGCAGGGTTTGGCCACAGCGTCACTTTAGAGTCTTCTGGACCCCACTGCAAACATTGCTGGGCCACAGAGAGCGCACTTAATTCACTGACGCGTTTTGCTGAAGAAACGGCCATCAAAAAAGCGGTTTTCAAAGAAAGCCATTTAATATCCGCTAATGACAGTGGTTCAAACGGATGCCCGCAAAGGCTATCAAGAACAATATTAAGATCCCATTGTGGAATCATAACTCTACAGGGAGGATTTAATCGGTTAACACCTTTTAAAAAAGCAATCACCAATTTATGCTTCCCAATAGAGCAACCATCTATGAGCCCCTTGTGCGCTGAAATCGCGGCCACATAAACTCTTATTGTAGAGTATGACCGGCCCATCGTCAGTAAACTTTGCAAAAATTCCAGAATGTCAGATATGGAACAGATTTGGTGATTCAACTGATGATCGTTACACCATCGTAAAAACAGTTTCCACCTATTCAGATACAGTGCCCTAGTCGACGGAGCGCGAGCATTTAGAACAGTGTTCCGGACCCCCTGCGAACAGACCAAAAGGCTGGTGTCGCCCCCAACGGCCAGACACACAATTTCAGAGTCTGGGGTTGATCGTGCCGTAACCTGCCGTTCAACTGTGTCAGGAGATCTGGTCTGATCGGCAACTGGGCTGGCGGACCCGTTAAAAGATGGTGAAGGAGCCGAAACCATGGTTTGTTCGGCCAGCAAGGGGCTATTAATAACAATGGCTGACTCGTTACCCGAATGCGACTGAGAACTAACCAAATCATCGGGAATGGAGGGAACGCGTATAGGAGACCACTCGGCCAACTGTGGGCCATCGCGTCCAACCCCAGTGATCCCACTTCCTTGCTTAGCGAGAACCATCTCGGACATTATGTTGACTGAATCCCCGCGAACAGATCCACATCTGCTGCCCCGTACGTGTTCCAGATTAATTGCACTATCTCTGGATGGAGTTGCCATTCCCCTGCCCGAGGCGCACTTCGTGACAACGCGTCTGCTAACTTGTTCATGTGCCCCGGTATGTGTGTTGCTCTCAGAGAACACAGATGGGTGTCTGCCCAAACCCAAAGTTCGTGCGCAGCCTGAAGGAGTTTTAGTGACCTCGTACCACCCTGATGATTTATGTTGAATACAGTCGACACGTTGTCTGATCGTATCAGCACATGCTTGTGAATCAACTGGCTCGAGAAATGAGTTAGTGTTAGGTACACTGCTTTTAGTTCTAGGTAATTGATGTGTTGGAACCGGATTGTTTTTCCCCAAGTTCCCCTCACACCCATTTGTTGCCAGACACCTCCCCAGCCTTGCTGACTGGCATCTGTAGTAACTATTTCCCTTCTCGCAGGCGGTGGACCCAAAGCAACCCCCTGCGTAAGAAACTCCTTGCTGCGCCAAGGTTTCAGCGACTGCCACGCTGCGTACGTTACCTTCACTAAGGTGTACTTCTGGGTTTTGGCTGACAGATGTTTCCCAATCAGCCAGCGTTGGAAGGGTCTTAGGTTCAGCATGCCTAGTCTGACCACAGGCGTCGCCGCAGCCAGCATACCTGCAAGCCTTAAGAACGTGAGGTACGTGAGCGATTTGCCTGTTTTTATCTTGGTTAACATGGTCAAAATCTTTTGGGCCCTGATTTTTGTGAGAGAAGCGGTCATATTTCGGGAATTTAGTTGAACTCCGAGAAACTGAATGCACTGCCCTGGAATAAGCTGACATTTGGTCTGATTGATTGAAAACCCCAGTTTTGCAATATGGGTCAAAAGATGTCGCAAATTGTCTGCTACTTTTGTCGGGTTCTCCGCGCACAACAGCCAATCGTCTAGGTATGGTAGCACACATATGCCCTTTTGTTGTAAGGGAGCAAGAGCTGCCTGAACAACCTTCGTAAAGACCCTTGGAGCTAAAGACAGACCAAACGGCAGGACGTTGAATTGAAATGTTTTCCCTTCGAAATGGAAACGTAGGAAGTGGCGATGATGAGGCGCAATTGGAACATGGAAATATGCGTCCTTTAAATCCACTTTCACCATCCAATCTTGAGGTTCGATTGCTCGTAGGACATCTGACATTCAAAGCATACGAAAAGGTAGGTATTTTAGGGTTTTGTTTAGATCTCTCAAATCCAATATAGGACGGAACCCCCCGTCTTTTTTCGGGATAATGAAGTAAACGGAAAAAAACCCCTGCGTTGCAGCAAGTGGTTTTATTTCCTCTATAGCGTGCTTTCCCAGTAATGTCTGAATTTCCATGGAAAGAATTCTGTGTTTCTCTGGGTTCGTCGTGATGGAAGGACGAATCCCAGTGTTTACCGGGGGCCGGCGACGAAATTGTAGGCTGTAACCTTGCGAAATTGTTTTTAAAATCCATTGATTTGTCGTTACTGAACGCCAATAATGAATTTGTGATGCTGAAAACCTGTTCGTCGCCGACCTTAGCGAGTCACCGCTGTCTGCGAGCGGATTTGTTGTCTTTGGGGGGACGATTATCAGAGGCGGCTGTCGCGTACCCCGAACGATGATATGTTCTCAGTGGAGGCCCATATGGCCGGGATTGCTGAACCCTATATGATCTATTTGGCGGCAGGCCTCGCCCTGAAATTTGGCGGCGCGAGGAAAAAGTAGCCCTGCGGAACGAATAGGGTGAATAACCAGGCACTTTAAATGAAGCACGATGCCCCTGTAACTGACACCGTGCTTCTGAAGCCACAAGCCTTCGGTCTAACGCCTCCTGAGCTGCTAGACCAAATATCTGACCAGGAACCAAAGGAAGCTGACGCAGCGCGGCTCTGCAGGGTTCAGATAGAGGCGACTGCGCTATCCAAACTTGACGGCGCGCCTGGACCAACGACCCCATAACCTTACCACAGTGACCCGCTATCGAACCCACTGATCGCAGAGCCACATTAACCAATTCGGTGGCTGCAGCGTCTGGTAAGCTGAGTGAGGCATTGATCGCCAGTAACAAATGGGCAAGCGTATTAACCGTTCTACCTAAACAGGCTGTTGAATTGTATATCTTGCCAATTAAGTTGTCCGTCCGTCTACATTCCATATTTGGACACCTTGGATCCTGTCTCAATGCTTCATCAGGCGGCACGATTAAAGAAGCCACAGCAGGTTCTATTGGAGGCATCGGACCCAAACCTATTGTCCCCGGATCCTCCATTGCTGCTAATAGACGCGACGCCCGATCCAGTCTGGTTGAATGGGCGGATTTAAATGCTTGCAAGAATACCTCCGTAAAATCTGGAGATTGTGGAATAGAAAATACATTAGTGCGTGGCCCGGAATGGCAAAGGCGATTTGTATGCACAATTCCCGTTGCTGACTTGGGATCGATTCCTAATTTTGTCAACGCGCTTTTTATTGTGTTTACCAGATCGTCAGACACAAGCGATCCTTCACTCTGACCATCCGTCATATCATCACTGTCAATTACGCATGGTTCCTTATCTGAAACGGATTGCTCTTCAGAGAACAGTGAGTCTGTGGCTGCCACGGAAACACAATCCATGTCGTCTGGAAAAAATGCATGATCAGACTGCGAGAAGGCTGGAATGCCTGTCTCCTCGCTGCCTGATTCCAAACCTTCAGGAATTGGCTGGGGTTGCAGTTTGGATAGAAACTCCTGAATCTTTCCTATTCCATCAGCCAACTCGTCAACTCTACGAGTAAGTTCTTTTTTACCTTTCTTTTGTTTCGGGAGAGGAGCAGAGGCTGAAGCCGAAGCCTTCCTTTTCATACCTCCCGTATTACTGCTTGACCCCGCGAGGCGAGCACGTCGCACTGCTAGGGGTATCATGTTGCAATGAATGCATGGATCTTCCAGAGCTTCCCTAAGATGCTCGACACCTAGGCAGCTCGGACACTGGTCATGCCCATCATCAAGTCCCATCTGCTCCTGGCATGACGAACACTGCGCGGACATTTTTTTTTTTTTCTTTTTTTCGACTACAGAATCAAGAAGGTAAATGGAAACACCAATACCCTCACAAGTATTCTTTTTCCTTTTTTATCTCTTTACAAATACTTCACATTCCCACGGGCGGTTCGGAAATACCACGCTCACCCGGTAAACAATATGTTTCACTAGGTATTGCAGGGATACAGCTGTCGGAACTTGGTCCTAATTAGCTGCACTTCACCACTGCAGGTTCTCCGACGAGAAGACGAAAGAGGAAGTGATGACGTGTACGCAGGTATTTATAGACAGACACGTCATTAAGGTCACGAGGTGACAGCTTTTATATTAGGTTCTCGACAAAGGGAAGGACAGGAAGAATTCCACTCTGTTATGCCTCTGGCGGTCTGCAGCCAAGGAAATAGAACTTTACTTATCACACAGTTTCTGAAAGCTGACACTCAAACAGCAGAAGCACAAATCTGCAAAACCAGACACTAATTCTCAGGCTTTGACTCAGTTTTCAGTTTCATAAAACACTTTTTGCAAAACACAACACACAGTTCTCTTTCTAACACACAAAAATCTAACAGGAGTTCCTGTGGCTCAGTGGTAGAGCATTGCGTTAGCAGCGCAAAAGGTCATGGGTTCAATTCCCAGGGAACACACATACTGATAAAAGAAATGTATAGCCTGAATGCACTGTAAGTCGCTTTGGATGAAAGCGTCTGCTAAATGCATAAATGTTAATGAATTAATATTATGGCAAAGGTGTTTACAAATGTTTGCTTTTGAGATGTGTTTGCGATATTTTGAATGCAGTGGTTCATTTTCCAAGAGATGTGAGGCATTTTGCATTTTGTGTGTGCAATTGTTGGATTTGTGTGTAAAGTTTTGAAAAAAGAGGCAAAGTTTTGAAAATGTGTGTAAGCAGCTGAAAAAAACTGTAATATATGACTGCTGTAGCGTTGATTTGTCTTGCTCAGGTGTCGGCTGTGTGTTCCTGGGATTCCTCCATCCACGACTCCATCCATCTGAACCGGATCACGGCGCCCAGCGAGCGGATCTACCTGATCGTGAAAGCCACGGTTCAGCTCAGTCACCCGGCGTCTGTGGAGCTGGTGCTACGCAAGAGGATCGCCGTCAACATCTACAACAAACAGGTCTGGAAACACTGGGAGGCTTCCATATACGAACCTCAACGGGATTGATCTTAAGTACTTTATTAAAACAATAATTATTGTGCACCGCTGTTTCGTGATTTTTCACATCAACTCTGCGTCTGAAACTCTGATTTCCCTCCTTTCAGTTGCCATTAGAATTCTCACATTTCTTCTTGTTAATTATTTTATTCATTTTTATATTTTATGTACACTATCAGTCAAAAGTTTTTGATTTTTTATGTTTTATTAAAGAAGTTTCTTCTGCTCACCAAGCCTGCATTTATTTGATCCAAAATACAGCAAAAGCAGTAATATTGTGAAATATTTTTACTATTTAAAATAACTCCTTTCTATTTGAATATATTTTAAAATATAATTTATTCCTGTGATTTCAAAGCTGAATTTTTAGCATCCTTACTCCAGTCACATGATCCTTCAGAAATCATTCTAATATTCTAATTTGCTGCTCAAAAAACATTTATTATTATGTTGAAAACAGCTGAGTAGAATTTGTTCAGTTTTTTTTTGATGAATAGAAAGTTCAGAACAACAGCATTTATCTGAAATAGAAATCTTTTGTGACATTATAAATGTTTTTATCATCACTTTTGATAAATTTAAAGCATCCGTGCTAAATAAAAGTATTAATTTCTATAATTTCCTTCCCCCCCCCAAAAAAAACCTAAATTAGCAAAAATTAGCAAATCAGCATATTAGAATGATTTCTGAAGGATCATGTGACACTGAAGACTGGAGTAATGATGCTGAAAATTCAGCCGTGCATCACAGGAATAAATTACATTTTACAATATATTCAAATAGAAAACAGTTGTTTTAAATATTACTGCTTTTGCTGTACTTTGGATCAAATAAATGCAGGCTTGGTGAGCAAAAGAGAATTCTTTAAAAACATAAAAAATCTTACTGTTTAAAATCTTTTGACTGGTAGTGTATTATCTTGTTTAATGTAAATACATGACTGATGTCTCACAGAGTTTCACTCAGAGCCTGAAGAGACGGATGTCTTTGAAGAACGTTCTGTACTCCTGTGGAGTGACGTATGAGATCGTGTCCAACATACCAAAGGTACAAACTTCACACTGTTTCCTCTTCATGATTGTCTTTCTGAATGCACTGATCACACACCTGCTGTCTTCATGAACAGGCATCTGAGGAGTCAGAGGAGCGCGAGACTCTGGCCTTGATGGCGGCACGAGGAGAGAGCGAGGAGACGCTCGATGGAGAGACATACATAGAGAAATACACCAGAGGAGTGCTGGAGGTGGACAATATTCTGTGTTTGGAGAGACTGCGGCAGGTTCGGCTTCACTTGAGGACAGATCTCTCTCACTATCTGCTGTTTCTGTTATAGTGTTTAGTAGAGTTCGACCGATATAGATTTTTTTAATAATCTATACCGATTATTTGCATGATTTTGTGCACAATAACCGATATTCAGATCCAATATTTATTTATTGTTTTACTTCTATCTGCTGTTTCTGTTAGAGTGTTTAGTAGAAATCGAAAGATATTGATTTTTTTTAATAACTATACAATTATTTGCATGTCTATATAACCGATAACCGATATGCAGAACCAGTATTAATTTATTGTTTTACTTCTATCTGCTGTTTCTCTTAGTGTTTAGTAGAGATTGAACGATATAATTTTTTTTTAAAAAAATTACCGATACTGATACATATTATTTGCATGTTTATATGCCTGATAACCAATATGCAGAACTAATATTTATTTATTGTTTCACTTCTATCTGCTGTTTCTGCTGGAGTGTTCAGTAGAGATCAACCAATATTGATTTTTTTATAACCAGTACGATACAGATTATTTGCATGTTTGTTACGATAACCGATATTCAGAACCAATGTTTATTTATTGTTTCACTTGTATCTGCTTTTTCTGCTGGAGTGTTTAGTAGCGATAGACCGAAATTGATTTTTTGTTTTAATAACCAATGCCGATATACAGGTGCATCTCAATAAATTAGAATGTCGTGAAAAAGTTCATTTTTTCTTGTAACTTATTTCAAAAAGTGAAACTTTAATATATTTTAGATTCATTACATGTAAAGTAAAACATTTCAAACGTTTTTTTTTGTTTTAATTTTGATGATTAGAGCTTACAGCTCATGAAAGTCAAAAATCAGTATCTCAAAATATTAGAATATTTACATTTGAGTTTCAATAAATGACCATCCATACAGTATAAATTCTGGGTATCTCTTGTTCTTTGAAACCACAATAATGGGGAAGCCTGCTGACTTGGCAATGATCCAGAATATGAACATTGACACCCTCCACAAAGAGGGTAAGTCAAAGAAGGTCATTACTGAAAGGTGTGGCTGTTTACAGAGTGCTGTATCAAAGCATATTAAATGCAAAGTTGACTGGAAGGAAGAATTTGGGTAGGAAAAGTTGCACAAGCAACAGGGATGACCGCAAGCTTGAGAATACAGTCAAGCAAAGCTGATTCAAACACTTGTGAGAGCTTCACAAGGAGTGGACTGAAGCTGGAGTCAGTGCATCAAGAGTCACCACGCTCAGACGTCTTCAGGAAAAGGGCTACCAAGACACTTCTGAACCAGAGATAACGTCAGAAGCATCTTACCTGGGCTGTGGAGAAAAAGAACTGGACTGTTGCTCAGTGGTCCAAAGTCCTCTTTTCAGATGAAAGTAAATTTTGCATTTCATTTGGAAATCAAGGTCCCAGAGTCTGGAGGAAGAGTGGAGAGGCACAGAATCCAAGTTTCTTGAAGTCCAGTGTGAAGTTTCCACAGTCAGTGATGATTTGGGCTGCCATGTCATCTGCTGGTGTTGGTCCACTGTGTTTTCTGAAGTCCACAGTCAACACAACCATCTACCAGGAAATTTTAGAGCACTTCATGCTTCCTTCTGCTGACAAGCTTTATGGAGATGCTGATTTCATTTTCCAGCAGGAATTGGCACCTGCCCACACTGCCAAAGGTACCAAAAGCTGGTTCAATGACCATGGTGTTACTGTGCTTGATTGGCCAGCAAACTTGCCTGACCTGAACCCCATAGAGAATCTATGGGGTATTGTCAAGAGGAAGATGAGAGTCACCAGACCCAACAATGCAGATGAGCTGAAGGCCACTGTCAAAGCAACCTGGGCTTCCATACCACCTCAGCAGTGCCACAAACTGATCACCTCCATGCCACGCCGAATTGAGGCAGTAATTAAAGCAAAAGGAGCCCCTACCAAGTATTGAGTACATATACAGTAAATTAACATACTTTCCAGAAGGCCAACAATTCACTAAAAATGTTTTTTTTATTGGTCTTATGAAGTATTCTAATTTGTTGAGATAGTGAATTGGTGGGTTTGTGTTAAATGTGAGCCTAAATCATCACAATTAAAAGAAACAAAGACTTAAACTACTTCAGTCTGTGTGCATTGAATTTATTTAATACACGAGTTTCACAATTTGAGTTGAATTACTGAAATAAATGAACTTTTCCACGACATTCTAATTTATTGAGATGCACCTGTAGATTATTTGCATGTTTATTATGAGTATAATAACAGATATGCAGAATTATATAATTATTATAATTATATATAATTATTATATATTTAGTATTACTTCTGTCTGCTGTTTCTGCTGGATTGTTTAGTAGAGACCGACTGATATTGTTTTGTTTTTGTTTTTTAGTTTTTTTTGCAGAATCAATATTTATTTATTGTTTTACTTCTATCTGTTGATTCTGCTGGAGTGTTTAGTAGAGATCGACTGATACTGTTTTTTTTATAACAATACA
Source organism: Aspiorhynchus laticeps (assembly GCA_023376895.1). Classification (NCBI taxonomy): domain Eukaryota; kingdom Metazoa; phylum Chordata; class Actinopteri; order Cypriniformes; family Cyprinidae; genus Aspiorhynchus; species Aspiorhynchus laticeps. The sequence continues at coordinate 4,436,632 of CM041806.1, read as the reverse complement.
GATATAGATTATTAGCAGGTTTATGTTCCCAATAACCAATATGCAGAACCAATATTTATTTTTTGTTTTACTTCTATCTGCTGGAGTGTTTAGTAGCGATTGACCGATTTTTATATATTTTTTCTAACCGATAACGATTTCTTTACCTCAAATCTTTACCTCAAATCTCAAAACGACCACATGATGGTGGCATTTATTGGTGGATCCAATATTACAAAACCAATATCCAATTATAAAAAATGCTTAAATATTGTGAAAAATATCAGTCAAACCGATTATCAGTTGATCACGCGTTTAGTGTGTGTTTGTGTGTTCGTTCAGGCCGTGACGGTGAAGGAAGCTCTCTCCGCTAAAGGCCGACACATACGGCGCAGTCTCAGCACGCCCAACGTCCAGCACGTAAGACCAGATCTACCGTTTACTAATGTACAGAAACAAAATACCGTGCATTGTGTAACAGGACTATAATATATATTTGTTTAGAGCTCTTGTTGTAAATCGGACGGGACCGGATGTGAGGATGAGGACGTGAAGGTTAGTGATCACTTACTATAGACACTGTGTTTGTTGTGAATGTCTCTGTCTGAGCGTTGACTTTATTTCCACAGACTCACTGCGACGGTCACACAGACGTCACCGAATCCAACTTACATGAAGTTTCACTCAACAGTCCTCTGTCAAAAGACACGCCTGTCAAAAACAAAGAGAATCACGGTAAATTGTGAACCTGGCTTTCACCCGATTTTTTTTTAAGCACGCATTCTAATTTTATAAAACCCATTGCTGTAGTTAAAACAATATTAAATTATTGAACATTATTACTAAACAATTTAAACAACTAAACAATTTATTATTATTATTATTTAAAAAATATTTTTTTATAATTTGAAAAAAGTTCTTATTGGTGGTAAATAGTACATGTAACTTTTCAACAATTAAAAAGAAAAGAAAATAGTGAATAAAAATTATGATTGTTATTTAATAATAATAATAACATTTATTATGTATTCCTAAGAGTGTTGAAAAGCAGAAGTTCATCCACCTTGACCTTTTTCTTTTATAGTACATTTAAGCAGCCTTATGCATAATTTCATGCAAACGTTTTCCTCAGGATTTAAAAAAATATTATTATTATCATTATTATTATTAGTAGTAAATGGTACTTTTCAACACTTATAAAAATAAAATTAAAATAAAGAAATATTTATAATTAAATAGAAATTACGATTGTTCTTAAATACTATTTTATAATATAAATACAATTTAATAATAATAAAATATTATGTTTTAAAGAGTGCTAAAAAGCTACATTTACCATAAATATCTCAATTTTGGGCGTCAATCCTTTTAAACTTTTCTTTGTAGTGCATTTAGACACCCATATGCATAATTTCATGCAAACGTTCTCCTCAGGATCGGTACCAGAGAGTCCAGCGTTCTTCAACTCCAGTCCGTTTAAGGTTCTGTCTCCTCAACCGCCCAAGATCCTCAAATCTCTCTTGCCAGTGAAGGAGGAGAACAAAGTCAAGCGTTCTCTAGAGTCACGGCCTCTGCTGGGACAGGAGGTAATACACACACACACACACACACAAATACTCAATGCTTCGTTCCCATTATGTGTTTCATTCTCACACACCATTCATGTTGTGTTTCCACCTCCACATTCTCACATATTTTATGATCTGACATTGATTCAGGCTCTGATGCCTGTCTTCAAGTGTTTTTAAATGTCTCTCAGCCCACAGAGAAGCTGTCCTTCAGCCAGGGTCCAAAATAAACACAAAATTAAGGTCCAAATGCAAGTAAAAATCACCAATTGGCTGGTAAATTGATCAGCATCTCTAAGATGATACCTGCTTTGTAAGAAGCATCATCTAAATCTCACTAGTGACATTAATTCAGTTCAAATCAATCTGCAAAAAAAAATAAAAAATGAACCACCCAAATGTAATTACAAGGAATAAAATTGTATTATTGCAATTTTATAAAATAAAAATGCAAAATATAATTTTTAGTTGGTGAGGTATATTTATTGCCTATGAATTTTCTTCTTTTTTTTGCTTGTGGATTCTCCTCATATTAGTTAATTTTGGACCCTGTTCCCAGCATGCTTCAGTCCCTCGAGCCTGTTTATTTATACAGCCACAGATTTATTTATTTATTACAGATTTTTTCAGATTGACCTGTAAATGTTTTTGAACCTGTTAACAAGAAATATGATTTTAAAGGAATAGTTCACCTAAAAATGTAAATTCACTTCACCTTTAAAATGTTATTTACAATTTTGATTTGATAAGTCTAAAATGTTATATAAGTAAAAAAAAATAGTAAAATGTTTTCCTTGCACCTTATATAGTTGTGGGTTTTATTTTATTAATAATAATACAAGATCTTCATTTTGCTTTTATATTTTCAGTTTTTATTTTAATATAATAATGTACTTTTACAAAATTGTAGTAAATTTGTGTATTTGTCTTTTTTTTTTAATTATTATTATATTGAGGTTTAATAAATTTTGTTAGATTAGTTTACATTTGGTTCATTTTAGTTTTCATTTATTTCCAGTTAGTAATTTAATAATTTAATTTATTAATAGTTTTAATGATGATAACCCTGACAAAAATTATATAGTTAAAAAAATTATATTAAATTAAAATAAAAATTATAATCATATAGAACTGTTTTGACACATTTATGTAATTTCTGTCAGGTCAGGGTTATTATCATTCATTAAAACTAATATTGATTTTTTTTGTTAAATAAAATATACATTTTAGTTGAAAAACATATTGTTAGATGCCAAGGCGATGTTTCTAATTTTTGTTTAGTTTAAGTTAAAGCATTAAAATGACTAACTAGAAATAAATAAAAAAAAATAAAACTGAACAAAAAATAAATTAAACTTAAATATTTCTTTAAAAAAATAATAAAAATGACAAAAAGCATTACAAAAAATTAAACAAAAACTAAAAATTAAACTAAAATGAAAATATAACAACAAAAGCTAATTCAAAACATTATTTAAAAGTATACTTTGTAGCATTGTTTGTAAAAGAGACTTACACAAAACATCTGATGTGTTCAGTGGAAGAAAATAAAATGAGGAACATCAGAACAACATGAACTTGATTTTTGTGTGAACTGTTCCTTTAAAAGCGCAGAATGTGTGGCTGTGTGCATGTTCACTCGTCTGCATCTCGCGTGATCGTGTGTGTAACCCGCTGGCTGTGCTGCATGGCCCGTGTGAAGTGTGCTGTTGTGCCCTGATTGCAGAGCATGCGTTGGTTTGCGGACCCCGGCGGCCCCTGGTCCAGACCCAGGGCTCAGAGCGAGGGCCGCAGTGACATCATCAGCAGCTCGGCCAATCACAGGCAGCCCAGACTGAGCACTGATCTCACTCACACACGGCCGCACGCTGCTGTAAGTCAACACATGCATAACCAGTCTGATGCCAGTTACCACAGAAAATCATTTTTAACCTGTCCATTATGTTTTTTGTTTTTTTTACATTTTATACCTTTTTCAGTGAAATTTAATTTTAAATCTGAGAAGTTGAATAACACTAAAAAGTATCAAATATTTCCTTTACACATTCAATATATGTGGGTTTTCATATCTTTGAAGATGAAGTTGTTAAGCATATTTTAATTAAAACTATAGCATTTTATATAATTATTATAAATTTCTATAATATATTTAATATAGTTTTATATATTTTTTTAAAGTATTAAACATTATTCTCTCTCTCTCTCTCTCTCTCTCTCTCTATATATATATATATATATATATATATATATATATTTTTAGAACTATTAATAAAAGATACTGTAATAAACTTTCAAGAACTTCAAAGAATTTTCAAAAAATATTATTTTATATATATATGTGTATATATATATATATATATATATATATATAATTAAAAATATATAAAACATAAATATATAATAATATTATAAAACTATAAAAGGAAATAATTTATTAAATAAATACATTATAAATTATTTATTTAATAATACATTATTTATTATTATTTTATTTCAAAAAAGAAAATTTTGAATTTTTACATAATTATTGCAATTATTGACAAGTATCTGACAGCATCCCACACACGTGATTTATTGGTATTAGCTTGAAAATAACTCAAAACATTCCTTCTCAGAACCAAATTCATTAAATTCACACACAAACTAGTTTCCAGAAGGGTTCTGCATTGCCTCCCTTTTAAAACTGTTCGAGTGAAGCTTATGATGCTGCCTCATCATCATCATCATCTTAGCACCATTTTTGCATCTCATTGCATCCCATCACCTTCATGTGAATGATAAGTAACTGCATGAATCCCTCAGCTTGTGTTTAACTCACTGACTGCAGCACTTCACATATCACACTGCTAGTTAGAAAGCAAATAAACTCTGTTCACACATCAGATGTGAACAGCGTACCGTGACAAAACTAGATCACTACTTTTATATTCAGTAGTTGTCTGCACTGGAAGTGTCCGATACGATACACTTTCAGCTGACAAATCACCCGTTTGCATTTCTGATGCACTGCCGAGCTAATCCAGCCACTTTATGTCCCCTATATTTGTGAAATAAACTTATTTTACTTACACATATATCGTATGTGTTCATTCATTGTTTTTATGAATTCATTATTATTTCCATGAATTCATTCATTATATTATTTAACTAAATAAATTTACATTTAATTTTTGAAGTTATTTAAATTTAATTTAATTAATTAATTGATTTATATTTATATATTGTTAAGTTTATATATATATATATATATATATATATATATATATATATATATATTAGTGCTGTCAAACGATTAATCGCGATTAATCACATCCAAAATAAAAGTTTTTGTTTGCATAATATATGTGTGTGTTCTGTGTATATTTATTATGTATATATAAAGACACACACATACAGTATATATTTTGAAAATATTTACATGTATTTACATTTCTATATTTATATTCATATAATTTATATTATCAATAAATATATTTAATATATAAAACACAACATATTTTTCTGAAATATATACATGCATATGTATGTATTTATGTATACATAATAAATATACACAGAACACACACATATATTATGGAAACAAAAACTTTGATTTTGGATGCGATTAATCATGATTAATCATTTGACAGCACTATATATATATATATATATATATATATATATATATATAATTCATTGAATATAATATTATTTATTTACCTTTGAATTCATTAAAAAATATATATATATTTTTGAAATTATTTTAATTACATTTTTAAGTTATTTATAATTAATGTCGTTTTTAAATATTTCTATCCAATATATATATTTATTATATTATTTATCTGACTTTGATTTAAATTAATTTAAATGTATTTAATTTTTTACTATTTTTAATTAAGTTTTGAATTTATTTGTAATTAATAAAAAATATATATATTTTTGAAAGTTAACATTTTATAATATATATAAAATGTTAACTTAAAAAAATAAATAAAACGTTTTTAGATGACATATTGCTTCGATGCTTACAGTGTAGACAACCTCAAACTGAAATGATTCAACACTGGGCGCATCTAGTATAGATCTACTTTTGTGGACAAAAAGACTGAATAAAGTAGCAGATGTGCTTCAGGATTTCTTCATAAGGGAAAGATAGAGTCCCTCCTGATCACTGCTTTGTTGTTTGTTCCTTGTCTGGCCATTGATAATTTGTCAGGATTCAGAGGAGGAGGATCCTGACATGGATTCAGCCTTCACCCATTCCAACGATCCAGGCCTCGGGTCTCTGGAGCTCCAAAACTTCAAGCCTTACATCCCCGAGGATTTTGCCAACTTTGAGGTGTACAACGCCAGCCTTGAGACCCAAGAGGGGGCTATGTGTGTGCAGGTGTTAACAGGGACACGGGCTACGGAAAAAGAAGTGTCCCGTAGTCCCACAGCCAGCACATGCACAAGCGGCTACTTCTCCCATAGTGCCTCAAACGCCACGCTGTCCGACGTGCTCTTTAGCGGCAGCGATAGTTGCGACCAGCTCAACATTAGAGAACCTTCAGACCCTCAGGAAGCACCGCATGGAAGAGGGTTGCATCCTTCCAGAAGTGCCTCGGGATCCTGTCCAGCCCAGACCGTTCCTGCTCAGCCCTGTTCCTGGCACTGCACCAACCGGGACTGTTCCCCTCGGCTTCCCCGCAAGTGTATCCTGAGCATCAGTCAAGAATTCACAGACTTTAAGGGTGCAGATGATGGTGTAGGGGAAGAAGACCTTGGTAACATTGGATGTAAGGCGGAATCGATTCCTCCAAACTTTAAGGGTGGAGATGATGGTGTAGGAGAAGAAGACCTCAGTAACATCGGATGGAAGGAGGAATCCGTTCCCCCAGACTTTAAGGGTGTAGGTCACGGCATACAAGAAGACCTTGGTAACATCGGATCAAAGGCGGAATCCGTTCCCCCAGACTTTAAGGGTGTAGGTCATAGCATAAGAGACAACTGTAGTAACATCGGATCGAAGGAGGAATCCGTTTCCCCAGACTTTAAGGGTGTAGGTCATGGCGTAAGAGACGGCCATGGGAATATCGGATGGAAGGCAGACTCGATTCCCCAAGCCAAAACCCAAGGCATGGATCCCCCACCCCAGTGCCATCTCCACAATGGGAAAGAGTCTCCCAGTATCCCAGTACCTCACGCCAAGCCACAGCTGGAAGCAACTCAAGGACTTGAGTCCTTTGAGGATGCAGAACCTTTGGCGGACTCTAGTGATGACGAGAATGGACCAGTTCCTCAGTTGCCAGACTGGATGGCCCCCGGTGAGCAAGTTTGGGTGGGCAAACGGAGTGGGACGGTGCATTACGTTGGAGGGGTAGAGTTTGCCAAAGGCATCTGGGTTGGAGTAGAGCTGAACCTTGCTGTAGGTAAGTGAACTCTTCCCTTTCTTGCTCTTTGATGCTGAATCCCAACTTAACTCCTTGTAACCTTAGACCTTTCTTGTCCTTCCAAAGGCAAGCACAATGGTACAGTCCAAGGAAGGGTGTACTTCCGATGTGCCACAGGTCATGGGGTCTTCGTGAAGCCATCCTGTTTGACTCGAGGCCCTCCGTCCATAGACACCGAACCTCAACCTGTGCTCCAGTAGGAGCAGGACAGTGACCCAATAGTTGGTAGATGATCTCTTCGACACCAGCACCAGCCACCGCCTAGACAAACCAAGTGCTAACAGAATCCATCCTTCTGATTTGTTATTTGGTTGGTTCCCCTGATTCTATGGCAATAAACCTTACCTGTATATCTTGTGTTGAAATTATAGACCTATTTCAGTATCATCTTTGGATGTCGAGAGTTGCACAGTTGCACAAACTTGTTTTATATATCACGTATAGCTGTAATACTAACATCCTTCTTGGTTACTTGGTTACCACTTCTTATATGACTAAATGTATTAATCAAACATTGCCTAACTCTACTTCGAGTGAGTTTGAGATTTGGATGCGTGTTCTAGGTAAGAATGTACTACTGTTTATGACCTTTTTGTTTGCGTGATTATATCAGGTATTACCAAAGACATAGCCTTTCAAATCTGCTGTGCAAACTTCTTAAGTAGATTACTTTGACAATGTGTTTTATGCTTGTGTACTTTAATATGTGTTCGACTGATTTATGCTAAGTGCCATATTTCTGGTTGGAAGGTCACATGCCCATCAGAACTTCAAAATTGTGGTCAATTTTTTTTTTTTTAGATTTAATGGTATTTTGATTGGATGGCAATCCAGTTGCTCGTACTCTGTTGCGTTACTGGTTTGTTGAGTACTGTAACTGTTGAAGGACTGCCAATATTTCTATTAACAGAGCTGTCTGAACGCTTGCACTGGAGTAACTTATCCTGGATGCACATTAAGTTACGTAATGCACAGACTTTTACGCATTCTCAAATACTGTTTTGATGCTTCTCAGGAGGTTGACGGAAGTGAGGTCACCTAATGCGGAGAGCACCTTGTTTTCTTTATCAAACCCTTGCTGGTAGGGAGCGTTATTGCAAAACGCAGATAACCCGGTCTGCTTCGTACCAGCTATAGACCAGAAATGCCCTAAAGTACTGACACAAGCCCTGTTCATGAACGGGGTCTTTTTAGATAGTCGACTTCTAGGTTCACCCACCTAATAATGAAGCTTTCGAGCATTTGAATCCATGTGTGTTTGACTGTTGAGTAAGATTTTATTAGTTTGTGATACTAAAGCCAATATTAATGTTTTTTTATAGGTATAAATGGGAGATGGGCAATATCGGGGAAATTGGGACATAGCCTGAATAATCCTAGTATGTTTAGTGCCATGACCAGTGCTGTTATTATTGCTCTGTTTTACCTGAAGAACTGTGGATCTCATAAGAAGTGAATACTATTGTTGTCAATGGAGATGGTATAATGAAAACCCAAGACCTTACTTAAAAGAAAACAAAGCTGCTCTCCTTGACAAGGAGCTGTACATAAAATGTATGAACATAGTATTTACAATATTATAAAATGTACAGAAATTGTATTTATATTGTATCTCTGCAGATGTTGCTACAAAGATGTAGAATACAGAACATTTTCAAACACTTGTGTGTGTTCTTCCTTTGCATGACATTATTGGTTGTTTTTCAGTTGATTTGAAAGGTTTGCTCCTAACATTTTGGGCGAACTATTCATTTATCATGTTATAGATCATATAACAATTGCACTAAAACAGGCAATGTTTCTCTGCCTTTGTTGTTTAACTTTTTAATAGTGCTGTCAAACAATTAATCACATCCGAAATAAACATTTTGTTTACATAATATACAAGTGGTGGCCAAAATTATTAAAACACTAGTATTTTCACCAGCTAAAAATGTTTTTAGTCAGTTATTTCCATCTTTTGCTGTAGTGTGTCAGTAGGAAATATCAGTTTACATTTTTTAGCTGGTAAAAATACCAGTGTCCTAATCATTTTGGCCACCACTGTATGTGTACTGTGTATATTTATTATGTATACTGTATACAAATACACACACATTCATGTATATATTAAAGAAAAAAATTATGTTTATATATTAAATACATTTATATAATATAAATTATATGAATATAAATATATGCATGTAAATGCATATTTTACATATATTTTCAGAATATATACTGTATGTGTATTTATATATACATAATATACACAGTACACACACATTATGTAAACAAAAACTTTTATTTTGGATGCGATTAATCGTTTGACAGCAAATGCAATGAGTTTGCTTCCTTTTTTTCAAAGAAGATCAATAATATCAGAAAGGCGATTAGCACATCCTTAAGTTATGCAGAGGTCAGACAGATTCGACCACAATTTCAAAAAGAAGTTACCATGTCTGTTTTTTAAGCAATTGATAGCAAAGTTTTGGAAGAAATAGGACAGCACCTTAAATCATCAACCTGCTATCTTGACACACTTCCCACATCTTTTTTCAAAAGTGTGCTTAACTGTTTAGAAGCAGATCTCTTAGAAGTGGTGAACACCTCACTTCTTTCTGGGAAGTTTCCAAAATCCCTGAAAACTGCAGTTGTTAAGCCCCTTCTGAAAAAGAGCAATCTTGATAACACCATATTGAGCAACTATAGACCAATATCAAATCTTCCTTTTATAGGCAAGATTATTAAAAAGGTAGTTTTTAATCAGCTGAACAACTACTTAAACTCAAATGGATACCTGGACAATTTTCAATCTGGTTTCCGACCGCATCACAGCACAGAGACAGCACTCATTAAGATAATAAATGATATTCGCTTTAATTCTGATTGTGGCAAAAATCAGTGCTGCTACTACTAGATCTTAGTGCTGCGTTTGACACTGTAAATCATAACATACTAGAGAGACTAGAAAACTGGGTCGGGCTTTCTGAGATGGTAATCAAATGGTTCAGGTCATACTTAGAAGGGAGAGGTTATTATGTGAGTACAGGAGAGCATAAGTCTAAGTGGACGTCTATGACATGCGGAGTCCCACAAGGCTCAAGTCTTGCACCGCTCTTGTTTAGCCTGTATATGCTCCCACTAAGTCAAATAATGAGAAAGAACCAAATTGCCTATCACAGCTATGCAGATGACAACCAGATTTACCTAGCCTTATCTCCAAATGACTATAGCCCCATTGACTCCCTCTGCCAATGCATTGATGAAATTAACAGTTGGATGTGCCAAAACTTTCTTCAGTTAAACAAGGAGAAAACTGAAGTCATTGAATTTGGAAACAAAGATGAAATTCTCAAGGTGAATGCATACCTTGACTCTAGGGGTCAAACAGCTAAATATCAAGTCAGAAATCTTGGGGTGATTCTGGAGACAGACCTTAGTTTTAGTAGTCATGTCAAAGCAGTAACTAAATCAGCATACTATCATCTCAAAAACATTGCAAGAATTATATGTTTTGTTTCTAGTCAAGACTTGGAGAAACTTGATCATGCCTTTATCACCAGCAGGGTGGATTATTGTAATGGTCTCCTTCCTAAGAAGACCATTAGACAGCTGCAGCTCATCCAGAACGCTGCTGCCAGGATTCTGACTAGAACCAGAAAATCTGAGCATATCACACCAGTCCTCAGGTCCTTACACTGGCTTCCAGTTACATTTAGGATTGATTTTAAAGTACTTTTACTTGTTTATAAGTCACTCAATGGCCTAGGACCTAAATACATTGCAGATATGCTCACTGAATATAAACCTAACAGACCACTCAGATCATTAGGATCGAGTCAGTTAGAAATACCAAGGGTTCACACAAAACAAGGGGAGTCCGCTTTTAGCTATTATGCCGCCCGCAGTTGTAACCAGCTTCCAGAAGAGATCAGATGTGCTAAAACATTAGCCACATTTAAATCCAGACTCAAAACTCATCTGTTTAGCTGTGCATTTGTTGAATGAACACTGTGCTACGTCCAAACTGACTGCACTGTATTTTATGTATAATCCTTTTCTATTTTTAACTGTTTTACATTCATTTTAAATCAATTTCTAAATCATTTTAAAAGTTTTTAAGTTCCCTGTTTTATTGTGATTATTTTTTTAATGATTATTTTACTTCCTTTTATGTAAAGCACTTTGAATTACCATTGTGCATGAAATGTGCTATATAAATAAACTTACCTTGCCTTGCCTTACTTTTTATCTTATATTTTACACTGATCATGTCACTAGAAAAATGAACTGTAACTTTGCACAACTGCATTCAAACCATTCGTCTTTAGAGATTTTGACAAATCGCAAGCAGCTGAAAATTTTTCAAAGCAAAAAGAGCATGTTGTACTCTCTTATGTCTGACTGTCTGATTTAATCTCTTCCCAAACAGTAAGTTGTCAAACTCTGAGTCTGACCTTTGACCTACATTATCATGTTGAGTTACTGGGTCACTAGGTCATTGTGTTGGATTGAAGCAGTGAACATCTGCAATAGAAACTCAGAATACTGTCAAGAACGTCCGTGGAATACATTCTGAAATCATAAAATAAATGTATGCATCTCCAAATGCACTTATCTAAAGGAACTCACACTGTATTCAGGGAATTAAACCCATGGCCCAGAGTTAAGAAGCAAAACATGGTAAAGATCATTCTTTATAATGTCTCATATTGTGTTGCACAGAAAAAATAATGGTGTAAATGTTTGGAACAACATGATACAGGTGTATGCACATACACTGCTGCTCAAAAGTTTGGATCAGTAAGAGTTTCAATGTTTTTAAGGGAGTCTTCTGCTCATCAAGGCTGTATTTATTTGATCAAAAATACAGAAAAAACAGTAATATTGTGAAATCTTATTGCAATTTCTAATATTGGTTTCCTATTTTAATATACTTTAAAATATAATTTATTTCTGTGACGCAGCGCTCAATTTTCAGCATCATTACTCCAGTCTTCAGTGTCACATGATCTTCAGAAATCATAATAATATGCTGATTTATTATGAGCTGCTTCATAGTTTTTTGGAACGTGATACTTTTTTCTTTGATTCCTTGATGAATACAAAGTTAAAAAGAGCAGCATTTGTTCAAAATAGAAATCTTTTCTAACAATATAAGTCTTTACTATGACTTTTTATTCATTTAACACATCCCTCCTGAATAAAAGTATTAATTTCTTAAAAAAAAGAAAGAAAAATGTACTGACCCCAAACTTTTGAATAGCATTGTTGTATATTGTAACACAAAATGTATTTTTTAGATAAATGCAGTTCTTTTTTATTAATCAGAGAATCCTAAAATAAAAAATCACATATTTAATCGACAAAATTAATCATTAGTCACATGAGAGTGAGTAAGCAATAAATGTAGTCAACCATAGAGGGAAAGGGACAGGTTTCTAGTGTGGGCGTGGCTAGACTGGGCAGTGGGCGGGGGCGGGCTGACGGTGGGCGTGGTCTATATCAGCGTGTGAGTTGTGAGCGTGAGCCACCAAAACCATATGGCATGTTATTCGAGTTTTGTCGCCTGACAGACGAGACGCTCTATTCTACCTCATATCAAATCATCCGCGCTCTGTTACTGCTGCCTTCCAGGAATACGAGTTGTTCTTGATTTAAGCAGTCGTAGTGAAAGTTTGAGCCTGTTTAAGGATGCACAGCTCTCAGAAGGACACCACATACACCAAGATCTTCGTCGGAGGTCTTCCGTACCACACCACCGACTCCAGCCTCAGGAAATACTTCGAGGTGTTTGGAGAAATCGAGGAAGCTGTTGTCATTACTGACAGACAAACGGGCAAATCCAGAGGCTATGGCTTTGTAAGCTATCTATCTATCTATCTATCTATCTATCTATCTATCTATCTATCTATCTATCTATCTATCATCTTATCTATCTATCTAATCTTTTATTTTCTTAGATCAGAGATACTGTTTTAGGTTCGATTATTTTGAATCAGTTTTTATTTTTAGATTTTCCATTTTTATTTTAAATTTAGTGAGAGTTTTAGTAATTTTCCTCTGTGATTTAGTCATTTTTAGTAGTTTATATATAATATATATTAATATATAATTATTTATGTGTGTGTTTTTTGTGTGTGTGTGTGTGTGTGTGTGTGTGTGTCTGTGTCTGTCTGTCTGTCTGTCTGTCTATCTATGTATATAAGTTAGTTATTAGTTTTTATTTATTTTTGTATTTTCTATTTTATTTCAAGTAAAGAACCGTTTTAGTTTTAGTTAAATATAATAACCCCGATCATTATTGTCTGTCGCAATCAGTGTTATTTTAGTATCAGACAGTGTAATGAAATACTATTACATTTTTAGTTATGTTTTGAATGTTTTTGCAATTTTAGTGAAAGTTTTTGTAGTTGTTGTCATTTTTAGTAGTTTGTTTACACACAGACACATGTGTGTATATATATATATAGTTATAGTTATAATTTTTATTTCAGTTTTAGTTATTTTAGTGCATCAAGGTTCACTAAATTAGAATAAATGTAAATTCCTTGGCTACTAGCAGAAGTAAAACGTTTTTCATATTTAATTTTATCTCATTTAATGTTTATTTTATTTCAAGTAATAAAATTAGTTTTTGATGGTTTTAGTTTGTTTTAGTCGACTATAATAACCCTGATTTTGTCTGTTATCTGTCTCTGTATTACAGTTTACTTGCCGTCACATTCACATGGAGCATCAGTGAAAACACTGAATTTGTGTTTTGTTCATCTTATCATGTATCTGTAGGTGACGATGTCTGATCGAGCCTCTGCAGAAAGAGCCTGTAAGGACCCAAACCCCATCATAGACGGCCGGAAAGCCAACGTGAACCTGGCGTACCTCGGAGCCAAACCACGGATCATGCAGCCCGGTGAGGATCCGGTCGCTCTTGCTTTATTGTACAAATAATGTCTATTTTGGTCATTATATGTGTTTTCTTGTATTATTTAAATATAAAAATAAATAAATGCAATAAAATTGTGTTTTCCACAGGCTTTTCATTTGGTGTCCCTCAAATACACCCTACATATATCCAACGGCCTTATGGGTAAGTGTAACAAGACTATTGATGACTGTATATTGTTTGTGTAGATTCATTAGTTCTTAAAAAATAGTTCATCACAAAAATGAAAATGTGCTCATTCTTAGGCCATCCAAGATTAGGATGAGTTTGTTTCTTCATCAGATTTGTAGAAATGTGTCTCTGCATCAGTGTCTCAGCAATGGATGCTCTGCAGTGAATGGGTGCCGTCAGAATGAGAGTCTGATAAAAACATCACAATAATCCACAAGTAATCCACATCACTCCAGTCCATCAATTAACATCTGGAGAAGACAAAAGCTGAAACAAATCCATCATTAAGACGTTTTTAACTCAAATATGAGTCCATAATCCATAATAACTCTTCCTCCAGTGAAAAAGTGTTCTGGTCTGAATCAGGAGAGAAATCTGCATCAGATCAAGCAGCGTTTACAAGACAAAACAGTCTAAAACAGCTCTAACAAAATATGTGGCTGGATTTTGAAGAGAGAGACAGCAGGAGATTTCCACTGGAGGAAGCGTTATTATGAGTTATGGACTCATATTTTAGTTAAAAACGTCTTAATGATGGATTTGTGATGTTTTTATCAGCTGTTTGGACTCTCATTCCGACGGCACCCATTCACTGCAGAGCATCCATTGCTGAGACACTGATGCGGTGATACATTTCTCTAAACCTGATGAAGAAACAAACTTGGATGTCCTGCAGGTGAGCACATTTTCATTTTTAGGTGAACTATTCCTTTAAGAATTCTCTCATTTATCTACATTTTCTAATGTAAAAATATGATATTGGAGAAGATTGCATTTTGTCATCCTAGACTAATTTTTACCATTGCATTGCTTTAAAGGTGTTGTGTGTCATTTGTATTCATCGTTGTATCACATCTGAAGAGTCACCAGAAGGAAATAATTCATAGCTTGATTTGAATTTCAAAATGACACACTTCACCTTTAAAGATAAATTACACTATCATATTCCTACATGCTGCAATATTCCATAAAGGATATTTGTGTTGATTTCTGTGCATTTTGGATGGATTCCTGTGTCATAAACTGTTGTTCTCCTTGTGTTGTAGAGATAGTGAGGATGATCATTCTCCATTACTGTATCCTCCTCCTTTCCGTCAGGTTATGAGGTGTGTTCTTCTGCTCTTTTTAACCTGTGTTGTGTGTTTTATTTGAAACGTCTCTCTCCATGTGCTGTGTCTCTCTCTGATCTGACAGGCTCGCGTTCGGTTAACGTAACCTAAGAGGTGAACGAGCTGAACAAAGTCAGAATTCAGTAGACTTGAACCCGATGGTGATTAGCTTGCATGGACGTTGTTGTTTTTGGAGAGGAGCTTTGCTGTGCGTTTGGATCTGAAGTGGTTTTAGAGCTAAACCGTGTGCTTTAATAGAAACGAGTGTACGGTAGGACGTGGGGATTCTGGGAGACGGTCGTATCTTTCTGGATTTGATGATTGTGCACAGCTTGTTTGATTTATTTTCTATTCATCTGAACAAGCGTTGTGGTGTTTTGTTGTTGAAGGACTCAGTTTCCCTCAAAACAAAACTACTCACAGTTGCATGTTGCTGTGTATCTTGTGCCTCTGGTTTTTATTTTTATTTTACTAATAATTCATTTGCCTTTCATTTATCTTTACTTCTTACAGTGATAATTTTTTCCCAAAACCTCTTTGTGTAAAATAGACGTCAAGTAATGCATTCTGTATTGTCTTACATATAGCAGGTGACTCATTCAATTAATTTTAGGAGTTTGCATATTTTACATATTTCTAAAATAAAGTCTCAAAATTCTAATAATAGGTGCAAACATTTACGTTCATTCATTTAGAATTAATTTGTCTGATAAATAAGGAATTCAAGCAATTCTTCTTAACGAGGCAATAACACAAAAGTTTTGTGGTAAATAATCAATAAAACAGTTCATTGTGAATTGATTGAACTGTTTTTGTCACAGTTTTATAACTGTTTTCTGGTATCTTTATAATTACAATTCCTGTGGTGGTACCACTATTATTATTAATTGTATCAATATTATTCATATTTTGAATTAGTTTTTATTTTTATATTTTCTTTTTTTAATTTTTAAGTTTTGTTAAATTAAAAATGTTTTTGTCATTTTTATGATTATTTTTAATATATCTATGTAGTCTTTATTAATTTGTAATTCAGTTTTAGTTATTTTAGTACGTCAAGTTGATGCAAAATGAGACATACGTTTGTTTTTTTATATATTATTTCATTTCAATTATACTATTATAGTTTTTATAAATATTAGTTTTTATTTTATATTTTCTGTTTTAATTTCAAGTTTTGTTGACGTTTCAGTAAATTTGCTGTTTTTTTTGACATTTTTTGATTAGGTTTTAATTTATAAATATGTCTGTTTTTTTTCATTTTCAGCTTTAATTATTTGAGTAAATAAAGTTTGACTAAGTGAAAATGCAAAATGGTGCCTTGACAACTAGCTAAAATAAAATAACATAATATAATATAACATAAATAATATAATATAAAGAAATAAAATAATAATCTGAAGTTTTTTATTTTATTTCAGCTGAATTTAGGATTTATGATCAGGATAGTTTTAAGATTTTTTTTATGTTTTAGTCATTTTTATTAGTTTTTTTATTTTATTAAAATGTAAATATAGTTATGAACTGAAATTAAAATATATTTATATATTTTTAAGTTTAAGGTTTTTTAAATATTTTATTTCTAGTACTGAAACTGTTTTTATGGTTCTAGTTTTAGTTAAATATATAATATAGTTAATGTAGCACAGAATGTAACAGATGTTATGCATTGCATTCTGAATACATTTCAGAAAGCAGCAGCATGAGACCCAGAGTTAGCATAGCTAGAAGTGTGTTCATGTGCTCATGTCAAGAGTATTTTGGGCCTAAGAAAGCACAGTATTGCACCATATCGTCCTGCTGACCGATCCACGGTCACTCCTGCCCTCTGGAAGATTCAGTCCAGAGAAGAGCAGCTGCAGCACAAGACAACAGGTGTTCAGAGACACCAGAGATCAGCCCTCTGTTTCTGTGATTTACAATAGCTTAAATTAGCCTGAACTCTGGCAACCCCCAAATGTTCAGGACATGAAGGACAAAAATATGTTTGTCGTAAGAAAGTTGCTGCTGCAGCTTAGTAACAGGGGTATTTTTAACAATGACACGCTCAGGGCTCAGGGTTAGGTTAGATTTTACTCTACTTTCATAATGACATGTTGTGTTAAATCTCATCTAATTTCTGATAGGGGTGAGTAGATGAGCAAAATCAATTCATTAATAGAAAAATGGTTATATACTTATGGAAGCTATAAAGTATGTTTTAACAATAGAAAAGATAATTGTGATTTGTATTTCACAAGTCTGACTTTTTTCTCTTAATTCGGAGTTTATATAAATTCTGAGACTTCTCAGAATTGCGAAGCTAAGGATTTTAGAATTTTGAGAAAATTGTCAGAATTATGAAATGTGATGTTAGAATTTAAAAAAAGTCAGAAATACGAGATGTAATTTTAGAATTTTAAGAAAAAATCAGAATTATGAAATGTAATTTTAGAATTTTGAGAAAAAAGTCAGAATTCTGGGATGTAATTTTATAATTCAGAGAAAAAAAAAGAATTATGAAATGCAAATTTAGAATTTTGAGGAAAAAGGTCAGAATTATGAGATGTTAGCTCTGAATTTTGAGAAAAAAGTCAGAATGGCAAGATGTAAACTCTGAATTCCGAGAACAATTCACTTTTTCTTTTTTTTATTCTGTGGTAGGGAAAAAAAGCAAAATTGCGACGTGTTTTCTAGAAGAAAAATCTAAATTGTGAGACAAAAAGTCATAATCATTTTTTTAATTTTTATTATTAAGCTTCTATAAATACTTCATGCAAGTCCTCTAGTAAAGCAATTATCAGTGTAATCAAAAGAACCAGTTAGTTTCCAGTGCACTGTTTTGTATTGTGGAGCACAGTAACTGGTTCTGTGTGTTCAGGACTGAGTTCAAGTCTCAGCTTTCCTTCATTAACAGCAGCGCAGCAGAAATAGCAGTCGTCCTGTCACTCTCCAGACTCACAGCTCATCTGTGGACACATTTAACTCCAGCACCTGTTGTTTTTGCACGTTTGGGAGAAATACAAAGCAAATCTGCCCAGCAACACAGACGGGTCTTCACAGTGATTATTTTAGCAGTTTGAGCGGTGCTGCTAGAGGCTCAGAAATGAATCATCTTTAAACTTCCCAAGACTTCAGGCGTGTTTACACTGTCAGATTAAAGGTTCTGTAAACTATTTGAGCTGTTATAGCTGCAAAGCTGAAGTCAGAGGTCTGTGTGAGACTCACAAACTCATAGAAGACCATACAGAATGATTCAAAGATGAAGAATGTTTCTGATCGGCTAAAAACACTGCAGTGAATTTTCCACTGTCCTGAAATTAAACGTCTTTTTTTAATGACAGCTGTGCACAAAATTCAACTTTCAATATTTATTTTCATATTTATTTGTTCATTTAAGTGTAGTTTTTGCATTGCCACATTATTTGCAGCACATTTACCCACATTTATTTTATTTTATTATTTTTTTATTTATTTTTTTTTTTTTTATTTTCCTTTTTATTTATTTTAATTTTTATTTTATTCAGTGTGACATTATTTGTGTGACTTAGCACATTTACCAACCCAGTTCCTCAAAATAATAAAATGTTATTATTATTTAATATTAATTTAATATTTAAAATAATTTTTAATTTAATTTTTTTTTTCATTGTGACATTATTTGCGTGATTTAGCACATATTCCCAGTTCCTCCAAAAAATATTGATTATCAATTTATTTTATTTTATTTTATTTGTGTGACTGAGCACATTTACCCCAGTTTCTCAACAAAAAAAAAGTATTTATTTATTTATTTAAACAAGATTTTATGTGCTGCCTTTAATTTTGAAGGATAAAATACCATATACAGTATGGTACAGTATGATAATCATTTATAATTTAAATTTAAATAATGTCTAGATACAATTCAGTAGTAAGAATTTTGGGGGGGAAATGCATAATTATCTTGAAAATAATGTCACTACTGTAAAACAAAATATATATATTTTTAAATAAATAAGTCAGTTTTCTATCTTTTGTTTTTCTTTCAGTTTTGGGGTGAAATGTATTGCACTTTTTTGCTGTACTTCAAATGCAACTTCATATGCTGCCTCTGTAGTATAAAGATGCAGAAAACACAGATGAAGCGCCTGCTGCTTATTTTCCATTCAGCACAGCAGCAGCAGATTTCCACTCTTATTTCTCTTCCACACTTCAAACGTGTGAGAGTGAGATGTGTGTGAGATGTGTGAGAGATGTGTGTGTGAGAGTGTGTGAGAGTGTGTGAGAGTGTGTGAGAGATGTGAGTGTGTGAGATGTGTGTGTGTGTGTGTGTGTGTGTGTGTGTGTGTGTGTGTGTGTGTGTGTGTGTAGATGTGTGTGTATGTGTGTGAGAGAGTGTGAGATGTGTGTGTATGTGTGTGAGAGAGTGTGAGATGTGTGTGAGAGAGTGTGTGTGAGAGTGTGAGTGTGAGAGAGTGTGAGGTGTGAGAGTGTGAGATGTGTGTGTGTGTGAGAGTGTGAGAGTGTGAGATGTGTGTGTGTGTGTGTGTGTGAGATGTGTGTGTGTGTGTGAGAGAGAGACACGTGTGAACGCACGTGAGTGTGTGAGTGTGAGTGCGTGCGTGCGTGAAGTGTGAGTGTGTGTGCGTGCGTGAGTGTGTGTGTGTGTGTGTGTGTGTGTGTGAGAGAGAGACACGTGTGAACGCACGTGAGAGTGTGTGTGCATGCGTGAGTGTGTGTGTGAGATGTGCGTGAGTGTGTGTGTGTGTGAGATGTGTGTGTGAGATGTGTGTGTGTGCGTGAGTGTGTGCGGGTGAGATGTGTGTGTGTGAGATGTGTGTGTGTGTGTGTGAGTGTGTGTGTGTGTGCGTGAGATGTGCGTGAGTGTGTGTGCGTGTGAGATGTGTGTGTGTGAGATGCGTGTGTGTGTGTGCGTGTGTGTGTGTGTGTGCGTGAGATGTGCGTGTGTGTGTGTGTGTGTGTGTGTGTGTGTGTGTGTGTGTGTGTGTGTGTGTGTGTGTGTGTGTGTGTGTGTGTGTGTGTGTGTGTGTGTGTGTGTGTGTGTGTGTGTGTGTGTGTGTGTGTGTGTGTGTGTGTGTGTGAGTGAGAGAGACACGTGTGAACGCACGCGAGTGTGTAACTGGATTTCTCTTCTTTTGTTTCAGTATTGTTTGGTGTGTCAGTAACATTGACCATGTTTTTGATTGCAGAATTGCTGTCAAAGCTCTGCTCTGTTTTCTTGTTTTGGAAGGGTTTTTCTGCTGTGATATTGATTGATCTGCTTTGATATTCATAGTCATTTGTTTTATTGAGTGCGGGGTTAGACAATAATGTGAAGTGAACTCATAATTGAATGCTGAGTTTGCAAATGAAATAGGTTTGCCATGATATCAATAATGCAAAAGCATACATGTGAATCATCGTTAAGATTCAGTTCAAAGGCTAAAGATGGACTCTCGTTAGCGACAGCACTATTATTGACTGATGACGTTGATTTAATGAGCTGTGATTCACCAATTAAGCTTCATTTGTGAATTATAAGCAGAATGAATGTCTGTGAATCATTCAGAAATCTAAAACTATGAGCACTTTGTTCATGATAACATAAACTCTCTTAAACAGTTTACACACTCACTCTAGTTAATTTAATTTGTCTAACGATGTCTAACAGTGGACATACTGTGTCTCTCAAATCATCCCTTATGTGCTGGAAATGGACATTTTGGAATAAAATCTCAGACTATTTTCTCATACTAAGGCTAATTTATCTTAAATCCACACAGTTAAATATTTTAACACTTTTTGCTCAATTTTACTTATGCAAACAATATGCAATGGATTAGACATGATTAAAATATTCTGTTCTCAAGTAATATTTACCTTGATTTTTCTGTTTTCTTCAAATTTCATATCTTAGCTGAAGTATGCATGTAATTATCACCGTTTTCTCCTTAACAAACCAGTATATTTACTTTTAATTCATAAAAAATCATTATAGGTACAAATGATGGAAATGGCGCCACAAATTAGGGACTACTGTAATTTGCGTACATATTTACATAAATAATTTTCCCAGAATACAACTTTGGTTTACTTTATTCTGTGTTTAGATCATTGTAATTGGTAAACATAAATAAAATAAAATAAATGAGATTTTATCTGAAATATATATATATATGTATATATGTATATATGTATAATAATATATAATATATATAATATATGTTATATATTGTATATATATATATATGTATATATGTATATATGTATATATGTATATATATTATATATATATATATATATATGTATATATATATGTGTTATATATATATATGTGTATATATATATATATATATATATATATATTATATATATATATATATATATATATATATATATATAATATATATATATATAATATATAATATGTATTAAAAATAATCAATGAAAAAAGGCAATACTAAGACAGATTTATTGACACCTTCATATATTCAGTTCATTTAAATTCAATTCATGTTTTGTTTCAATTAAAAACTAAGAGGTTTATAAAATAAAATCTATATAAATATAATTTCAAAACAGATAAAACATTTACAAGTCCTTCATATATTAAATGCAATTGATTTAAATTAAATTAAGGTTTCAATTAAATTAAAACAATATTTACAATTCAAACAAAACTATTTTTTTAAGAGTTGTTGTTAAGTGTTTTTAATATATTGTTCTTGTTATAATGTGTTGTGACGCTAAAGACAAATTGTGGACAACAGTAACAGTAACAAACCTAAAAGAGTTCAACAATAAAAATAAGTTTTTCAAGTTTCAAGTTTCAAGTTTTATTTGTCACATACACGACTATACAGAGGCTGTATAACCAGCAGTGAAATGAGAGTCGGGTCCGCTCCATGGACAGTGCAAATATTGAAAAAACAACACAAGGGAAGTAAACATAAGATAAAATGAATGAAATGAAAAATAAAATGAAATAAATCAAAACGGATAAAAAGTTTACAAGACAGATTTAGTGAGACCTTTATATATTCAATTAAATTTGATACAAGTTTGAGTTGAATTAAAAAAAAAAGTTTATACAATAAAATTTATATAAAAAAGAAAACGGGTAAAAAGTTTACAAGACAGATTTGCGACCTTCGCATATTCAGTCAAATTAATTTCAATTCAAGTTTCAGTTCAATTAAAAAACAAAATATTCAAAAAAATATCAACATAAAATAGAAATCTGCGGATGCACCATCTTTAATGAATTCATAAAAAATAATAAAATATTAATAATATATAATAATAATAATAATAATATGTGTCCCTGGAGCACAAAAGCAGTCATAAGTAACACAGGTATATTTGTAGCAATAGCCAACAATACATTGTATGGGTCAAAATTATCCATTTTTCTTTTATGACAAAAATCATTAGGATATTAAGATCATGTTCCATGAAGATATTTTGTGAATTTCCTGATTTTAAATAGTTGTCTCAGCCAAATATTGTCCTATCCTAACAAACCATACATGATGTATGCATTTCAATTTCAACAAATTGGTTTTGTGGTCCAGGGTGATCATTTATGTAAAAAAAATATATAATTATGAATGATTTACACAAATTCATTCTGCTGGTATTTAATGAATGAAGCCCATTAGTATTTTTAGCATTAGTAATAATACAAATTGTTCAACAGCAATGCAGTTTCTACCTGTAAACCTTCTGATGTGAAACGATCATTGACTCTTCCCAGCATGCTCTATTGTGGCAATCCTATGGCTGTGAGTGACCCTGCAGTGCACTGTTTCTCTGTTTGAATCTCATGATCTCTGTGTTCCTCAGGATTCCTGCTCACTATGTGTATCCGCAGGCGTTTATGCAGCCCAGCATGATGATTCCTCACGTCCAGCCGGCGTCTGCAGCCTCGGCCGCGGCGTCTCCGTACCTGGACTACACCGCTGCTGCGTACGCACAGTACAGCGATCAGTATCCGTACGCTGCCTCGCCGGCCGCCGCGGGTTACATGTCCGCCGCCGCCGCTGCGACCGGATACGGTTACGTCCAGCAGCCTCTGGTGTCTCCCGGATCCGCGGCGGCCGCATTCGCTCAATATCAACCGCAGCAGCTGCAGACGGACCGCATGCAATGAGAAACCCACCGTTTACGTTTATGACTGTATCAGCCAAAGAAACCCATGTATGTTTTTTATTGTTCGGTTATTGTTATTATTGCTATTTTATTTGTAGGCCTAGTATTTAATATTTATTACAGAAAAGAAATCTGTAGCTTGTCAAACATGGTCATGTGCTCGACACTACGTTTCTTATATGCAACTAATATTTTTTTCATTATTCACTCACCCTCATGTCATTAAAAACTAGTGCTGTCACGATTAATCGCATCTAAAATAAAAGTTTTTGTTTTCATAATATATGTGTGTATATTGTGTACTGTGTATATTTATTATGTAGGCCTATATATAAATACACACACATGCATGTATATATTTAAGAAAAATGTTACCTTTATATATAAATATATACACTAAATATTTTCAAAATATATGCTTTATGTGTGTGTCTTTATATATACATAATAAAAATACACAGTACACACCCATATTATGTAAACATTTTTTTTTATTTTGGATGCGATTAATCGTTTGACAGCACTATTAAAAACCCTTGTGTTGCTTTCAGTGCAACACATAAAGAAACATTGTGGTTTTATTATTAAAGCACCATAAAAGTATCACATTCGCATTTGCGTTCAGATTCAGATATTATGCATTAACCGCACGCAGATGCATTAACATAAAATCTTCAAAATTTCTGCTTTTGTGTTCCACAGAAATTAGTTATTCATATTAATTCATGCAAAAATCTAAATTTTACTCACCTTCAGGTCATCTAAGATTAGGATGAGTTTGTTTCTTCATCAGATTTGTAGAAATGTGTCGCTGCATCAGTGTCTCAGCAATGGATGCTCTGCAGTGAATGGGTGCCGTCAGAATGAGAGTCCAAACAGCTGATAAAAACATCACAATAATCCACAAGTAATCCACATCACTCCAGTCCATCAATTAACATCTGGAGAAGACAAAAGCTGAAACAAATCCATCATCGAGATGTTTTTAACTCAAATACCATAGAGTCCATAATCCATAATAACTCTTCCTCCAGTGAAAAAGTGTTCTGGTGTGAATCAGGAGAGAAATCTGCATCAGATCAAGCAGCGTTTACAAGCCAAAACAGTTCTAAACAGATATGTGGCTGGATTTTGATGTGAGAGACAACAGCAGATGCACTTTTTCACTGCAGGAAGAGTTATTATGGATTATGGACTCTATGGTATTTTAGTTAAAAA
>CM041806.1:4317133-4407133 GCA_023376895.1 Aspiorhynchus laticeps | reverse complement strand
ATGACACAGCCTCTATAATTTCTTCAACAAAAAACATGTGGACATCACAACCCTTACAAATATGAACCATGGTATTATCGTAGTAAAACTGCTTAATTTTCTTTTGTGTGATTTCTGAATGCTTGAGATCAAAAATCAATCAGACAACAGTATTAATATAATAATAGCTAGCCATAGGTAACTGTCTGTAAATAGCTACAACTGTAATTTGTAAATAATACAATTTAATTACAATTTATTTATTTACTTTTATATTTTATTAAAGTTCTATTTTGAACCCTATAGTTGTTTTTTTTTGTTTTACTTCCATAATATTTGAGGGAGGGGCACAACAATACAGTCCTGCTTAGGACACCCCAGCAGCGGCCCTGAATAACACCACACTTTTACGACTGTTGGATTTCTATGTTTTTAATTGCAATGTTAATAAAAATACTGCAACCAAAATATTGTCGAAAACATCTGCCCAGTGTTATTTTAGTATCACTGATATACTTTTATAATTTGTGTTAATATTTTAAATTTAATTATTTTTTAAAAAAATTGGGTATAATTGAATTTCTAGTTTTAGTCATTTTTAGTAATTTAATTTTCCTTAAAAAAAATGTCTACATAGTTTTTATTAATTTTTAATTGTTAGTTTTAGTTACTTTTTCATTTTTAAGATCAGTTAACATTTTAAGTTTAGTTTTAGTTTATTTATTTATTTAGTTTTAGTTATTTTAGTAGTTAAGGTTAAACTAAATGAAAATGAGAGAGGTTTCCATGGCAACTAGCTGAAATAAAATAGTTATTTTATATTTTATTTTATTTTATTTCAAGTGATTAAAATGTTTTTTTATGGTTTAGACTTTAAATAAATAAATACATTTTATAAATATATCTTTTGTTATTTTTATATAAACCTTTATTAATTTTAATGATTTTAGTACATCAAGTTAAATTAACTGCCAACTATATTTTATTTCAATTAACTTTTATTTTATTTCAAGTAGCGAATGTAGTTTTTTTGTGGTTTAGTTTTAGTTAACAATATCAACTCTGTTTTCCTGCATTGATGTGAACGGAACAATGTGCTAAAATACTCCTGAAGTATTTCTATTGTATTGTTCAGAACTTTTGTTTAGTAAATACTAGTTATGGACTAACGTCTTGAATCAGAAGCACAAGAGATATGATTCCCATCATCCCTCATCTACACAAGCTGATTTAATAACTGTTTCCTGTCCAATCGCAGACCAAATATGACTTCACTTCCTGTTACGGCGTGCTGTTCGTCTGCCTCATCGTCATGATGTTCTTCGGGATCTCTTGCATCTTCTTGTACAGCAGGATTCTGGACCTCATCTATGCGTCTCTGGGTGCGCTGATCTTCACCTGCGTAAGTCATCGCTTCTCTACAACACGTTTGTTTTGGGCAGGGCTTTTCAGACTGGGCTAGACGAGTTGATTAAAAGATCAAACATTTATTAAATCATTCATATGAATATAAAACACTTACTAAACTGTATTGAATCAAAATGTAAAAAAATAAATGATTAAAAAAACTAAATAAAATAATAAAAAAAAAAAATTAAATTATGTAAAATAATTTACTATTAAAATAAGTAATTTGACAAACAAAAGAAAACTACTGAAATGTATTAAATCTTAATGTAAAATAAATGAATAATATATTATTAAAATAACTACTAAACAAGCAAAATAAAACATTACTTAAAGATACTAAATTATAATGTAAAATAAGTAAATAAATAGTTTATTGTTAAAATAAATAATTAAAGAATCAATCAAAATAAAACATTACTAACAATGTATTTGATTATAATGTAAAATAAAATATATTATTTATTATTAAAATAAAAAAACAATCAAAATAAAACTCTTACTAAAAATGTGTTAAATTATAATGTAAAAATGTATTATTAAAATAAGCAATTTAACAAACAAAAGAAAACTACTGAAATGTATTTAATCTTAATGTAAAATAAATAAATGAATAATATATTAAAATAATTACTAAACAAGCAAAATAAAACATTACTAAAATATACTAAATTATAATGTAAAATAAGTAAATAAATGGTTGATTGTTAAAATAAATAATTTAAAAAACAATTAAAATAAAACATTACTAACAATGTATTCGATTATAATATAAAATAAAATATATTATTTATACATTTACATTTACATACAAATGTAAATGTAAATTATTTATTATTAAAATAAATAAAAACAATCAAAATAAAACTCTTTCTAAAAATTAATTCAATTATAATGCAAGATAAATAAATAATGTATTTATATTATTATTGAAACAAATAATTTTAAAATAAATTAAAATAAACACTGCTGTAAATAAACTCTTCATTTTGATTCATATGCAACAGAATAAATGAAATAACGCTATTATATTGCAGTTCTTGGCCGTGGACACGCAGCTGCTTCTCGGGAACAAGAATCTGTCCGTGAGTCCCGAGGAATACGTCTTCGCCGCGCTCAACCTGTATCTGGACATCATTCAAATCTTTATGTACATTTTGCGAATCTTTGGAAAAGGCAGTGACTAAAAGTCCTTCAGTGAAGAAAGAAACCCATGCGATAGGGTTGGCTAAAAAAATTTGATTTCTCAATTTTAATCGATTCTCATTTTTACGAAACAATGTCGATTCTTGAATCCCACGAATCGATTAGTCTAGCCTGTTTTCAGATGAACGGAACATTGTAGCGCGCCTCCCATCCAATCAATCGTAATAAGCTTTGTGATTTGTTACTTTTGATATGAAACAAAGTCTCAGATTTCATGTTCTGTCCATTTTATTACAGTATTTAAACAATAAATGCTGTTTTGGCGCTGTTTAATGTGGAGTGAACTGATCATCTCCTCCGCTTTAATATAAGTTACAGCACAAAATAAACATGAACGAACATCCGAAGGTGTGTTAAAAGGAAGAGTACAACTTTCCTGTCTCATGTAATCACTCAAGCAGTGTTTCAGCCATGGAAAGACCTCCGTACAACAGCTTAACGTCACATTTACCGCAGAAAAAAAACATAAACTCGTTAGTCAGCTTGAAACATTAACTCTAGAGAGGAGCATTTTGCTAAATATACTGTATGCACCATATATCCATTATATATTTTTTTACTGTTCTTCAATGTTTAATGCATGTTTGAATAAATCTGTCAAGTTTTTATTTTTTATGACAGCCACCATTTAGATGTTTATATTTCAAAAAACTAATTGGAGTAGAAATATAATTATGTAGTGGTAACTTTATTTGTTTAACTTTATGGACACTGTAAAAAGTGATAAGTTGACTTAACTTAAAATTTTTAAGTAAATAATAATTAAAAAAATTAATTAAGTGAATTGTCAAATTTTAAGGCAACGGGTTTCCTCAATTTTTTTAAGATAAGTCAACTTATCACTTTTTACAGTGTAGTTTAAACGTAATTTAAGCGTTTGTATACAAATCAGTTCATTTTAACCTTCAATGTTATAGTAATGTAGTACCAACTGACTCTCATGTATATTTTACAGCATTAGTTGAGAGTTTTTTTTACTTGAGAAAATTTGACGTGTACTGTACCTGATATATATCCAAAATAATCAAATCGAATCGGGAATTGAATCGAATCACTAGCTTGTGAATCAGAATCGAATTGAATTGTGAAAAGCCAACCCTACCATGTGACCAATTAAAGATAAAGTGTTGGTCTCCTTCTGTGTTAAAATGCTTTCTTGCTTCACAGAGACGACTACGATTAAAGCGTCTGTGCGTCCTGTAATATATAGTGATGTGAAGCTCTAGTGCTTATTTTCCTGACCTGTCAATCAATGCTATTAACATAATCAAGAGCAAATACACTGATTCATCTTCCACTGTGTTTACAGTATGTTATCCTTTATATTTCACTTTTAAGAAGGGAATAAAGACATTTTATCAACAAATTCACATTTTATTCTTACATTCATCTGCAAGGGTCTGCATTCTGGCTCTGATTCTTGTGCTTTTATCAGAGACCGAAGTCGAATCATTTGTGATTGATCGGTAAATCAGAGTAAAACGGATGAGAAAAATAACAATAACCATAAACTGTGGCATGAAATGAACGAGCTTAAAATGTCTCATCTGGACGGTGAAGAAAATACTGAAGCAAACAGCTTTATATCAGTCGACGGTCTGGTCAGTCATTCAGGTAGCAAAGGACTCCAAAGTGTGTTTTTATTAAAAATGATGAAGAAACATAATTTATGTGCAAAAAATGATAACTTTGTTTATACGTACAGTTAATGTTAAGGTTGTGAGGCAAGAGCAGATATAGTGCAGATGCTTGAATAGATCATATATATATATATAAAATAAAACATATATATATGTAAAACACTTTTTGCTCAATTTTACTTATGCAAACAATATGCAATGGATTAGACATGTTTAAAATATTCTTTCTCAAGTAATATTTACCTTGATTTCTGTTTTCTTCAAATTTCATCTTAGCTGAAGTATGCATGTAATTATCACTGTTTTCTCCTTAAACCAGTATTATAATTCATAAATAATTCATTAGGTACTAATGATGGAAATGGCGCCACAAATGAGGGACTACTGTAATTTGCATGCATATTTACATCATTTTCCCAGAATACAACTTTGGTTTACTTTATTCTGTGTTTAGATCATTGTAATTGGAAAAAATAAATCAATAATATAATAAAATAAATTATATTTTACCTTAAATATATTTGTATTTTAAAAAATCAATGAAAACAGGCAATACTAAGACAGATTTATTGACACCTTCATATATTCAGTTCATTTAAATTCAATTCATGTTTTGTTTCAATTAAAACCTAAAAGGTTCATAAAATAAAATCTATATAAATATAATATCAAACCAGGTAAAACGTTTACAATTAAAAGACATAAAAGATTTTTTTTAAATTATCAATATAAAATGAAATTAATAAAAAATCATAAAAATACAATAAAATATAATATGTATATTATATTAATAATATTATAATAGATTTGTGTTAATATAATAATATGTGACCCTGGAGCACAAAACAAGTTGCACGGATATATAAATACATTTGCAGATTATTGGAAATATCATATGGAATAATGAAATTTGGAAAAATGCGTATTAGACATTTCTGATGGTTTATTAAAAAAATGCCTTGTCACTTATTTTCTATGTATTTATTGTACCATTTTAGAATTTATAGTTTTTATAAGTATTTTGAATATTTAGTATTTTTTTAGTATATTTAATATTTAGTATTTGTAGTCACAACACAGTGTGTGTGTGTGTGTGTGTGTGTGTGTGTGTGTGTGTGTGTGTGTGTTGTGTGTGTGTGTGTGTTGTTTTATATGTTATATATATATATATATATATATATATAATATACAGTATATATATATATTTTTTTTTTCAGTTTTAGCTATTTTATTACATCAATTATATTTATAGTATTAGTGGTATTTTATTTAATATATATATATATATACAGTGCCCTCCACTAATATTGGCACCCTTGGTAAATATGAGCAAAGGCGGCTGTGAAAATAAATCTGCATTGTTTATCCTTTTTATCTTTCATTCCAAAAATTCACAAAATTCCAACCTATCATTGAAGTAAAACAATTGAAAATGGGGGGAAATCTCATTGTGTAAGAAATACTTTCTCTAGTTCATGTTGGCCACAATTATTGGCACCCAATTATTGCAATGTCCTTTTCCCAGGGTAACAGCTCTGAGTTTTCTCCTATAATGCCTGAAGAGTTTGGAGAACACCTGATAAGAGATCAGAGACCATTCCTTCATACAGAATCTCTCCAGATCCTTCAGATTCACAGCTCCATGTTGGTGCTTCTTCTCTTCAGTTCACCTCACTCATTTTCTGTAGGGTTCAGGTCAGAGGACAGAGACAGCCATGGTAAAAGATTCATTTTGTGCTCAGTGACCCATTTTTGTGTTTATTTTGATGTTTGTTTTGGATTATTGTCCGGTTGGAAGATCCAAACACGGCCCATTATAAGATTTCTAACAGAGGCAGTCAGGTTTTGATTTTTTATCTGTTGGTATTTGATAGAATCCATGATGCCATGCATCTGAACAAGATGTTCAGGACCTCCAGCAGAAAAACAGGCCACAACATTAAAGATCCAGCAGTATATTTAACCGTGGTCATGGGGTACTTTTTATCCCTGTTTGTACTAAACTCATCTGGTGGGTTTGCTGCCAAAAAGCTCATTTTTCAGTTTCATCTGACCATAGAAGCCAGTCCCATTTGAAGTTCCAGTCGTGTCTGACAACTGAATTTGCTGGAGTTTGTTTTTGGATGAGTGAGGAGAATTTTTCTTGAAACCCTCCCGAACAACATGTGGTGATGTAGGGACTGTTTGATTTTTTTTTTTAGGTTTCTGACCCCGAGACTCAACTAATCTCTACAATTCTCCAGCTGTGATCCTTGAAGAGTCTTTGCCACTCAAACTCTCCTCCTCACCGTGCATTAGGACGATATAGACACACGTCCTCTTCCAGGCAGATTTTTAACATCTTTAGTTGATTGGAAACTCTTAATTATTACCCTGATGTGGAAATGGGGATTTTCAATGTTTTAACTCTTTTCTTACAACCACTTTCTATTTTGTGATGCTCAACAATCTTGTTCTTCACATCAGAAATATATTCTTAGGTTTTTCTCATTGTGATGGATGATTAAGGGAATTTGGTCTTTGTGTTCCTCATATTTATAATGCTGTGGAACAGAAAGTCATGGCTGGACAATTTCATGCTCCTAGTCACCCTGGTGTGCTAAAAAATGTAAATATGAATGGAATATACTTCAGAGATATTTTACTCACAAGAATTTCTAGGGGTGCCAATAATTGTGGCCAACATCCATTGGAGAAAAACATTTATTTCATCATGAGATTTTCTCCCCACTTTCAATTGTTTTACTTCAATGATAGGTTAGAATTTTGTGAAATTTTTTGAGGGAAAGATCAAAAGGATAAACAATGCCGATTTATTTTCACAGCTGCCTTTGCTCATATTTATCAAGGGTGCCAATATTAGTGGAGGGCACTGTATATATATTATTTCAAGTGGAATATTTTTTATGGTTTTAGTCTCAGTTTTACATACAGTTAATTTTATAGTTATTTTCTGCATTTTATTATTATTATATATATTTTTTTGACTTCATGATGCCCTAAAAAGGTTGATATAACCTCAACCTGGCAGAAATGCTTTGTGGAGAGTCTGATTCAGTGAAAAATTACAGTTAGTAAGTCTTTTACTCTTAACAATTAACATTACTTATTTTATCTGAATCTGTTTTTGTTTTAAAGACACTTTAATGATTCAAATATATACAATAACCAAAACTAACATGTGCGTAACAGTAAAATAAAAACGAAACTGTAGTCACTTTGCGCCGATAGGCGGCGCTCGTCTGTTCTCACGGGAAGCGCGTTCACGAGGAGCTGCAGTGTTTACAAAGAGAACACATTGTTTTGCTTCAAATCTACGAGTTAAAGTTTATTATCTTATAAGAGCTTAACTTCAGTTGTTACTCTACAGTCCGCATCGACACGTAAGTTCAGAATCTCTTCTCTTCTCTGAAGTGAAAACGAAAGTGTGTCACGTTTCGCAACTTTACACTGATTTGTCTCTTTTGTTCTGTTACAGTGTTACTTTGTTATTGTTAGTAGCCTAGTTAAATATTCATATTGAATATTGGGAGGGTTATTGTTTGGCAGAGCTCTGTTACAGCGTGTTACTAGAGATTTATATAGTTTTTCGCCACTCTTTTGATGTTACAAGGGAAGTAACGTCAATGAATGTTAAAAATGGCGACATTGAGGCCTGGAAAGGTATAGAAATTAATAAAACATTAAAAGTGAATCTATATTTTTATAGTCAATGTATTTTTAACGTTATGCTGTGGAATATTTAGTAGTCTAGTCATTTATTTATTTATTTTTGCTCCTGAGGTAAAACCATCATCACTCCAGAGTTCACTGAATGAAAATCCTGCAATATGTAGACTTAATAGATTTAAAATATCTTATTAAATATATAAATATAGAGATAACACACCGTTTATGTTTGATATATTTTATTTTGCTTAAATATTATCATAATTTATTTTCATATTTATTATATATAATTTATTGTTATATTGTATATGTTATATTATTATGTATAGTATAATAAATTATATATTGGCCTAATCAATTTTACTTACACACCACACACCTCCTCTCTCCACACCACACCACACATCACTCTCACACACTACACTCTCCCTCTCAACACACACCACACCTCTCACACCACATCACACACACACCACACCCACACACACACACACTCACACCCCACTCTACACACACACTCACACTCACTCTCACACTCAACTCACACTCTCTCCCACACACACACACACACACACACACACCACACACACTACACACTCCTCTCTCTCACCACACACACACACACACACCACACACTCACTCCTCACACCACTACCACACTCTCTCTCTCACACACACACACACACACACACACTCACTCTCACACTCACACTCACACTCTCTCTCACACACACACACACACACACACCACTCACACTCATCTCACATCTCTCTCACACACACACACACACACACTACCTCACCTCACACTCACACTCACACCACTCACACTCTCTCTCTCTCTCACACCACACACATCACACACACCACACACACCACACACACTCACTCACACTCATACTCACACTCACACCACTCTCACACACACTCACACTCTCACCTCACTCTCACACACACTCACACTCTCTCCTCTCACACACACACACACACACACCTCTCTCTCTCTCTCACACACACACACACACACACACACACACACATACATACATATATATCACAATTTTGAGAACCAAATACAAATATGCTATACATATATGGAAATTATATATGAAGAAGTGAATGTACATTTTTATTATAAATGTAATTTTGTTGTTAAATATATTAAATATTTTAAGAATATTTAAAGAACAGATATTTTAAGAATTTCATACAGTGAGCATGGTATGTAATATATATTACATAACGTTATATATATTCGTTAATGCATGATTTTATATTATATGATTAATTTAGGAATAATTACGAATAATTCAGTAATTAGAAATTTTATATATATATAATATTATGTAATAATTGAAACTGTAATTGATTTCTGTGATCAAAGCAGTATTTTCAGTATCATTACTCTTCAGTGTCACATGATCTTCAGAAATCATACTAATATGCTGATTCATTATCAATGTTAGAAACAGTTTTTGCTGCTGAATATTTTTTTGGAAGCTGTGATACTTTTTTCAGGAGTTTTTGATGAATAAAAAGTTCAAAAGAACAGCATTTATTCAAATTAGAAACCTTTTCTAACAATAAAAGTATTTGCTAACACTTTGTATCAATTTAACACATCCTCGCTGAATATTGATTACTTCCCCCCCCCCCCCCCAAAAAAAGAGACCACAAATACGGTAGTGCATATTGTTACAAAAGGATTTCTATTTTAAGTAAATATTGTTTTTTACTTTTTATTCATCAAAGATTTCTAAAAAAAAAGTATCACAGGTTCCAGAAAATATTAAGCAGCACAACTGTTTCCAATATTGATAACAAATCAGCATATTAGACTGATTTCTGAAGGATCACGTGACACTGAAGACTGGTGTATTGATCACAGGAATAAATTACATTTTAAAGTATATTAATATGTGTCTCTGGAGCACAAAAGCAGTCATAAGTAACACAGGTATATTTGTAGCAATAGCCAACAATACATTGAATGGGTCAAAATTATACATTTTTCTTTTATGACAAAAATCATTAGGATATTAAGATCATGTTCCATGAAGATATTTTGTAAATTTCCTACCATAAATATATCAAAACTTAATTTTTGATTAGTAATATGCATTGCTAAGAACTTCATTTGAACAACTTTAAAGATGATTTTCTCAATATTTAGATTTATTTGCACCCTCAGATTCCAGATTTACAAATAGTTGTATCTCAGCAAATATTGTCCTATCATAACAAACCATACATCAATGGAAAGATTATTTATTCAGCTTTCAGATGTAAATTGACCCTTATGACAAATAATGTCACAAATAGAAAACAGCTGTTTTACATTGTAGTAATATTTCACAATTTTACTTTTTGATCAAATAAATGCAGCCTTGATGAGCAGAAGAGACTTCTATCAAAAACATTCAAAATCTTACTGATCCCAAACTTTTGAACAGCAGTGTAACACAGTGTTTGAAAGCATATCAAACACTGTTAGCATTAAATGCATTAAAATAATGCATTGTATTTCATTATTTTTCACAGAACTGAGATCCAGTCATGGCTCAAAACAAAGGCGGCTACACTCGTTTTGAAAACCCTCCTGATGTCTCCGGCGTGGATCAGCCTCCGGCGTATGAAGCCGCTGTTCCTCCGGACGCTGGCATTCCCGTCGTTATTCCCGTCGGACCGCCATACCCTCCACCCAATGCTTTCGGGAATCCCATGTACGGACCGGGAGGCTGTGGATATCCAGCGCAGCCGTATATGACTGATTCATACAGCAGCGGAGCGTACGAACAGCCGCTGCCATACGGTCAGTGCTGGGAAGATTACTCTGGAAATATAATAGGTTACAGATTACAAGTTACCCTGTCTAAACTGTAATAAGTAGCGTAACTATTTCAATTACTTTATTAAAGTAATGTAACTGATTACATTTGATTACTTTTCAATCACTTTCAAAGTTAATCACTTTCAAGCATGTAAAGCAGGGCAGGGTTAACCTTACAGTACTCAACACTGATTACTGTCAGACTTTCAACATCACTTGAATTAAGATTATAATAATCTAATCATTTTAAAGCACAGCAACCACGAAATCAGACTTCAGCACTTCGCTTTACTTTGAGATCGTTCTGAGGTTAAATACAGGTTTAAAACCATAACAAGAAATAGTTTAGTAGCTATGATACTGATTTTGAAATCAAATCTTTGCATAGTTATGACAGAAAACACATCTAACAATGCCTTGGAAAAAACAGTTAATCTTAAAATAAAGCATATTCATAAAACCAAATAGTAAATAAAACAGTTATCAAATAAGAATGTGTTCTATTCTGTGTCCTAAACTCCTGAAATATTGGTGTTTCATATTTCAGAGCAGTCAATGCAATTTATGAAAGATATCTATCAATCAAGTGTGTGTGGTTGTGTGTGTGTGTGTGTGTGTGTGTGTGTGTGTGTGTGTGTGTGTGTGTGTGTGTGTGTGTGTGTGTGTGTGTGTGTGTGTGAAAATTCAGATGCAACCCCCTTTGTAATCATTAACATTTTCATAAGTAACTGTGATTTATTAATTACACATTTTTCTCAGTAACTGTAACTGATTACAGTTACATTTATTTTGTAATTAAATGATATAATTTAGTTACATGTAACTAGTTCCTCTGCGTCCGCTGAGACGCTCGACCTCACACACGCCTCGCTCTGTGCTCTTCATCTCTAAACTGAGTTGTGTTTGGTGACAGAAGTGGCGATGGTTGATCCGGGACACAGCGATGCTCCGCCGGAGTACGAGAACGAGCAGTTCGGCGGCTCTGGACTCGATGATAAAGCCGTCAGAAGACTGTTCATCCGCAAGGTACACTGATACAGAGCAATCCATGAAGGATCAATAAAAGAATCGAAACAAGAGTCAAGTTCATCAGAAAGCATCATGTTCAGATGCATATTTTAAGTTTTTATTTTGTATTTTTAATTTTAAAGTTTTAGTAATTTCGTTGTTTTTGTCGTTTTTTGTTTTTTTAAATGTCTTTTTATTTTATATTAATTTTGTTTGTTATTTTAGTATCATGTTAAACTAAATGAAAATGAGAAATGTTATAGTTATTATAATTTACTATTATAGTTTTTATTAATATTTTGAATTTGTCTTTATTTTTATGTTTTAAATTTTAGTTAAAAGTATTTCTTTAGGTGTTTTTGTCATTTTTATTAGTTTTATTATATATCTAATTGTTTTTAATAATTTTTAGTTCAGTTTTAGTTATTTTAGTACATTAAGTTAAACTAAATGAAAATGAGATATGTTTGGTTATATTTTCCATTTCAATTTTAGTAAAAGGTTTAGTAATTTTGTATTTGTCATTTTTATAATTTTTTTAATGTCTTTAATTTGATTTTGATCAAATTTTTTATTTGATTTTGAGAATTTTTTGAATTAGTTTATATTTTTAATTTTAGTTTTTAATTTAAGTTTTAGCAATTTTGTTGTTTTGTCATTTTTATATTTAGTTTTTCCATGTCTTTAGATTTTTTTTCTTTTTTTCTTGTAGTTTTAGTCATTTCAATACACTAGTAAACTAATTGAAATTGAGAAATGTTTCCATTTTTATATTTTTCATTTTAATTTTAGTTAAAGTTTTAGTAATTTTGTTGGGTGTTTTTTGTCATTTTTATTAGTTTTAAATATGTCTGCATAGTTTTTATGATTTTTTTTATTTCAGTTTTAGTTTTAGCCATTTTAGTACACCAAGTTAAACTAAATAAAAATGAGAAATGTTTGAATATCTTTTTATTTTCATTTTAACTTCTGTTAAAGTTTTAGTAACTTTGTTGTGTTTTTGTCATTTTCATTACCGGTATTATTTTTTTAATATATATGTGTAGTTTTTATTTTATTTCAGTTTTAGTCATTTTAGTAAACTAAATGGAAATGTTTGAGTTATTTTTTTATTTTTATGTTTTTAATTTTAGTTAAAGTTTAAGTAAATTTGTTGTATGTTTTTGTAATTTTTATTAGTTTTTATGTCTATATAGTTTTTTTTATAATTTTTTATTTCTGTTTTAGTTATTTTAAAACAAGGTTATGTTTATATTTTTTTTTCAGTTATTGTTTATTTGTGACCCTGGACCACTAAACCAATCCTAAGGGTCAATTTTTTTAAATTGAGATTTATACATCATCTGAAAGCTGAATAAATAATCTTTCCATTGATGTATGGTTTGTTATGATAGGACAATATTTGTCTGAGATAGAACTATTTGAAAATCTGGAATCTGAGGGTGCAAAAAAAATCTAAATATTGAGAAAATCATCTTTAAAGTTGTTCAAATGAAGTTCTTAGCAATGCATATTACTAATCAAAAATTAAGTTTTGATATATTTATGGTAGGAAATTTACAAAATATCTTCATGGAACATGATCTTTACTTAATATCCTAATGATTTTTGTCATAAAAGAAAAATGGATAATTTTGACCCATACAGTGTATTGTTGTCTATTGCTACAAATATACCTGTGTTACTTATGACTGCTTTTGTGCTCCAGGGTCACATTTTATTTCAAGTGTTTTGATTAGCAGTGAGCATCAGTGAGTTTTGAAGTGGTTTTATTTGTGTTTTGCAGGTTTTCGCGGTCTTGAGTCTTCAGCTGGCCGTCACCTGCAGCTTCGTGGCCGTCTTCACTTTCGAGCCTCATGTCAAGCTGTTCGTGATGCAGAACTCCTGGACATACTGGGTGGGCTACATGGTCTTCCTCGTGCCCTACCTAGTGATCATGTGCTGCGGAGACTTTCGCAGGAAGCATCCGTGGAACCTCATTTCTCTGGTGAATCTCTGATTTGGTGTTGTTAAATATAAAACAGATTTAAAGGGGTGGTTGATTGCGATTTCACTTTTTTAACATTAGTTAGTGTGTAATGTTGCCGTTTGAGCATAAACAATATCTGCAAAGTTACGAAGCTGAAAGTTCAATGCAAACGGCGATATTGTGTTTTAAAATTATGACAGTTTAATGCCTACAAAAACGGCTCGTAGGGACTACAACGAGTTACTTCCCGGGTTGGTGACATCACAAACTCAGATAAACCCCACCCCCGGGAGTCCGCAGCAAAGGGGGCGGGGCCATGCTGCACTGCTTTAGAGAAGAGGAAGAGTTTAGACGTGCACTAGAGGCGGTTTAGCCAATCACAACACACTGAGCCAGCTAACCAATCAGAGCCCATCGCGTATTTCTGAGGGAGGGGCTTCATAAAAGCAGGAAATCATCAGAGCGTTTATCAGAGAAGGGACAGAGCGGTGTGGAATAAAGGTACATTATGTGAAAAATAATGTGTTTTTGTTTTTTTCAAACTAAGCATTAACACATGTTAGGCTGCACTCCATAAACACAATCAAGCCTAGAAAAAACCCAGTCAACCACCCCTTTATTTTCTCCTCTCATGCATGGTAACGAGTGTTTTCTTGCGTCTCAGAGTATCCTGACGCTGGCGATGTCTTACATGGTGGGCGTGATTTCCAGCTTCTACGACACTGATATCGTGATGATGGCCGTCGGCATCACGGTGCTGGTCTGCTTCACGGTCATCGTCTTCTCTCTGCAGGTCAGCACTCGTCTTTCTGTTTTAATAACACCACACTTTCATGAGTGTGATCAGG
This sequence comes from Aspiorhynchus laticeps, assembly GCA_023376895.1. NCBI lineage: Eukaryota > Metazoa > Chordata > Actinopteri > Cypriniformes > Cyprinidae > Aspiorhynchus > Aspiorhynchus laticeps. The sequence goes on along the minus strand of CM041806.1, from coordinate 4,392,577 downwards.
GCTGGAAGATCTGCTCGTGAGCAACAAACACTTAAAAGCATAAAAAACACTGCAACCGAAAGATTGTCATCAACATCTGCCCAGTGTTATTTTAGTATCATTGATAATTATTTTATAGTTTTCTCTTATTATTTTGAATTCAGTTTTATTTTGATATTTTCTGTTTTTAGCTAAATTTTATTTAAAGTTTCAGTAATTTAGTTGTTATTTCGTTGTCAGTTTTAGTATTTTATTTAAAGAATGTATATATTTTTCTATTAATATTTTATTTATTTTACTTTTAGATTTAGTTATTTTAGTACTTACATTTAAACTAATGGAAATAAATAAGTTTATTAATATTTTATTTCAGTTATTGCTTATTTTAGTTATTTGTATATTTATTCGTTTATTTCATTTAGTGTTTATTTTATTTCAAGGAACTAAAATGTTTTTTAATGGTTTAGTTTTAGTTAATGATAATAACCCTGAAATGAAATAAAATAAAACATTAAAAAAGTAACTTAATTTTAAAGTTTTAGTAATTTTGTTGTGTATTTGTCTCATGTTTTTTAGCATACTTTTAGATTTAGTTATTTTAGTACTTCAACTGAAAATGAGAAATGTTTTAATTAATTTTTAGTTTTTATATTTTTCATTTTAATTTTAGCTAAAGGTTCAGTAATTTTGTTGTGTTTCTATCATTTTTATTATGTTTAAACATGTTTATTAATTTGTAATATTTTTTATTTCAGTTTGAGTTATTTTAGTTCATCAAGTTAAACTACTGGAAATAAATAAGTTTATTTATATTTTATTTCAGTTTTTGTTTATTTTACTTTCAATTTAATTTATTTCAGTCATTGTTTATTTTATTTATTAGTTTATTTTATTTTAAGTAACTAAAATGTTTTTTAATGGTTTAGTTTTAGTTAACGATAATAACCCTGAAATGAAATAAAACAAAACATTAAAAAAGTAACTTAATTTTAAAGTTTTAGTAATTTTGTTGTGTATTTTTGTCCTGTTTTTTATTTATATGTAATATATACTGATGTTAAACTGATGTTAATACATTACTATATACTAAAACTATACAAGTATGTTTTATATCAGTTAACTTATTTTGTAGTTTTTAAAATAGTTTATGGTTAATTTTAGTTGATAATAATGAGAATGGAATGATGTGATAAAAGTATTTGGTTACACTTTATTTTAAGGTGTCCTTGTTACTGTGTAATTATATATTTAAGTACTGAGTAATATTAATTAACTACATGTTCTTACCATATGGTTAAGGTTAGGATTAGGGTTTGGTTTAGGGTTACTTGCATGTAATTATGCATTATTTATTGTTATTATAATAGTAAGTACATGTAACGTGTAACAAGGACACCAAGTACTACCAAGTATTTCTGTTGTATTGTTCAGTATATTTTAGTAAATACTAGTTATGGACTAACAGCTAAGAATCCGAAGCAGAAGAGTTACAGCTGACTTTAATAACTGTTTCCTGTCCAAACGCAGACCAAATATGACTTCACTTCCTGTTACGGCGTGCTGTTCGTCTGCCTCATCGTCATGATGTTCTTCGGGATCCTGTGCATCTTCCTGTACAGCAGGATTCTGGACCTCATCTACTCGACGCTGGGCGCGCTGATCTTCACCTGCGTAAGTCATCGCTTCTCTAGAAACACATCTGTTCAGACTGACGCTCACAAGCTAATGAAAAACTACAAAATTCATAAATCATTCTTACGTAAAAACAACCAAAATAAAACACGTACTAAAATGTGTTAAATCACAATGTTAAATAAATAAATAAATAACATGAAACAAAAAAAGGTATTAAATAATAAAAATGCAATAAAATAAAATGTATTAAATAATAATGTAAAATAAATAATTAAATAATTAAAATAAATATTAAAAAGCAAAATGAGACGGTACAAGAAAATTATTAAATTATTATGTAAAATAAATAAATATCTTATTAAAAAATTATTAAAAACAATTAAAATAAAACATTACTAAAAATTTACTAAATTAGAATAAAAAGTTTATTATTAAAATAATAAAAAAACTATCAAAATAAACATTACTAACAATATATTCAATTATAATGTAAAATAAAATAAATTATTTATTATTAAAATAAATAAAAAACATTCAGAATACTAAAAATGTATTTAGTTATAATATAAAAGAAATAATTTATTTATATTAAAATAAATATTTTTAAAATAAAAACACTTACTGAAATGTGTTCAATTATAGTGTAAAATAAATAAATAATTTATTTATTATTAAAATTAGAAATATATATAAATATAATATAGGTATAAAATAAAAATATAATATAAATATAAAATTAATAAAATAAATAAATTAATAACTTACTAAAATGTGTTTAATTATAATGATAAATAAATATTTTTTTATTTTAAAATAAAAACAAACTAAAAATGTCAATTTATAATGTATTATTAACCTAAATAAATAATAAAAACACTAACTAAAAATATGAAATATAATAATTGTATACCTGCATGTCTTGTGACCATTATATATCAGAGAACCATAAACATGCGAATGTGTTGAGAAATGATTGAAGTAATAACTTAAAATCTCAGGGGTACTTCAAGCTAATATTTTAGGTCAGGCTGAGAATCCCTGCTTTAAATACTTTTCATTTCCAGTCATATACAACAGAATAAATGAGTCACGTCATGTTTGTGTTGCAGTTCTTGGCCGTGGACACGCAGCTGCTTCTCGGGAACAAGAATCTGTCCCTGAGTCCCGAGGAATACGTCTTCGCCGCGCTCAACCTGTATCTGGACATCATTCAAATCTTCTTATATCTTCTGCGGATCTTGGGAAGAAGCCGTGGTTAAAAGTGCAGCGCTGGAGGAAGAAACACATGCGAGCGGTTACAGATGAAGCGTCTCATTTACTTCTGTGTTTTACACTTGCTTTCTTGTTTCCTCGTTCATATGCAGAGATGACTACAATGAAAGCGTTTGTCCGTCCTGAAACGTGAACGATGCTGTGAAGCTCCATCACCTGTCTATTAATCATCAGTGCTATTAATATAATCAAGAGCAGATGCACTGGATCTTACACTCTGTTTGTTGATGTGATCTGTTCTTGATTTTTATACATTCTGTTTTTATTTTAAGAAGGGAATTTTATCGACAAATTCATTGTTTTGGACTTTTTTTTCTTACATTTGTGTCCCTGCAGCACAAAAACAATCATAAGTAACACAGGTATATTTGTAGCAATAGACAACAATACATTGTATGGGTCAAAATTATCAATTTTTCTTTAATGCCAAAAATCATTAGGATATTAAGATCATGTTCCATGAAGATATTTTGTAAATTTCCTACCATAAATATATCAAAACTTAATTTTTGATTAGTAATATGCATTGCTAAGAACTTCATTTGAACAACTTTAAAGATGATTTTCTCAATATTTAGATTTTTTTGCACCCTCAGATTCCAGATTTTCAAATATTGTCCTATCATAACAAACCATACATCAATGGAAAGATTATTTATTCATCTTTCAGATGATGCATAAATCTCAATTTCAAAAAATTGACCTTTAAGACTGGTTTAGTGCTCCAGACTCCAGGGTCACATATGGTTTATATATTCATAAGAAACTGCTCAAAGTAAAACTAAGACTTCATGAATGACTTCATAATATGATGATATCTGTAATGATGAATACTTTTAAGACTGTTTAGTTGCTTGTGCATGTTTTCTGATCAAATGGGCCATTGAATTTATAATCTGAGAACTTTATAACTTTATAAATGTTATAATTTATTCTAATATATGTTATAAATTTAATTTGTGTTTGCTGTAAATTAATTGGCCCATTTTAGCAATCAATCAAAAGATAAAATAAACAACAACAACAACATTTTGTCAGCTTTTGGGTTTAAACATAATGAATTATGTCTTCAAGTTTTTCTTCATTTTTGCTTATTTGCTAGTCAAATAAATAGTAACAACAACAACACTTGCTATTAACAATGTAGAAGTAGAAGTAATAACAATAATAATGAGATTATGGCACCTTTAAGGCTTAAACATATAATGAATTATATCTTCAACATTTTCAATTTTTTTTGTTTAGTTGCTAGTCCTAAATAAATAGTAATAATCATCATTATCATCATAATAGAACCAATAATAATAATAATAATACTTTATTTTATATATTCAAGTTTTTTAAGGTTTTTGCTAGTCCATCAGCTAAAATGAGCCACTTTTTTATAAACAGAATGTTATAAACTTTACATTTTATAAACTTTAACAGAAATTTGTTGACTCCCTTCATAACAGCTAATGTTAAAATAATACTGAGAAAATGTAAATTCAAGCTTGAACATGTGAACATATATTTATATTGTATGAATGCAGCAACACCAACAAAATGCTCAAAAACATTGTAATACATTTATAATAATACATAATAATAAATTATATAAATATTCAGTGCATTTTGGTAGATATATATTGCTAAGATGAAATGAATATTTGTTGTATATGAATATTTATACAATATATAATGTCAAATGTCAAAAAAACAAGTTAGAAAGCTACCGATATACATTCGTTTTACATTTTTTTTACATTTTCATAATAAAATGATTGACAAAATAATTATTAAGAGAAATTGTAATTCTGTTCTACGTGATTCACCAAAAAGTAGCTAGTTTTATCTGGCTTCACTGCACAGGGGTCTCCGGGGCCCCAAACATCCAGGAAGTAAAGCAGAGGCGCGCACGCGCGTGCATGTGGACGGGCACGCGCATGACCCATTATACCGGACGCGCCGAAACCGCTGGAGGTGCGCGAGCAGCAGCAGAAACGCGTTTATCAATCATAAAGCTGTCTCGGTACACGAACGGACCGTGATGAGCCGCAACATCAGCCCGCGTGCACGACAAAACCCGCTCAGGTGAGAGAGCACACAGACAGGTAAACTCTGATCGGTGACACGTGATCACAGGCGTTTACACGCGAATAATAATCTGATCTGATCATTTGTCGCAGATGGCCGGTGACGTCGCCATCACACGTGTGGAGTGCGTGCTGATTTCACTATCGATCCGCGCGCGTCAGAACGCATCAGTGTATCGATTATTGCATCAGGTCGCATACGTGTCGTAAATCAGCTCCGTATTAATCCAGTATGCGGTTTAACAGCAGATGAAGCCTCTCTCTAGAACAGCATGCTGGACATCAGGGTCAGGGATGAAGCAGGGCTGCTGAGGATGCACCACGATCCTGTGACTGCTGTCTGTTAGATAACATGATAATATCCTGTAGTTCTGGGCAGGGCTGTTCTGACTGTATTGTTATGTGTGAGTTCAGAAACCCATGGGATTGAGTGATATTAGATACAGACAGCAGCGAAGGGTCTAGCTATTGAAGAAACACAATCTTGGAGCAGGAAGCAGCTTGATGTTCTTGTTTTTACAGTATATATTTGTGTGTTTATGTTTTATATATATATATATATATATATCATCAAAATAATAAAAGCTGTAAGCTCTAATCATCAAAATAAAAAAGAAATAAGTTACAAAAAAAAGAGAACTTTCTCACAATATTCTAATTGTTTGAGATGCACCTTTATATACATATTATATATATATATAATATTATTATTATTATATTTTTTATATATATAGCCTATATTTTTTTATAAAAATATGTATTTGCTAAAATATGTTTCAAAATATATTTACGTGAATATATATTGTATACCAATACATTTTTGACCATTTTTTTTTTGCATATTTTTTTAAAACAGTGGAAATACTTTCACATTTAAAGAAAACCTTTATTTGTTGTCTATAACACATGTGAATGCATACCACATTTACATTTAAAAAAAAAAAAATGAAAGAAGAATGAATCATTATAAATCTAGTATTGATAGCAGGCTTTTCCACCTACAGTTGCATTTAGACTAGCGCTGTCAAACGATTAATCACATCCAAAATAAAAGTTTTTGTTTACATGATATATGTATGTGTACTGTTTATTTATTATGTTTATATAAATAAACACACTGTATATATTTTGAAAATATTTACATGTATATAAATTTATATATATTATTATATTTTTTATTATATATAAATATATATAATATATAAACATAACATTTTCTTAAATATATACATGCATGTGTTTGTATTTATATTTATATATATATATATATATAATAAATGTACACTGTACACACTCATATATTATGTAAACAAAAACATTTATTTTAGATGTGATTAATTGTTTGACAGCGCTAATTTAGACTATAGTCTACTATAAGATTGGAAATGCATTTTCTTGCCAATACATTGTGAAATATATTTTGTATATGAAGGTTTAAACTAAATATGTTTTCAATAATTGCATACAACACATAAAATATATATTTGGCCAGAAAAAATAAATAATAATATATATAATATATATATATATATATATATATATATATATATATATATATATATATATATATATATATATACATACAATACACACACACATATAGATTGCCATAAGGATCCTGGATTTGATTCCTAGGGAATGTATGTATTGAGACAATGTTTTCCTTTAATGCAACGCTAGTCGTTTGCATAAAAGCATCTGCTAAATGCATAAATTTACATGGAAATTTATGACCAACATTTTGTAATTCATCCATTTCAGAGGTATTGATTAAAGATTAGAAGGCCAAAACATAAAAAAAATAAAACTTATGCATGGCTGAATCCTTCACAATAAGATCAATAATGTGCATTTTGAAAATGGGTAGAAATATTATTTCATGTCAAGAATATGTAGTGCGTGTAACCGTGACCGCAGTAGCTGTGCGGTTAGTTCTGTGTTTAGTGTCTCTGTGGCTGAGTTTTGTTGAATGTGAACATGAAAACCACCAGTTGAGAAGTGAAGCAGGCTTTATTGCACATCACTGAATGCATGGAAATAAAGTCCAACCAAAGGTTAAGAAAACACGTTTCACCTGTTCAGCAGGCTACGACGTCACTGTGTGTGTCAAAGCCATTCACTGAACAAGTGCATTGAGAAGAAATGAAAGGAGCAGGATAGTCGACCAGCTACTGACTAGCTGCATGTAGAGGTAGATCTAGATTGTTTTTCACGTTTTTATTGTCACTTTAGTGTTTTAAAGGGGATGGATTAAGAGATGCAACATCTGTCAGAGGTTTTTAGCTTCTTTTTCACAGCTTTCGTTAAAACAGACTAATCATTCAGTTGTTCAGTTGTGTGAGGCTTTCCTGTAGCTCAAATGGTAGAGCATGGCGCTAGCAACGCCAAGATCATGGGTTCGATTCCCAGGGAAAGCAAGAGCTGATAAAATGTAAAAACTGTAACTTGAATGCAATGTAAGTTGCAATGCAATGTAAAATGCATAAATGTAAAATGTTCAGACTAGTGTTGTTTAAGGTTCATTTACTATTATAGATTTGATAAATAATAATCTATAAATAAGATAAATCAGTTTGTATATTTTTATTTTATTATTATTTTTTATATACTTGTGTTTTTGCACTTTTATTCATGTCTTTTATGTCTGAACATTACATTATTATTTTTATTTCAGTTTTAGTTATTTTAATACATCGTTAAACTAAATGAAAATGAGAAATCTCCTTGACAACTAGCTGAAATAAAATAAGTTTTTATATCTTATTTTAGATTTTAGTTAAGTTTTTTTTTATTTCAGGTAAGTAACAAATGTTTTTACGGTTTTAAATTTAGTTAACGATAATAACCCCGGTTCATACAAGTCACTGACTAGTTGATTAAGTAAATATATAGTCTTTTACTTTTTTTAAAATGAATTTATTCATTTAAAAAATGTCTATTTAGTTTTTAATTATTTTTATTTTAGTTTTAGTAATTTTAGTAATTCAAGGTAAACTAAACGAAAATGAGAAATGTTTACTTTGCAACCAGTTGAAGTTTTTAAATATTTTGTTTTAAGTAATGAATTGTATGTGTCTATGTATTTATTTTTAAGGTAAATTTATAGCTTTTCACTTTCCTAACATTGCAAAAAACATTGCAATTTTTTATTATTAATTTTAAAATGTCTATAAACTTTTTTTGCTCATTTTTATTTTATAAAATTTTTGTAAAATTCTAGTTCTAATTATTTTTTCTCATTTTAGTAACTAAACAAAAATTTGTTTACTTGTTAACTAGCTGAATTTAAGTATTTTATTTCACTTAAACATTTAACAAATTTTGAGTAACAATGTTTTCATTTTAATGGTTTTAGTGTTAGTTAATGATAATAACCCGGGTTCAGATGACCCACTGAGTAGTTCATTAAGTAAATACATAGCCTTGCGGTAGGGTAGGGCTGCACGATTAATCGAATGCAATTGTTATGTGTATCTTTCAGTGAAGCACGGTTCTGTGATCAGTAGTCTCGCGTAGCCAGACCTTCAGACTGACGGCTGAAGGTCTGGAATCTATGGCAGGTTTTATTGACCAAGGCCCACCCATGAGGCCGTTTGACTGACATGTCAAACAACCAATCACAGTTCGTTTCGTTCAGCGTCACGTTTCGGTGCGTGGAAATGTCGCCACAATACCAGACCGGTGTGTGAAACTCTCGGACGTATTTTAAAGATTCTATGCCGCGAACTTTAAATATTTCACATACTTTTGAAAATCCAGCATGTAGTTGATCCTGATAAGCGTTTGTCGTCACATTTGTAAACACGACGGCTTTCTTCTTTCGTGAGGGGGTTTGGCGCCACGGCATCTTTGTTTCCAGGCGGAACGTTAAAGAACGCGACACACACGTCTCCCGGAAATCCTGTAGAATTCAACCAATCCCACGACGACTTCGACACTCCTGAAGTGTTTCCAGATAAGTGTGCCATATGCATCAGACGTTTAGCCAACGGTCCGTGGGTGTGACATCTGAGGCTGAGACTATGTGATCAGTAGTAAATCTCCATCTGAAAGCCAGAGGGTGCTCTCGCGCTGAAACTCCAAATATGCCCCGCAGAAGAAAGCTAATGCACGTCCTTCCAGGGTTATGGCTAGAAGGGATACAGCTGTGGCCTGAAACTAACAATGAAGCCGTAGTTCACTGACAAGCTACGCAAAACTGCATTCATAATCGCAGATCGATTTAATCGCGCTATTATGAAAACGTTCTGCAATTATGAAGAAGTTTGCGTAGCTTGTCACTGATCTACGGCTCTGTGTAGTAAATGCTGCTCCATCTGAAACAATCAAGCTGTTACCCGGCGAGTTTGAGTCATTTATAACGTACATTTGAAAAAGCAACATGCGTCAAACATCTTTCCAAACATGAGAAGCATTTATGAACCTCTTGTCCCACAAAATACCACATTTAATAACATGTTTTTATTCCAAACTCACTTTTGCATTGCATTATAAATATACTTTATTATAATAAGAAGAACTCTGATAAACCATATATTGTCGTAGTCCTGTGTTTATTAGTCATGTTGAATTAGTGATGGCCGCTTTTGTAGCACTGCTTCATGAGGCTTTGAAACATTTGCAAATCATTTGTTTCGAAACGTGTATCAAAATGCCAAAGTCACGTGATTTCAGTAAACGATGCTTTGTTACGTCATAACTGTTTCGAAATTGCAGTGGTTTGCTGTTGGGAGGCGATCTCTGTAAACCCATGAATCATGCAAGTTCATTGAGATCGCCTCCCAGCGGTGAACGACTGAACTCTGATCTCGGATCAGTTTTATCAATTTTTAGACATTTTTAATGTGAAAGTTGTGCAATTAATTAAAATGATGAGTAGTAGTTAATATTCTCTTATTGGCCTGTTTAGACAAGCTCTCCATAAAACAAACAAAACAAGCCCTGCAAATTAATAATAATTATTTTAAAAACTTATATTATACAGACACTTCATATTTAATGGTATTTTATTAGTTTGATTGCATTTAATATATTATACTTTCATGAAAGCATTTGCAATGGGTTTGTAAAAGCTGTTTATTTGCATGATTTGGCATGAGCTTTTGTTGCATTTACACAGTTTTGACCAGCAGGCGTCGCCAGCGTGTGGTGCTTTGAAACAGTGAATCATTTTGCGAAGCAATTGGTTCAACTGATTCGAAAAGGTTTGTTGAATCAATGAAAGCAGTTCAATCTTCTGTTTCCTGGAACAACGTGCATTACCTTTCTTCTGCGGGGCATATTTGGAGTTTGAATGGCCTTCCAATGGAGATTTACTACTGATCACAGAACCGTGCTTCACTGACAAGATACACATAACAATCGCAGCTTTTGCCTAATCGCGATTACGATTTAATTTCAATTAATGGTACAGCCTTATCTTGTGGCTTTACTAACAAGTTTTTTCCCTGTGTTTGTCATTTTCAGAGTTCCAGCGTTTGTGTGGAGGATCTGAGATGAGAAGGCGTCTTTCGCTGGCGTGCGGCGCTGAGGCATGTCTTTAAGAGCGTCTCCTTTCTCCAATTCCTTCCTGGAAGGTCTCCATGCCGTAGGATGGGGTCTGATCTTCCCTTGTTTCTGGTTCCTGGACCGTCTCCTCGCCGTCTGCATCTCCACCAGTCTGGAGCGCATGTTGCGGCGTGAGATGGAGTGCTACCTCCACCCGCTTCAGGTCGTCTTCGGCTCCGTCCTCTTCTTCATCCTGTTCATAATCTCCACGCCGTTCGCGCTGCTGGGGTTCATGCTATGGGCTCCTCTGCAGGCTGCACGCCGGCCGTTCACGTATTATCATCAGGAGCAGATCATTCCCATGGAGGATCGCAACGCTAGATGGGAAGAAACGGGGAAAGTCAGTTTTGGGTTTTTGACGGGAAACCTGTGCTTTCTTCCCGATGGCATTGCACGCTTTAACAACCTCGGGCACACACAAAAACGTGCGGCGTACATCGGTAAAAGCATTGTCCAAGGCGTCACTCGCCCTCACATCCGTATTTTCGTTGATTCTCCCAGCAGCTGCGGCCCTGTTACGCCTTCCAGCAGTTTGATCCCACAACCACCGCCATCTTCATACGGATCCATAGACGTTTCCGCGACCAATCAGGCGGAAGATGTTCGCGAAACCGATGGCTTTCCCAAACCCAACTGCAATCAGAACTCCAACCAGCACAAGGATCCGCCTCAGACGCTCTTTCGTGACGCCGACGTGCCGATGGAAGTGTCCGCTCTGTTCCCGTCCTCCGTGGACATCGTGTGTCTCCAGGAGATTTTTGATAAGAGAGCTGCTATGAAACTCACGCAAGCTCTCAGTCCGCTCTATGGACACGTGCTCTACGACGTCGGCGTTTACGCCTGCCAGCCTGCTGGAACATGCTCGTCTTTTAAGTTTTTTAACAGCGGTTTGTTCCTGGCTAGCCGCTATCCCGTGATGGAGGCTGAGTATCGCTGCTTTCCCAACGGACGAGGAGAAGACGCTCTGGCTGCCAAAGGACTGCTCGCTGTAAAGGTACGACATCTGATTTAAAGGGACAGTACATCAAAAACTAAAATTCTGTCATCATGGTTCACAAAGAACGCTTTTTTCCATTCCTATGCGCTACTTTTTCATTGTTTTTCTATGTAAACATGCACTACATGAACGTGTATGACCGTTGCGCTCAAATCTTGGGTCTTTTGCTGCATCTCACAGCATGATCACCCCGTTTTTAAGACGCCGTGTCAAATTAGGGGCTGTTCACACAAAAAGCGTTTTTCCATTCTAATCCACTACTTTCCATTGTTTTTCTACTTTAACATGCTAGATGGATGTGTATGACCATTGCTCTCGCGTCTTTTGCAGCGTCTTGCACAAGAGCGCTGTGTTTTTTAAGACGCTGTGTCAAGTTGGGGGCCGTTCACACAGAATGCGTTTTTCAGTTCCAGTGTGCTTGTTTTGTTTTTCTACATAAACATGCTAGACGGACTTGTTGGCCATTGTGCTTGTGTCTTGCATCTTTTGCCGGGTCTCGCACATGAGCACCTCGTTTTTAAGATGTAGTGTCAAGTTAAAAGAATTTCAACTTTTTCACTCATCAAAGTCAGTCCCAAAACAGTGGACCTATCAGAAGACCCCAGAGGCGGGGCAAGAGTGGCAAGCTTTTGTTTACAGTAGCAAGTTGGCAACTGTTCTGTTTGGCTGCAGCATGGCGGAGGCGTTCTGCACTGCGCTATTTAAAAAAAAAATAATAATTTACCATTCCTGAGCACTGCGTCTCACATTTTAGTTGCAAAGATGTTCTGTATGAACAACCCCTTACTCACTGTATGAGTTTCTTCTGTTGAGCACAAAAGAAGATATTTTGAAGAATGTTGGTGACCAAACAGCTGATGGTAGCCATTGACTTCCATAGTATTTTATGCAACGGATCACAAAACTCACAGTTTGGATCATATTACGGTTTTCGGGTCACAGATCAGATAATTTTACGGATCAGTAAAAAAAATAGACATATGTAACTTTGCTTTCCATTTATTACTTAAGGAACACTTTAAAGGTCCTTGCACACTGAGTCCGAAATTTTCGTATGCGTTTTTTCGTATTTTTCGTATTCGTCATCCTTTCCTAACAAAATGCTTGCTACGGATGCGGAAACGCAAAAAATCGGACGAAAGTTTCGGAGGCAGTGTGTAAACGTGATTGACACAACGTGAGGTCGTATTTGTTTTTTAGTGTACGAAAATTTCGGACTCAGTGTGCAATGACCTTAAGTACTTCTTCATATAAAATAACACTGCATAGTGTTCACTATATAAATTAAATATAGATTAATTTTTGTTAAAGCTGTTTTGTTGTTTGATTAACATTAATGACAGCAGGTATTTATAGGCTGCTGTCCTTTTAAGACCGAATGCACAGATCCAATATAATGATACACATCCGTTTCTTCCTGTTTACGTTCACTTCAATTAAGACCATAATAACCAACCGTGTTTACGTGAATACATTCCGAGATGGGTATTTTGATATAATTTTGTGTGTATTTGTCGCGGGGAGATACCAAAGAGAACTCAATTCTGTAATGGAATTGAGTTCTCTTTCGCCTATTCTTGTGTTTGAATGGTTTAAAATCAATTAAATGTTTAAATTGCTAAGTCTTAGAGATGTGTGCATCAGTATATGATGGTTAAACTAATCCACGAATCACATGCACGCTGAACCGTAGGATCTGGTCCGTACGGATCAACTACGATAACTATGGAAGTCAATGGCTACCATCAATTGGTTGTTACCAGCGTTCTTCAAAATATCTTATTTTGTGCTCAGCAGAAGAAAGAAACTCAAACAGGTTTGGAACAAGTGGAGGAAGGTGAGTAAATGATGACAGAATTTATTTTTAATTTTTTGGTGAACTCTTTTGGTGTTGCGCTTGATCTGGAACGTTTTATATAAAGGTTTGGAAACTAACCAAACTAAAAAACTAAATGTTTTCTCACAAGGTGGAAATCGGGTTACGAAAAGGTGAAAAGAAAATGGTGGGTTATATTAACTGCACTCACCTGCACGCTCCTGAAGGCAAGTGTTGTGATGCATTTACAGAAATAGTTTACTTGGAAAATTCAAATTCTGTTTATTTATTCATCTTCATGTCATTCTAAACCTGTTATTTATCCCGTACAGGGTTATTATCGTGAACTAAGACTTTTAGAACATTCTTGTTAATTGAAATAAAGCTGGAAAAAAATAAATATAAATATTAGATGAAAACCTAAAGGGGGTCATATGATGCTTTTTTTAAAGATCATTATTTTGTGTATTTGGTGTAACAGAATATGTTGGCATGCTTTAATGTTCAAAAAACACATTCTTTTTCAGATACTGTACATTATTGTAGGTCCTCTATGCCCCGCCTCGCTCAAACACGTGGTTTTCTACAAAGCCCCTCCTTCCAACAAGCGCAGTCTGCTCTGATTGGCCAACTGGCAGAGTGCATTGTGATTGACCGAACACCACAAGCAGGAGTCGGAAATGTAACACACCTTTCCATAATCGTGAGCTTCAGCTTTCAAAATAAAGACCGTTAGGAACAGAGTCGCGTGACAGACACAGTGATGATGCTCGTATGTATTTGCAAACAAGCCGCAATTAAGACGATTTCTGACGGGCTGTACACTCCGCTGTGATGTGACTGTCTCTCTCTCTCTCTCTCTCTCACACACACACACACACACGCCGCGGTTGTGTGACCGTGTCTCCCTCTCTCACACACACACACGATGCGCTAAACTCTGCATTTGAACAGTCAATAGCAAATACTTAAACTAATAACAAAACATACAGTCCTGATTCAGAAGCGCCAGATTGTCACAGCAAAGTCAGAATGACCTCCTCTCCTAGGTTCACGAAACGGTCGTCCATAAAATGCGTTGCTGTTCACAGCTTCTCCCTGACACGGCTGCATCAACACTACTGCAGTTACTGAAACCACACCTTACGCAAATATTTCCACATCGTGACGTAGACATGTGGGGCGTGTTTGAATGAGTCGTTTTAGGGAGGCGTGGACGAGTCTTAACCTTGATAAAGAATATCTCTTTGGTTTTGAGACTTTAGTCTTTGCAACTTCAGGGATCTTATCTATGCATGAATAGCTTGTAACACTCCAAAGAGAAATCGCATCATATGACCCCTTTAAACTCGTGTCTAATTTTCATTTAGTTGGACTTGAAGCATGTGTATATATATATATATATATATATATATATATATATATATACTTATAAAAATGATGAAAGCACATAACAAAATTACTAAAACATAACTAAAATTAAAAAGAAAACTGAAAAAAGCAATTCAAATATTAATAAAACTATCAGAGTATATAAATAATACTAAAATAAACACTGATCCCATCTTTTTTTATTCATCAGGGATATGACTCTTCTGAAGTCATATGATAGTGTAAAATAAAATAAATCACTTGCGGCAAAGATCTCAGATTTCTAATACAGGTTTGGAACAACAAGGATGAATAAATAATGACAAAATATTGATTTTGAATAACACAATGTCTAATGTAATCCAATTCAATCCATTCAAGTTGTCTAGAATCCCAGTGGTCAAAAAGTATTGTTTTTTGCATGCTTGAGTTTTATTGTTTTGGGAGCCTTTACAGTTTGAATCATGTACATGTTGTAATTGCACAAATAATAATAATTGCACATAATCTAATTGCATTATTTATTTTGCATGTTTGCTGATCAGGCGACGGAGCGATTCGCTTCGAGCAGCTGAACCTGTTGATCAAATGGATCAATGAGTTCCAGGCGGTGACCAGACGAGAAGATGAGATGGTGATGTTTGATGTGCTCTGTGGAGACTTTAACTTTGACAACTGCTCTCCTGGTACATACTGACAAATACACACTGCATGTGTTGATTAGATCAGTGTTTATGCAGAGGTGTCTGAACGGAGGATGTGGTGTGTCTGTGTGTTCAGACGACAGGCTGGAGCAAAGCCACAGTGTGTTTGAGGAGTATACTGACCCCTGCAGAGCCGGAGCTGGCCGAGAGAAGCCCTGGGTCATCGGTAACACTCTCAATTACTGTTCATTCACATTCATGCACAGTTTGTGGAAAGAAAATCTATGTTTTTTGAGTGAAAAGTTTCTGTTTCTGTTCCTCAGCTGATGTTGTGTGGTTTTCGATTGTAAAATGTTTGGTTAGATATGACTAAGGATAGGATGTCGTTTCATCGGAAACACTCTCATTTACTGTTCATTAAAATTTAAGTTCATTTGAATTTAAGATGGGTGTTACTAATAGGATGTTGTTGTTATTGTTTTTATTTTATTTATTACTTTTTTTATTTAGGTTGGGTATTACTAATAGGATGCTGTTTTATTTATTTATTTTAAAAATGAGGTTGACTTATTTGTAAGATTTTAATTAAGAATTCTATTAATTATTAGAATTCTATTAAGATTGTTTATTATTGTCTATTTTATTTTAAAATTTTAGTTGGGTATTACTATTAGGATGCTGTTCTTTCTTTCTACATTTATTTATTTATCTTTGTATTTTAAAGTTTAGGTTGGCTATTAATATTCGGGTGTTTTTAAAAAAATATATATTATTTTTCCATGTTAAAATTTCAGCATGCTGGTGTTTTTTTTTTTTTTAATTTATTTTGTTTATTTATTTTATTATTCTGTTAAAAATATTACTTATATTTTTTTACTTTTTATTACTCATATAAGGATGATGTGTCTTTTCCTTCTTAATTGTTTGTGATTTGTAATTTAGTTTTTGCATAAATGATTTAAAAGTGTGATCACAATTAAAAATAAGTTTATGAAATTCCAAATACTGTGGTTTTGTTTGTAGGAACCCTGCTGGAACAGCCGACGCTCTATGATGAGAACATGAGGACACCAGACAACCTGCAGCGGTGAGATATTATATACACAGTCAAACCAATATTTATTCAAAAAATAAAAGGTCGCATAAGCAATTAAAGAAAAAACACTGAAGCAAAACAAGGTCAGGTCAAAGTGTCAATTATTGTTGGTCCCAAATTTGTATCAATTTTACTGGTAGTCCACTGTATGAAGAATTTTTAGGTATAATATGTCACAGTTTACTTTATTTTTTCTGTCCTCACTTACATAAATGAACTATAGTGTCCTGCACCCACTAGTAAAAAAATATATATCAAAAATTAGATCTGGTGTCTGAATAATTTTTGGTGTGTGTGTATTTATGACAGCCATGCTTTGGAAAATCAAGTTTATGATATCATCTTAGTTGACGCCTTCTGCCTTGTTTGAACATGTTTTGGTGTTTTGTGATCTGATGCATCTTTGATCTTCTCTGCAGGACTCTGGAGACTGAAGAACTGCGTAAGGACTATATTTCTCCACCGGTGCCGGTCGAAGGCGTTCCTCTGGTCTATCCTGAGCCTGATCAACCCTGGACGGGCCGGCGGATCGATTACCTGCTGTACCGAGAGAGCTCTGTCTCCAGTCACGGCAAAACTGTGCGTTTCCTGACCAGAACCAGCTTTCTGTGCTTTAATATTTACTTGATGACATGATGATGTAGTACACCTGCCACAGAAGATCCCATATGACAAATTTAAAAAAATATATATATTACAAAAAAAAGATGGCTAAAATGTATTTACATTTACAGTATTATGTATTTACAAAATGTATATATATATATTTGGCCATTTTTTTATATTTTTGAATACATATTTTAACAATATAAAAATATATTTTTATAAGCATTTAAAAATAAATTTTGTCCTCCATATATTTCAATCCAAGAAAATACATTCACATCAGAATTATTACAGTTAACTAAAACAGTTAACATTTTTTGTTACTTGAAATAAAATAAATGTTAACTCAACTAAAATATTTTTACAACATTACATTATTTTATTTCAGCTAGTTTCCAATGAAACATTTCTCATTTTCATTTGATGTACTAAAACAACTACTTTTATATAATATAATATAATATATATTATATATATATATGAACCTGGACCACAAAACCAGTCATAAGGGTCAGATTATTATTACAAAAATAAGCTTTGATATTTATGTGAAATTTACAAATAACTTCATGGAACATGATCTTAATATGATTTTGAAATGATTAAAATGATTTTTGTCATAAAGAAAATTGATCATTTTGACCATACAATATATTGTTGTCTATGCTACAAATATACTGTGTACTTATGACTGATTTGTGCTCCGGACAATGCTGTGTGTGTGTCTGTGTGTGTGTGTAATATAGAAAAAGTATTGGCATTCTTTAGAACAGAAAAATGCACTTCCAAATCTGTGCAACAACGATGGAACATAATTCATGTATTTAAAAATTGTATTTCATCTCTGTAGCAACAGTTTTGAAGTGCATTTTTCTGTTCTAAAGAAGGTGCAATACTTTTGTCTATATAGTGATGTACAAGTCATTGTGTTTGTATGAGTTTTGTGCATTTACAGTCAACAATGTTAAACTGATTAGGACTTGGTTTTATGCAGACCATCAAGTTCTTCAACTGACTGAATCAATCATTTTCTTTTTGAACTTGTCTTATACACAGAGGCATTGTCATGTTAGAATAGAAAAGAAAATGTTGCTATAATTTAGAAGCACACAATTTAGAATATCATTTTGTTTAATTGATTTGTACTCATAGAAATTTAAGTAGTCAAACTGTTCATTAGAGTGAATACTTTTAAATATAGTATATAGACATTTAAAAACAACAGAAACTACTAAAATGACAAAAACACAACAAAATTACTAAAATCTTTAAAATTAACATAAAAGCAGAAAATCAAATCAAAATCAAAATATTAACAAAATTAACTATATTTTATTGAGCTTCACTGTTTACAACATACTGTATGTATATTAAAAACATATATTTTGGCCAGATGAGTTTTTTGGTGTGATAAAAGAGTCCCCCTTGCAGGTGTTAAATGCAGTAATATGAGCTGAAGTGTTGCTGTGTTTCAGGAGCTGGAGGAGTTCACATACGTCACTCAGCTGGCCGGACTGACCGATCACGTTCCTCTGGCCTTCAGACTCTCCGTCTCTCTGGAGTCACAACACATGTAGAGATGCTTGCTTTAGTGGACCAGACTGATGACGCTTTAAAAGCTATGAAACGCTGTAGATGAATAGTTCACCCATAGTTATTATTCATTCACACTCGTATGGGTTTGAGGATGAGTGAATGATGACAGGGATCAGTAAAAGAGGAGGCGTATCATTTTTGAATGCTTGAGATGTGGAGAAACACCAAATATCACTCTATGAATCACTCTATGATCAAAGCAATAGTTCTGACTCTCTCTCCTATGCATCGTCTCTGTGCAGCGGCAGTAATCTGAGTTTATCTAAGCATAGATGTTACACACACATGGGGAAAATTCTGTTTTTTTTATGACACGTTTTTTCATGATAGCACAGAAATAATTTTGGAAATATATTTTAATAAAAGGGTAGAATGTTTTTTTTTCATAACATGTTTCTTTGACTTTTTCTGAGGTGTTTTTGCGGTGAAATGAGTTATTATATTTTCTGTTCACATTAAGCATATTGGTCTTTCTTGAACCATAACACAATACACAATACCTGGCAAAGAGAATTCAAATCATGCTTTATTTTCTTGTCAAAAATAATAAATGTGCATTCATTTTATTTACATTAAAAAAAAAAAATTATACTTTGAAATGAAATTGAAGTCAATTTGGATAAGTGCACAGATGTAAATTTAAATGTACATTTACAAAAATACCATACTTATTCAGTTTAAATACCATGGTATTTTAAATATGATACAGTATAATAGTATATATATACTAAACACCGCAAAAAAAATTTGAGACCTCACAAAATGTTTCAAATGTTTTATTTTAATAGTACAGTAAAACATAACGTGTTCAATATCAACATAGACTGTAAAAAAAAATGTAAGTTGTACATTTTGAGTAAATACAATTCCAGTTTATTTTACGTTATATTCAATGTATTAAGTGCTGTAATTATTTGTGGAATTTACTAGCAATTCAATTCAATATGTGCTTTATTGGCATGACAATTGTTACAATGTATTGCCAAAGCATAGTGTTTACACTGAATCTAGAACAGATATATATATGCAACAAAAACATGCATGTATATACATTTAAAAAGTAGAACAAATCAACATTTTAGAATTCGATGAACAATTTAAAATTCAGTGTTGTGCGTGCGTTTCTGAGTCAAAATAGTTTCTGCACCGATTTTTGTCAGTGTACTGTATCAAAGACTCACTATAGAAGGGACTTTGACTGTACGGTATTTCAGACTTTTATTTTGAAATCGCTTCTGCGTTGTGTGTATCAGAGCCACAGTCTGAAGTATGGCGGCGTCGGAAGAGGTAACGTTTTTCGTTGTAAACAACATTCCCGCTGGGTTCCGATCCGTTGAGCTGAGGAACTACTTCAGTCAGTTTATCGAGAGTAAAGGATTCGCGTGTTTCCATTACCGCCATCGGCCGGAGCTTCGAGTGCAGAGCGCGGGGTTTAGCGCGGTGAATACCGGACCCAGCGAGCGGCCCGGAGGCTCTGGCGGCTCTGAGGGGAAAGCCGCGGGCTCGTGTTGTTGTGTGGTGTCGGTTCGCTCTCAGGAATCAGACAGATTCGTGAAGATGTACTCGCAGAACCACTGGATCGACTCGAAAGGAAACTGGCTGAGAAGAAAGTGTTTGATCCGGAGAGTCAGAGTATCGGAGCAGGCGGGTGAGTGCGCTGTCAAAATAAAAGTACCACGGCACGAAGATAAATTTTAGGACA
The DNA here is from genome assembly GCA_023376895.1 of Aspiorhynchus laticeps. Taxonomy (NCBI): domain Eukaryota; kingdom Metazoa; phylum Chordata; class Actinopteri; order Cypriniformes; family Cyprinidae; genus Aspiorhynchus; species Aspiorhynchus laticeps. Next base: position 4,372,241 of record CM041806.1, on the reverse strand, counting down.
ATAAATAGCAGTTGTTCATATTTCTGTTTTCCCTGCTAATATTTTACTGGCCCAAACACAACACAAATAAATAAATAATGCACTTTTTTCATATGTTAAGATTTATCATTCAATGTTTACATTTGTATTTTTTTTTATTAAAATGTTAAAGAATGTAAATGCATTTTTCATTTTAGATTTATATTTTTATGATTAAAACTAAAAATTAAAGGACTTTTTTCATAAATTAGGATTCATCATTTTATCTTCATAATTAAAATTTGTTCATTTGTTAAGATTTATAATTTAATGTTTACATTTATGCATTTTGTTAATCAAATAAAAAAATATAAATGTTATTTTGTTTACATATGACTATTATATAATTAAAAAGAATGTAATTTTTGATACATTAAGATAAATTAAATTATAAATTTAAGTTTTGTGATTATATTTAACAAATTATAAATATATTTTTTATAAATTACTATTTCATAGATTGTGCTTTATTTTCTATTTACATTATTTAATTATTACATATTTTTTAGAAATTATGATTTATCATTTTATGTATATTTATAATTTCTTTATTCAAATTTAAAAAATAAATGTTTTTTAAAATAAATTAAAATATATCATTTTATGCATGATCAATGAATTATAATTATATACATTTGAAGACATTGTGTTTAAAATGTGGTGTATACAGTATATAGGAGACTTTATGGCCATTTAAGGTTCTTCTAAATGCTTTGTGAAGGTGTTGAAGGGTGAACATGAACCATCTGATACATGAACTATTAAACTGCAAAGGGAAAATGGGAATTATGGGTAAAAGTCAAGTAAATGTTAACATCCGTCTTACCAAGGTCCAGATTGTTTTATAATCATCATATTTTATCTGTGTTTATAGAGCATAATTCATTCCCGTACAAGACGAAGACCGAGATGAGACGCCACATCGCCCAATCAGAGCATTTCACGCTGTCGGACCTCAAGGGCCTGCCGGAGCTCAATCCGCCCGCGCTTATGCCGGCGGGGAACGTCGGCACGCCTGTGAGTGTTTTCCTGGAGCTCATCCAGTCCTGCCGTCTGCCGCCACGGCTCATCCGCAAACTGGGGCTCATATTCCCCAAGACGGGCTCGAATCGCCGCTACGGGAACGTGCCCTACCTGTACCACAACACGGCCGTCGTGAGGCCTGCGAAGGAGAGCGTCTTCACCGCCGGAGGAGTCGAGATCTTGGTGCCCACAAACTCTCAGAGAGTAGATAAGGACACGCCCACAAACTCTCAGAGAGTAGATAAGGACACGCCCACAAACTCTCAGAGAGTAGATAAGGACACGCCCACAAACTCTCAGAGAGTAGATAAGGACACGCCCACAAACTCACAGCGAGTAGATAAGGACACGCCCACAAACTCTCAGAGAGTAGATAAGGACACGCCCACAAACTCTCAGAGAGTAGATAAGGACACGCCCACAAACTCTCAGAGAGTAGATAAGGACACGCCCACAAACTCTCAGAGAGTAGATAAGGACACGCCCACAAACTCTCAGAGAGTAGATAAGGACACGCCCACAAACTCTCAGAGAGTAGATAAGGACACGCCCACAAACTCTCAGAGAGTAGATAAGGACACGCCCACAAACTCTCAGAAAGTAGATAAGGTTACGCCCACAAACTCACAGAGAGTAGATAAGGACACGCCCACAAACTCTCAGAGAGTAGATAAGGACACGCCCACAAACTCTCAGAGAGTAGATAAGGACACGCCCACAAACTCTCAGAGAGTAGATAAGGACACGCCCACAAACTCACAGAGAGTAGATAAGGTTACGCCCACAAACTCTCAGAGAGTAGATAAGGACACGCCCACAAACTCTCAGAGAGTAGATAAGGACACGCCCACAAACTCACAGAGAGTAGATAAAGTTACGCCCACAAACTCTCAGAGAGTAGATAAGGACACGCCCACAAACTCACAGAGAGTAGATGAGGACACGCCCACAAACTCACAAACAGTACAAAAGGACACGCCCACAAACCTGCAGACAGATGAAGAGGACCCGCCCACAAACTCACAAACAGACGAAGAGGACCCGCCCAGTTCTCCACCTGTCAATCAAGAGTCACAGGATACAGGAAGTGAAGAGGAGCTGTCCGGCCCTGATGATGTGAGTTAGGGCTGCATGATATTGAAATAAAATTTATGTTGCGATATGGCTTAGTGCGTCATACACCTTGATGTAAAATAAAATAAATAAAATAGCCTACACAAAGTTTAACTAAAGTAAAAATCCGCAAACACTATTGAACCAAATAAATAAGACACAAATGTTTAAAAAAACTTCCAAAATCACCTTAGATAAACCGCAAAAGTCAACAGGCTTTTCAAAATATTGCCAAACAGGCACTTTTGTATTTCATTTCTAAACTAAATCTTCCTCCATTGTCTCGTCTGTCTCACTTCACTCTTCTCAGCTTCTCCTCACGTGATGAATGTCTATCACATGACTATCACAGCAAGCCTCTTGGCAACCCACCAAAAAGTTTAATGTTTAAACATGAAGACATAAAGGCTAAATATTAGTATTGTAATGCATTTGTACTTTAAAACAGTTATTGTTATCAAATATTTGATACTTTATTTTACAGCACAATATTATTACAATATATTCCTTATTTTTTCATTTTTAAATAATAATCACAATTAAATCATGTTCATCATTATTATTGTTTTATAGTCATATTAAATGATCAAAAACATTGGGAATCTGGCCTATGAAAAATATTTGAAAAAATCTGAAACTTTTTTTTTTTTAAATAGTAAACCGAACTGTGTTTTTTCCCCCAAATCATTATTTTATTTCAATCTATATTTTATTTATTTTCATGCTTTACACTTTTATTTTATTTCTTATTTTTTCATGTTTTAAATAATTTTTATTAAAAGTATTAATTTATTCAATAATTCAATTTTCTATGCAGATGCACTTCCCAACAAAAAAGCCTCGACTCATTCTAGAAAGATTAATTATTTCCAAATAAAGCTATTCAAGTCTTCTAGTGAAAATTACAGTATTTTTTCACAGTGCAGAGAAAAAAAAATAATAATTTAAAACGCAAAAAATATATTTTTATATGTAAATATATAATAAAACAAAAAAATATATTTAATAATGTTTTAAATGATTTAATAAAAATAATTTAAAACATTAAAAAAATATGTCCTTGTAGTCTGAAGACTTTTTTCAGTCTGTCTTTCCAGTATTGTGCAGCTGTGATGTGAGTGATGGAAAGAGACTGTTGAATGTTTTTGCTGCTGGATGAACTGTATTTGGGGCAGGTTCTGTATGATTTGTGTGTTTTCTGCAGGACGATGACCGCTGTGAGGAGTGGGAGCGTCACGAGGCTCTCCACGAGGACGTCACCAGTCAGGAGCGCTCTAAAGAGAGGCTGTTTGAGGAGGAGATCGAGCTCAAGTGGGAGAAGGGTGGATCGGGCCTCGTCTTCTACACAGACGCTCAGTTCTGGCAGGAGGAAGAAGGAGGTAGAAACAGAGATGTGCAGATACTTTCAGCTCATATTGAAAGGATTCTGTTGGTCCAGTAGTACAGATTTCTACTTGACATGCCAATATTTTAATTGGTCCCATCACAAAAATATTTAAAGTTTGTTAAACTAAGATTTTTTTTGTTATTTTTTGCATAGATTTTTAATTATGTATAAATATTTATAATGTTTATAAATATTTATTATCTTTTTCATAAAGTAATTTTTAGAATTAAAAGTAAAAAAAAGTTCTAAATATATTTTTTCATAAAGTAAGGTTTGATTATTTTATTTTTTTACATTTATGTTTTAGAATTAAAATATTAAATTAGATTTTTAAAATAAATGTAAAATATAAAATTTTTGATTTTTCAAATTAAGATTTATATTATATTTTATTTATATTATTTTTATATATTTTATATCATTTTATATTTTCATTTATCATTTTTATATTTTCAGGAATGCTTATAAATACAATAAACAGTTCATATATTCAATAATATATTCATATATCTTTGGTTAATAAAATTCACAGTAATAGCTGGAAATTATACAGTTTTTGTAATTAATCCTGGAAACTCAAACACTATTTATTCATTCATCCATTCATTTATTTATAAATAAAACATTATGGATTGCTTTTGTAATTTAACACATTTCTTATTGATCTTATCAAGACACGAATCTCACGTTATTCAAGCATTTTAACAAAACCAGTAATTTTACCTATAGCTGACGAGTTAAAAAAGGCCCTGAATAGGAAAGATGCTCAGTGTGCGCTCATAATTGCCAGCACATATTTTTTTAATTACTCTGTTGATGTGATTGCCTTATGTTGCTCATCTTTTCTCTTTGATTTTGCACAGATTTCGACGAGCAAACAGCAGACGACTGGGACGTGGATATGAGCGTCTACTATGACGAAGGTAAACGTTCATGATCAGATCATTGTGAACGCTGTGATAGAAGAGCAGCGTCAGACGTGACTGTGATTGTGTGTTTCTCCTCAGACGGAGGTGATATGGACGCCAGAGATTATGTGCACATGCGCTCTGAGAGGAGGCTGCGGGACGGTCTGGAAGGTCTGCCGGGACGCCAGCAGAAAATCGGCAGCTTTGAGCGCTTTACAAAGGTTTGAGTCAAGAACTGCCTTTATTTTATATTTTGTACTGTTCTGACACAATCTGCATTGTAAAAAGCACTATAGTGGTGACTTGACTTGTTCTCTGAGGTGCACTTATAATGTTATCAAGATTTTTACATCAAAAATCATCATAATTTAGAAGTATTACGCTCTGTTTGAGTAGGTGTGGAGGATTGTAGACTCGGAAGTAAACGCACACTGCTGTGATTGGCTAAAAGTTGGGTGTGTTTGACAGCCTACATTCATTCCTCATAGATGGACGCTGCTGTGATTTAGGTTAAAAACGCATAAATACTCAGTACATATCAAACGATCTGTAAGAAGAGACAAAGCAATAGTGATCACGTAATGAAATCAGTTACTCACGCTTGTGTTGTGACCCCCCATTACTCTCGGATACAATATAGTCACACAGCATCATCTTTTAGTTATCAAGATTTTTCTGAAAAATCCTCTAATTTAGAAGTTTACGTCGTCTGTTTGATAAATGTAGATCGTATTAAAGCATGCTTGAAATTGGCTAAAAGACGTGTGTTTGAAGCCTATCATTATCCTTGATGCGTGCTGTGATTTAGTTAAAAAGTAAAGTTCATTCACTCTTTCCTAACGTTGGGTTTAGAAGCAAGGCAATACAAACAGCTTGGCACTGCACAGCGTCTTGTTGTCTGCAGAGCATCTTTATCGTTTTGTTTCTGCGTAGACCTGCTTTCGCCTCTCCACTACGTGCACGATTCGGAGCTAAACGGGCAGTGTGTAGATTGGTGGGCGGGGCTAAACGGCAGCGATGTAGAATCGGTGGGCGGTAAAGGGCAGTCTTAGATGGGCGGTGGGCGGATCTAATCGGTGGGCGGGGCTAAACGGGCAGTCGATGTAGAATCGGTGGGCGGGCTAAACAGGCAGCGATGCAGAATCGGTGGGCGGGGCTAAACAGGCAGCGATGCAGAATCGGTGGGCGTAGACCGCTTTCGCCTAACACACGTGCAGATCGGTGGCGGGGCTAAACAGGCAGCGATGTAGAATCGGTGGGCGGGGCTAAACAGGCAGCGATGTAGAATCGGTGGGCGGGGCTAAACAGGCAGCGATGTAGAATCGGTGGGCGGGGCTAAACAGGCAGCGATGTAGAGTCGGTGGGCGGGGCTAAACAGGCAGCGATGTAGAATCGGTGGGCGGGGCTAAACAGGCAGCGATGTAGAGTTGGTGGGCGGGGCTGAGGAGGCGGTGTTTATCCACACTATTACATCATAGAGTAGCACATTCCACAAGCTGTCATTTTGTCAGACTGGCTTCAATATAAGCTGTTTTTAGACTAACGAGAAAGTTTTGAATTCTGAAAATTAAAGGATGTTTTTATAGTACAATGACCTCTTATATGTCAAAAGATCAAGAGAATGGTTTCTCAGTTCATGACCCCTTTCATTCACTGCTAGATTTAGTATATTGTATTTGCGTTCAAATTTTTATAACCAAAAAGTATACGTCATTTTTCATACATTTTACTTTGTGTACATTTATTACAATTTTTTTAGAATTTTTGAAAATTTAAGATTTTGTTGACATTTATTTTTTTTAGAATTAAAATTAAAAATTGTTAGTGTTTTTAATAAATTAAGATTTATGAATTTATATTTACACTTTTTGTCAATAATTAAAATAAAAATGCTAAATGATGTGTGTGTGTGTTGTAGGGAGTGGGCCGGCGTGTGATGGAGAAGCAGGGCTGGAGGGACGGAGAAGGGCTCGGGAACAGCCGGAGGGGAATACCGGAGGCGCTGGAGAGCGACGGCCAGCATCCCAACTGTAAGAGAGGCTTCGGGTGAGTCAGGACTTCACGCATGATTTTCTGCTATTCATCTGGATTCACAACCAATGTGTGCGACGTTTCTAGCTTGAGAAGTTGTGCTGCTGAATATGTTTGTGGAGACTGTGATACATTTAATTTTCCAGGATTCACAGATGAATAGAAAGTTCAAAAGAACAGCATTTATTTAAAATAGAAATCTTTTGTAACATTATAAATGTCTTTACTGTCACTTTTAATCAATTTAATGCATTTTTGCTGAATAAAAACATTAATTTCTATTAAACACACACACACACACCCCAAACATTTAAATGGTAATATATCTCGTTTCCACAAAAATATTGGGCAGCACAAGTGTTTTCAACATTGATAATAATCAGAAATGTTTCTTGAGAAGCAAATCAGCATATTAGAATGATTTCTGAAGATCACGTGACACTAGCTGCGTTTCCATCCACCTGTAGCTTTCCTGTAGCTCAAATAGTAGAGCATGGTGCTAGCAACGCCAAGATCATGGGTTCGATTCCCAGGGAAAGCAAGAGCTGATCAAATGTAAAACTGTAACTTGAATGCAATGTAAGTCGCTTTGGATAAAAGCGTCTGCTAAATGCATAAATGTAAATGTATTTTTATGCGCATTTTGGAATATCGCATTAAAAAACGCTGGATGGAAATGGCAAGATGCACATAAATTCTAAAAATGCGCATAAAAAACTTATGCACACATTTGAGTAGGATACACTTTTTATCCGGTAAGAAAAAATGCGCATAAATTACGAAGGAAACACATTTACCGAATAAATTCCTCCATGCGCATCAAAAAAGTCATGTGACTTTGCGTTATGAGACGACTGGGACGTGGATATGAGCGTGTACTATGACGAAGGTAAACGTTCATGATCAGATCATTGTGAACGCTGTGATAGAAGAGCAGCGTCAGACGTGACTGTGATTGTGTGTTTCTCCTCAGACGGAGGTGATATGGACGCCAGAGATTATGTGCACATGCGCTCTGAGAGGAGGCTGCGGGACGGTCTGGAAGGTCTGCCGGGACGCCAGCAGAAAATCGGCAGCTTTGAGCGCTTTACAAAGGTTTGAGTCAAGAACTGCCTTTATTTTTTATTTTGTACTGTTCTGACACAATCTGCATTGTAAAAAGCACTATATAAATAGTGGTGACTTGACTTGTTCTCTGAGGTGCACTTATAATGTTATCAAGATTTTTACATCAAAAATCATCATAATTTAGAAGTATTACGCTCTGTTTGAGTAGGTGTGGAGGATTGTAGACTCGGAAGTAAACGCACACTGCTGTGATTGGCTAAAAGTTGGGTGTGTTTGACAGCCTACATTCATTCCTCATAGATGGACGCTGCTGTGATTTAGGTTAAAAACGCATAAATACTCAGTACATATCAAACGATCTGTAAGAAGAGACAAAGCAATAGTGATCACGTAATGAAATCAGTTACTCACGCTTGTGTTGTGACCCCCCATTACTCTCGGATACAATATAGTCACACAGCATCATCTTTTAGTTTCAATCTTTCTGAAAATCCCGCATTGAATTGTGTCTTGTTTGTAAATGAATCCGTATTAAAATTAAATGAACTAAAGACTTAGTTCTTACTGATGCGGTCTGGATCTTCATTAAAAGTAAAGTTCATTCACTCTTTCCTAACGTTGGGTTTAGAAGCAAGGCAATACAAACAGCTTGGCACTGCACAGCGTCTTGTTGTCTGCAGAGCATCTTTATCGTTTTGTTTCTGCGTAGACCTGCTTTCGCCTCTCCACTACGTGCACGATTCGGAGCTAAACGGGCAGTGATGTAGAGTTGGTGGGCGGGGCTAAACAGGCAGCGATGTAGAATCGGTGGGCGGGGCTAAACGGGCAGCGCTGTAGAATCGGTGGGCGGGGCTAATCGGTGGGCGGGGCTAAACGGGCAGCGATGTAGAATCGGTGGGCGGGGCTAAACAGGCAGCGATGCAGAATCGGTGGGCGGGGCTAAACAGGCAGCGATGCAGAATCGGTGGGCGGGGCTAAACAGGCAGCGATGCAGAATCGGTGGGCGGGGCTAAACAGGCAGCGATGTAGAGTCGGTGGGCGGGGCTAAACAGGCAGCGATGTAGAGTCGGTGGGCGGGGCTAAACAGGCAGCGATGTAGAGTCGGTGGGCGGGGCTAAACAGGCAGCGATGTAGAGTCGGTGGGCGGGGCTAAACAGGCAGCGATGTAGAATCGGTGGGCGGGGCTAAACAGGCAGCGATGTAGAGTCGGTGGGCGGGGCTGAGGAGGCGGTGTTTATCCACACTATTACATCATAGAGTAGCACATTCCACAAGCTGTCATTTTGTCAGACTGGCTTCAATATAAGCTGTTTTTAGACTAACGAGAAAGTTTTGAATTCTGAAAATTAAAGGATGTTTTTATAGTACAATGACCTCTTATATGTCAAAAGATCAAGAGAATGGTTTCTCAGTTCATGACCCCTTTCATTCACTGCTAGATTTAGTATATTGTATTTGCGTTCAAATTTTTATAACCAAAAAGTATACGTCATTTTTCATACATTTTACTTTGTGTACATTTATAATTTTTTTAGAATTTTTGAAAATTTAAGATTTTGTTGACATTTATTTTTTTTAGAATTAAAATTAAAAATTGTTAGTGTTTTTAATAAATTAAGATTTATGAATTTATATTTACACTTTTTGTCAATAATTAAAATAAAAATGCTAAATGATGTGTGTGTGTGTTGTAGGGAGTGGGCCGGCGTGTGATGGAGAAGCAGGGCTGGAGGGACGGAGAAGGGCTCGGGAACAGCCGGAGGGGAATACCGGAGGCGCTGGAGAGCGACGGCCAGCATCCCAACTGTAAGAGAGGCTTCGGGTGAGTCAGGACTTCACGCATGATTTTCTGCTATTCATCTGGATTCACAACCAATGTGTGCGACGTTTCTAGCTTGAGAAGTTGTGCTGCTGAATATGTTTGTGGAGACTGTGATACATTTAATTTTCCAGGATTCACAGATGAATAGAAAGTTCAAAAGAACAGCATTTATTTAAAATAGAAATCTTTTGTAACATTATAAATGTCTTTACTGTCACTTTTAATCAATTTAATGCATTTTTGCTGAATAAAAACATTAATTTCTATTAAACACACACACACACCCCAAACATTTAAATGGTAATATATCTCGTTTCCACAAAAATATTGGGCAGCACAAGTTTTTTCAACATTGATAATAATCAGAAATGTTTCTTGAGCAGCAAATCAGCATATTAAAATGATTTCTGAAGATCACGTGACACTAGCTGTGTTTCCATCCACCTATAGCTTTCCTGTAGCTCAAATGGTAGAGCATGGCGCTAGCAACGCCAAGATCATGGGTTCGATTCCCAGGGAAAGCAAGAGCTGATCAAATGTAAAACTAACTTGAATGCAATGTAAGTCGCTTTGGATAAAAGCATCTGATTAATGCATAAATGTAAATGTATTTTTATGCACATTTTGGAATATCGCATTAAAAAACGCTAGATGGAAATGGCAAGATGCGCATAAATTCTAAAAATGCGCATAAAAAACTTATGCGCACATTTGAGTAGGATAAACTTTTTACCCGGTAAGAAAAAATGCGCATAAATTACGAAGGAAACACATTTACCGAATAAATTCCTCCATGCGCATCAAAAAAGTCATGTGACTTTGCGTTAGGAGACGGGATAACTTGACTAACCAGCGGACTGATCTCGTTCACAGCATCTATAAGTTGTTATGGTCATTCTGAAAAGCCTGAGGAAAGTCTGTCGTCAAAGTATTTCTGTATAATTGTCTTACACGACTGTGTTCTCAAACAGCAGCATCCACCTCCGAACGCAGTGACAACATTTATTGTGTTACATCTGCTCTCTCTGAGGTGCAAATAATTTATATCATATATGAAAATTATTATATTCTCCTATATTCTTAGTGATATTTAGTGCCACAGTTTACCAGGAAGTGACGATTTTGTTCTCTTTGACTCGTTGGATGGAAACGGTGCTTTATTCGTATATGTTTTATGCGATAATCCAGTTTTGCGCATAAATTTAATTCGAATCTTTGGATGGAAACATAGCTACTGAAGACTGCAGTAATGATGCTGAAAAGCATAACAGCAATAAATTACACTTTACAATATAAAAATAATGGAAACTAATAATTCTATAGTGAATATACATTATATTCCATCATGCTCAGCTCTAAAATATTTAATAGCCAAGAAATTGCTCTTTTTAGATTCATCTCCATATAAAAATTCTATTGGAAAACTGTAGGAAAAATCATGGGAAAATATTGGTCAAAAGGTGTGAGAACTACTTCTAAGCTGCATCTATAATATATCCTTCTATTTTTTTATTTTTAGTGAATGATTTCTACTTAATTTGTATGGCTTGGTTATGACTGATGCATTTGATTTTGTAATATTTGCAGGTATCATGGAGAAAAGCTCAGCTCATTCCTTCCACTTAAAAAACCCAGGAAAGACTTTCACATCTCGACAGTTTATGATGAACCTAAAGACATTGATAAAGGTGATGAAGTGCTGCGGCGTCAACCCGGCACCAGCATGAAGTACAGGGGCCGGCGGCCAGGGGCCGGCACGAAGCCAAACACATGACCGCTGATCACTAGTGATGTTCACTATTAAGATTGTCTATTTATTATGTCTGTCTGCTAAAAACAATGACTGTTTTTACACAGAGCTGTACATTATTTTTCTGTGACTTTTGTATTAAAGGTTTCAACAGAACAAAATACACTTTAGTTTTCTTTATATTATGTTTATGTGCCATCATCATTATCATTACAGTAGAATGCAGTGTTATATATATATATACAGGTGCATCTCAATGAATTAGAATGTCATGAAAAAGTTCATTTTTTCTTGTAAAAATTTTTCTTATTTCAAAAAGTGAAACTTTCATATATTTTAGATTCATTACATGTAAAGTAAAACATTTCAAAAGTTTTTTTTGTTTTAATTTTGATGATTAGAGCTTACAGCTCATGAAAGTCAAAAATCAGTATATCAAAATATTAGAATATTTACATTTGAGTTTAAAAATGACCATCCCTACAGTATAAATTCTGGGTATCTCTTGTTCTTTGAAACCACAATAATGGAGAAGACTGCTGACTTGGCAATGATCCAGAAGATGAACATTGACACCCTCCACAAAGAGGGTAAGTCACAGAGGGTCATTACTGAAAGGTGTGGCTGTTTACAGAGTGCTGTATCAAAGCATATTAAATGCAAAGTTGACTGGAAGGAAGAATTTGGGTAGGAAAAGGTGCACAAGCAACAGGGATGACCGCAAGCTTGAGAATTCAGTCAAGCAAAGCTGATTCAAACACTTGGGAGAGCTTCACAAGGAGTGGACTGAAGCTGGAGTCAGTGCATCAAGAGTCACCACGCTCAGACGTCTTCAGGAAAAGGGCTACCAAGCCACTTCTGAACCAGAGACAACGTCAGAAGCATCTTACCTGGGCTGTGGAGAAAAAGAACTGGACTGTTGCTCAGTGGTCCAAAGTCCTCTTGTCAGATGAAAGTAAATTTTGCATTTCATTTGGAAATCAAGGTCCCAGAGTCTGGAGGAAGAGTGGAGAGGCACAGAATCCATGTTGCTTGAAGTCCAGTGTGAAGTTTCCACAGTCAGTGATGATTTGGGCTGCCATGTCATCTGCTGGTGTTGCTCCACTGTGTTTTCTGAAGTCCACAGTCAACGCAGCCATCTACCAGGAAATTTTAGAGCACTTCATGCTTCCTTCTGCTGACAAGCTTTATGGAGATGCTGATTTCATTTTCCAGCAGGACTTGGCACCTGCCCACACTGCCAAAGGTACCAAAAGCTGGTTCAATGACCATGGTGTTACTGTGCTTGATTGGCCAGCAAACTCGCCTGACCTGAACCCCATAGAGAATCTATGGAGTATTGTCAAGAGGAAGATGAGAGACACCAGACCCAACAATGCAGATGAGCTGAAGGCCACTATCAAAGAAACCTGGGCTTCCATACCACCTCAGCAGTGCCACAAACTGATCACCTCCATGCCACGCCGAATTGAGGCAGTAATTAAAGCAAAAGGAGCCCCTACCAAGTATTGAGTACATATACAGTAAATTAACATACTTTCCAGAAGGCCAACAATTCACTAAAAATGTTTTTTTTATTGGTCTTATGAAGTATTCTAATTTGTTGCGAGTGAATTGGTGGGTTTGTGTTAAATGTGAGCCTAAATCATCACAATTAAAAGAACCAAAGACTTAAACTACTTCAGTCTGTGTGCATTGAATTTATTTAATACACGAGTTTCACAATTTGAGTTGAATTACTGAAATAAATGAACTTTTCCACAACATTCTAATTTATTTACATTTATGCATTTAGCAGACACTTTTATCCAAAGCGACTTACAGTGCATTCCGGCTATACATGTTTTATCAGTATGTGTGTTCCCTGGGAATTGAACCCACAACCTATTGCGCTGCTAACGCAATGCTCTACCACTGAGCCACAGGAACATTATTGCGATGCACCTGTATATATATATAGAGAGAGAGAGAGTTAATTTGCAAAAACAGATGACTGTTTTTAACAATTTTCAAAAATCATGTTTTCATTGTGCATTCATATAATCTCAATCAGACTGCAGTTGGGTTATTTATTTTTATTAGGTTAAAAAAATAACAAAAAAATACAGCTTTATACAGCTTAAAAAAAATACAGCTTAAAAAAAATCTTCGGCATTTGGGATTGTTGTGTTGGAATCTGAATCAGGATTTTTTTTTTTTTTTTAATATTTTTTAATATTATTATTTTTTTTTAATTTTGTATTTTAAATAAATGAAAAATCTACTTAGAATTTTTTATTTTTAAAGTTTACTTTAACTATTTTTGCTAACTTGTTCACATCCTCTAATGGCAGCCAGTCTGAACTCAGACATACTGATATGCAAAATGACTATGAATAATCTATATCGTTATTTTATTTTTAAATTCTATGTGCCTTATTTGTCAACGCGGAAGTCGGTTAATGTGCGAGACTTCCGGTTCATTAGCCGCTGTAGGGAAATAATGAGAAGAATAAGTGCAGTAAAACAGTTTACACCACAAACCAGTGTGTTCATAATTAGGATAATACATTAAAATAATATGGTAAGACACACCAGTTTGCAATATCAAGCAGCAAAAAGAAAGAGAGACTTTTATTACAACACGGGACTTTTATCTGTCCTCAGAGGACACTTCCTGTTTGTGTTCGCTGCCTGTCGCGAGATTCCCGCTGCTGAACTGACACGTCACGAAGGTCAGGAACGAACCGATGGAAAAATGGCGAGCACCTACAACACCTTCAATCTGTGAGTATTAATCGACTCCTCTGACGCTCATTGATTCCTGATTATCGATTAGATGAGTCGAAGAGAGTTCAGTGGTCGTCTTTGATCGGTTAAAGTCTGTGAATGATGTGAGTTCAGGATACAGGCGCCTGTCTGAGGCTGTGTCTCAAAACCTAGTCAGCTGTCTACCTAGACCGCATTAGTGACGTGTCTGTCTACACATCAAGTATGGACATTATTATTCCCCAAAACGTTATTAAAGTGAGCAGCTTGTTATGTTTTGAGCCACAGATCGTGCTAATGGTCATCAATCATTCTGATCAGATTACAGTCAAAAATCTATTCATCTCAAACTGTTGTAAACCTCTGTGTAATTCAGCTAACTCTTGTTGTTGTTGTTGTTGTTGTTGTCGTCATTGTTGTTGTTGTTGTTGTTGTTGTTGTTGTCGTCGTCATCGTGCAGATGCCAAAATCATCCAGATAATAATATGTACAGTGAGGTCAATAAGTATTTGATCACCCTGTGATTTTGCAAGTTCTCTTACTTAGAAATCATGGAGGGGTCTACAATTTTCAGCATAGGTGCATTTCCACTGTGAGAGACAGAATCTAAAAATAAAAATCCGGAAATCACATTGTATGATTTTTTAACAATTTATTTGTGAATTACTGTGTCAAGTAAGTATTTGATCACTTGAGTCAAAAAAATGTAATATTTGGTACAGTAGCCTTTGTTAACAATTACAGAGGTCAAACGGTTCCTGTAGTTCTTCACACTGCAGGAGGGATTTTGGCCCACTCCTCCATACAGATCTTCTCTAGATCTGTCAGGTTTCGGGGCTGTCGCTGAGCAACACGGAGTTTCAGCTCCCTCCAAAGATTTTCTATTGGATTTAGGTCTGGAGACTGGCTAGGCCACTCCAGAACCTTGATATGCTTCTTACGGAGCCACTCCTTGGTTTTCCTGGCTGTGTGCTTTGGGTCATTGTCATGTTGGAAGACCCAGCCACGACCCATCTTTAATGCTCTGACTGAGGGAAGGAGATTTTTGCCCAATATGTTACAATACATGGCCCCGTTCATCCTCTCCTTAATACAGTGCAGTCGTCCTGTCCCCTGTGCAGAAAAACACCCCCAGAGCATGATGCTTCCAGCCCCATGCTTCACTGTAGGTATGGTATTATTGGGATGATACTCATCATTCTTCTTCCTCCAAACACGGCGAATGGAGTTATACTTTGGTCTCATCTGACCACAGGACTTTCTCCCATGACTCCTCTGGATCATCCAGATGGTCCCTGGCAAACTTCAGACGGGCCTGGACATGGGCTGACTTAAGCAGGGGAACCTTCCGTGCGACGCAAGATTTTAAACCATGACGTCTTAGTGTATTACTGATAGTAGCCTTGGAAACGATGGTCCCAGCTCTCTTCACGGCATTGACCAGCTCCTCCCGTGTAGTTCTGGGCTGATTCTTCACCATTCTTAGCATCATTGATACCCCACAAGGAGAGATCTTCCGTGGGGCCCCAGTCCGAGGGACATTGACAGTCATCATTAGCCTCTTCCATTTTCTGACAATTGCTCCAACAGTTGTTCTTTTTTCACCAAGCTGCTTGGCAATTGCCCCGTAGCCCTTTCCAGCTTTGTGAAGGTCTACAATTTTGTCTCTTGTGTCTTTTGATAGCTCTTTGGTTTTGCCCATGTTGCTACTTAGACTTTGGCTGATTGTGGGGTGCACAGGTGTCTTTATGACAGCTAACGACCTCAAACAGGTGCTACTAATTTAGAATCATGAGCAGAGTGTAGCTGGATTATTAAAAGCAAAATAACAGGTCTTTGAGGGTCAGAAATCTGGCGGATAAGCAAGTGATCAAATACTTATTTGACACAGTAATTCACAAATAAATTGTTAAAAAATCATACAATGTGATTTCCGGATTTTTATTTTTAGATTCTGTCTCTCACAGAGGAAATGCACCTATGCTGAAAATTGTAAGCCCACCATGATTTCTAAGTAAGAGAACTTGCAAAATCACAGGGTGATCAAATACTTATTGACCTCACTGTATATGTAATAATATTGATAACATTTGCTATCATTATAACTAATAATGAATAGAGAAAAATGTAAAAGCACATAACAAAAATAATGAATTCATAAGGGAGGCTAATCAATATAAATGTTAAGTATTTTACACAAAATGTCACTAGAGATCATTTCTGTATTAAAATGTATAATGAAATAAGTAATAATCTAATTTTGAATTTATTAATTATGTATTGAAGCTTAGCTCCATTTTGAAGAGTTTAATGTAAATACTATGAAAAAAGCCCATACTATGAAAGTTTTAACATTTTTATAATTATAATGAAATAAAACATTGGAAATATTATATTTCTATCTGTTAATTTTTCTTATTAGTGTGATTCAAACATGAATTCTTAATGTCATTTGAGGTTTTAGAAATAGGCCTATTTCATATGTTTATGGGAATATATATAGTATAATAGTTATTATTATTATAACAAATAATAATACCAAAATATGTCAAATCAAATTATAAAAACAATGTAAAAAATAAGCGAGTTTAATCAATATAAATTGTAAGTAATTTAGAGAATTGAAAGAAATTCACTTTTTTCAGCTGCTTTAAGAATTGAAATAAAATTTTCTAATTATTTTGAAGTGCCGCAAAACCTGGAGCAACAAATCTAGAAATAAAATAAAATTACGTACAGTTTAATACACAAATAGGCTAATTAATATGCAAGTTTGCAGTACATTATAATATAATGTAATATAATATAATAAATTGTGTAGTGTTAAATAAATGAGTCATAATTTCTAACAGTGCTGTTATTCTAGAGTTTTAGATTGTGGTGTAATGGATGATTTCAGAGCTCTCTTGTAAGGGTTCACCTGCGTTGTGCATTAAATGCATTGAATCTCATCATCTTGTCTCTCCTGTGATTGACAGACACACGACTCCGGAGAAGTTCTACATCGAGGCGTGTGATGATGGAGCTGGAGACGTCCTCGCCATTGACCGCGTGTCCACAGAAATGACCCTCACAGGTGCTGAAGCAGACACAACACACAGAGGATAGTTGATGAAAGCACAGACTCTATCAGGATCTGCACACACCGAAGCCTTTATCTGCTGAGAGTGACTGACTTCATTTTATGACCACTCTTATTGCATAAATGCATCTGTTTTAAAGCTCATGTGAGGTCACTGAAGCATTTGAATGAATCGTGTTTCTGAGTCATGCTGTACTTAAATATCTACAGAATTTTCAACCCAAATTAGGATGCAAATGAAAGTCATATTTGCAAATTGTAAAATACATTCTGCTGGGGTGTCGATCATAGTTAAATATCTAACATTAACCTAAAATTTTTATAATATGTAATGTTATTAATAATGATGATGATTATAATAATGATCATTTTAAGTTGTTATTAATAATAATTATAATGTAATATTATAGTATAGTGTATTATACTATAATATTATAATAAAAATATAATATTTTTCTATAATATAATAAGAATAAATACCAATATCTAACATTTAAACAATAACTGTCCAGTATTGTACTTTTAAAATAAAATACACACGTTCAGTGTTCAGTATAATAAACTTTTTAAATTTTAATATGATATTATTATTATTAGTAGTAGTATTTTTTAACAATAATTATTTCAAATTAGTATGAATTGTAGTATAGTATAATAATATATTATAATATTATGGTAAAATATAATAAAAAAATTATATTATATTTTCAAATAATACAAATTTATATCAGTGTCTAACGTTTAATTATTAAACAATAAATAACCAGTATAATACATTTAAAATAATAATAAACAGTTAAATATTTAACGTTAACCAATAAATATTTAGTATAATATAATAAACCTTTTAAAATTGAATGTTATTTAATATTATTATTATTTAATTCATAGCATAGTTTAATATAATTAAAATCATATTAATATATTGTCTTATAATATAAAAAGAATAAATATCAGTGTCTTAACATTTAAACAATAAATAGCCAGTATAATATTTTTTAATTTAATGTTAAATATTAATAATAATAATAATAAATTATTATTCAGTTTATAGTAAAATGTATTATAATAAAAATGATTATATTTTCCTATAAAATAATAAGAATAAATATCAGTGTCTGCCAAAATATCCAGTATAATACATTTTAAATAATTATACACAGTTACACTCAAAGTTAAATATCTAACAATAACCAATAAATGTTTAGTATAATATAATACATTTTTGAACATTTTGAAAATATTATATAAAATTAATAATAATATTAAATTATAATATTATTATTAATTATTATATAATATATAGTGTTGTATAATATAATAAAATGATAATATTTTCCTATTATATAATAAGAATACATATCAATGTCTAGCATTTAAACAATCCATATCCAGTATAATACATTTCAAAGAATAATATAGTTAGAATACAATAAAAAATATGTAATATATTACAGCCAGTAAGCATTTTATCTTCTGTTCTCTTTCAGTGAGGAAGGACGTCCCTCCGTCAGCAGTGACGCGTCCGATGTGTGGCATCATGGGAACTATCCGGCTGGTGGCAGGTTTGATTTCTCAGGATGAGCTGAACTCTGAATGAAGCTGTCTCACAGCTCTTTAATGCCTCTTGTGTTTCTCAGGCACGTATCTCATCGTCATCACAAAGAAGAAGAAGGTGGGCGATCTGCTGGGTCACGCCGTCTGGAAAGCCACGGACTTTGACATCGTTTCCTACAAGAAGACGGTTCTGCATCTGACTGATACTCAGGTGGGCAGGGGCATACATTTCATCTAACAATAGGGGGGGGGGGCAATAAACATAAAATTTCTCAAGAGCAATTTTTGAAGGGGACACAAATAATACAGCTAAAATTGTACTTGTAAGGATATATATGTGTACACAGCATGGAGGCCGTGTTTAAATATGAGTTCGGTTCATATGGTTCACAACGCGGTCATATTATAATTATTATTTTGCGTCCTCCATAGTATTTTGGGTTTCGTCTGGGACCGAGTACGTCTCTTTAGATATTCAACCAAATTAAGCCCACTGATCTGTCACTTAACATCATATTGAGCAAAACCCAACACATCGGTAGGTCTAAAATATTAGCCCAATATCAGTTCACATGATGGCTTATCGCCGTGTTAGTTACGGTATTAAACAAGCTAAGCTTGGTAACCTTATAATCGCTCATAGAAAATACATTGGATATCATCATTTTTTTTGTCATGACTAATTTATTAATGATCCAGCATCATCTGTATTAAAGAGAAAGAATCATTTCACCCGATGTTTAAAGTGAATAAAATAGCCTTGACTGCCTAAGTTACTTACACATAACTACTGAGGAACTTTGCTCTCTCCCACCGGGCTTGTGTGTGTATCGGTGAAGCAGGCAGTGGACCAAACCACTGTGAGGCAAGGGAGGGGGGAATCAAAACATTTCTGAACTTAAAACAGTTTATTTTGTTTTACTACTTACACAATTATTTAAATGTCCATTATATTATTTTCATAATTTCTAACAGTGCTGTTATTCTAGAGTTTTAGATTGTGGTGTAATGGATGATTTCAGAGCTCTCTTGTAAGGGTTCGACTGCGTTGTGCATTAAATGCATTGAATCTCATCATCTTGTCTCTCCTGTGATTGACAGACACACGACTCCGGAGAAGTTCTACATCGAGGCGTGTGATGATGGAGCTGGAGACGTCCTCGCCATTGACCGCGTGTCCACAGAAATGACCCTCACAGGTGCTGAAGCAGACACAACACACAGAGGATAGTTGATGAAAGCACAGACTCTATCAGGATCTGCACACACCGAAGCCTTTATCTGCTGAGAGTGACTGACTTCATTTTATGACCACTCTTATTGCATAAATGCATCTGTTTTAAAGCTCATGTGAGGTCACTGAAGCATTTGAATGAATCGTGTTTCTGAGTCATGCTGTACTTAAATATCTACTGAATTTTCAACCCAAATTAGGATGCAAATGAAAGACATATTTGCAAATTGTAAAATACATTCTGCTGGGGTGTCGATCATAGTTAAATATCTAACATTAACCTAAAAATATTCAGTATAATACATTTTAATAATATGTGATGTTATTAATAATGATGAAGATTATAATAATAATCATTTTAAGTTGATGTTAGTATTAATGATAGTAAGTATAGTATAATATAATATTATAATAAAAATTAGATTGTTTTCCTATAATATAAGAATAAATACCAATATCTAACATTTATACAATACATATACAGTATTATACATTTAAAATAATAATATACATGTTCAGTTTAATCATTTTTAAATTTGTTATTATTAATTATTTTTTTTAACAATAATTATTTCAAATTAATATTAATTGTAGTATAGTATAATAAAATATTATAATATTATTGTATAATATAATAAAAATGATATTATATTTTGAAATAAGGCTATAAATATCAATGTCTAACATTTAAACAATAAATAACCAGTATAATACATTTAAAATAATAATACACAGTTAAATATCTAACATTTACCAACAGATATTTAGTATAATATAATAATCTTTTTACAATTAAATGTTATTATTATTGTTATTATTATTATTAGTAATATTATTATTGTTATTTAATTTATAGCATAGTATAATATATATATATATTATAATATAATAAAAATAAATATCAGTGCCTAATATTTAAACAATAAATAGCCAATATAATATATTTTTTAACTCAGTTAAATATTAATAATTATAATGTAAATTATTATTTAATTTATAGTGTAATATATTATAATAAAAATGATTATATTTTCCTATAAAATAATAAGAAAAAATATCCAGCATAATACATTTAAAATAATTATACACAGTTACATTCAAAGTTAAATATCTAACAGTTACCAATAAATGTTTAGTATAATATAATACATTTTTGAAAATTGTAAAAAATATTATTTAAAATTAACAATAATATTAAATTATAATATTATTATTAATTATTATATTAATTATAGTGTTGTATAATGTAATAAAATGATTATATTTTCCTATTATATACTAAGAATAAATATCAATGTCTAGCATTTAAACAATCCATATCCAGTATAATATATTTAAAATAATAATGTTGTTAATATTAGAATACAATAAAAAATGTGTAATCTATTACAGCCAGTAAGCATAGTATCTTCTGTTCTCTTTCAGTGAGGAAGGACGTCCCTCCGTCAGCAGTGACGCGTCCGATGTGTGGCATCATGGGAACTATCCGGCTGGTGGCAGGTTTGATTTCTCAGGATGAGCTGAACTCTGAATGAAGCTGTCTCACAGCTCTTTAATGCCTCTTGTGTTTCTCAGGCACGTATCTCATCGTCATCACAAAGAAGAAGAAGGTGGGCGATCTGCTGGGTCACGCCGTCTGGAAAGCCACGGACTTTGACATCGTTTCCTACAAGAAGACGGTTCTGCATCTGACTGATACTCAGGTGGGCAGGGGCATAGTTTCATCTAACAATGTGGTTGTGGCAATAAACAAAATTTCTCAAGAGCAATTTTTGAAGGGGACACCAATAATACAGCTAAAATTGTACTTTGTAAGGATATATTATTGTGTACACAGCATGAGGCCATGTTTTAAATATGAGATTCGGTTCATATGGTTCACAACGCGGTCATATTATAATTATTATTTTGTCATAAAAAATATTTTGGGTTAAAATGGGACCGAGTACGTCTCTTTAGATATTCAACCAAATTTAAGCAAAATGAGTTTTTACTTAACATCATATTGAGCTAAATTCAGACATCGTAGGTCTAAAATATTTAGACCAATTAACATGATGGCTTATCGAAGTGTTTAGTTACGGTAATTAAACAAGCTAAGCTTGTAACCCTAAAAATTTTTCATAGAAAATAATTGGATATCACATTTTTTTTGTCATGACTAATTTATTAATGATCCAGCATCATCTGTATTAAAGAGAAAGAATCATTTCACCAGATGTTTAAACTGAATTATAATAGCCTTGATTGCCTAAGTTACTTACACATAACTACTGAGGAACTTTGCTATCACCTTTCGGGCTAATATAAGTTCGATGAAGAATGAAAGCACTTAAGCTTTAAGTTAAAAAAATTACATAAGTTAGAAAACAGAACCGTATAGTTGATAAAGCCAAAAGATTCGGCACCACATGAAATTGACTGGTCAACCTAAATTTGACAACGCAGGGTAAAATGGATTTTAACTAACATTTAAACAAATTAGGGTCGGTTAATATAGCTTCAAATGATCGGATGCTCAATGTTGTTTCAGTACATTACAATAAGCGATTGAAAATGTTAACATTAGTGACAAACCATTCTCTCTTGTCAATGACCGTAAAATGTGTGGATTAGATGTCATTTATTCGTTTTTTCTCTAAAGTTTGCATCATGTATCAAGAAATTAAAGTAATCTTAATACCGTTTTAAAGGTCTAAAGCAGAGGACGCGACTCGCCGAATGAGAAGTTTGTGCGTCATTAGAATTTTGGAAACCACGCCTCAAACGCACGCAAATATTAAGCTCTCTCTGAAGTATTGTGTTTGAATGGACAAATTCACACAACAATTCTGTCAGAATGCCTGTCTTGGTAAGTATCCTATACCAGACATAGCTGGCTGAATTCTACAGTATCAGTGCATTCTCTTAAAGTGACAGCACTTTCTTAATATTAATCAAACAGCAACAACAAAGAAATCACTCAATGCTCTTGATTGAATCGCTTTTGTAACTTTAATAAAGATTAATCTTTAATTTATACAGTCAAATATGCAATGCTGTTTTACATTTGATTACTTTATTCAATTTCTGTACCTAAAAACTAATGCTATAGACCTACCTAAAAAAAAAAACTGAAAATCACTGTTTAATTTATTTGAATCTTTACTCTATTGTATTTTTTTGTGTGCTGTTGCTTGTAGTTAGACAGATTATTCTTATTTTCTATTTTTATTTGACAGTATAGTTTTTCCCTAAACATACCGAAACCGTGACTCTAAAACCGTGATACAAACCGAACCATGAAAAAGTTGAACCGTGCCACCCCTACTAAGCAGGCAGTGGACCAAACCACTGTGAGGCAAGGGAGGGGGGAATCAAAACATTTCTGAACTTAAAACAGTTTATTTTGTTTTACTACTTACACAATTATTATAAGTATATGTCCATTATATTATTTTCAATACACCGAGTCGCTTGTAATGATATTTTTAGGGGGGACAACCCTCAGATGGGGGGGTCCTGTCCCCCCTCCGGGATTTATGCCTATGCAGGTGGGTTCTTCAGTTTTACTCGAGCAGAATGTGTTTCTATCACGTGCGTCTCAGCTGTTATTTGGGCTGGATGTTTGCCCTGTGGGTTTATGGGACGTTTGAGCATCTCTTTATTTAAACACAACCAAACCACAACGTTGAACCACTGAATGCCTCAAAATGTATTTTGAGCAGAGATATTTTTGTTTTGCTGGAAATGTATGTATTTTTATTGGCAGATCTCAAGAAAAGTTCACAAAAGGACACATTTTACCCCAATAATTATTTAAAAAAATAATCATATAAATAAAATGTAATATAGGTTCCTTAAACATGCTCCTTTTTCTTTAAGCAAAATAGTTTTTAGAAATATTTTAATGACTTTAGGGTGACATGTGACCATGTTTTTGACAGATTTTGTGAGATTTACTCTTTTGAAGTTTTAGTTTGTCAAATAAATCAACTAAACGTCCCTAGAAAAATATTTTAACATTGTTTTCAAGTCTTTCAAGTGTTGATACCTTACTCAAAAAAAAGTAAAAAGCAATTAATTACTTTCTACTAACTACATCTTCATCAGTGTAATTAGATTACTGTAATTATTAATTGCTGTAAAAAGTATTGCATTATTACTAATTACTTTCTAAATTTCATATCAACCTTTACCAGTTGAACAATATAAGGATAGACATGAAACTGCTTTTAAATCTTTCAAATTAATAATATAAAATTGCATAAGTTAGAAAGACAGACATGTATAGTGATGAAAGCCAAAATATTAAAAGCCATGCATGAATATTGACTGAGTAATCCACTATTTTGCAGAGGGGGGTCAAAATGGCAATTTTCACCTGAGATTTAGAGCCAAATTACAGGGGGTTAAAAATGACTTCAGAAAGACGGCAGCATCATAATGTTATTTTTACAGAGATTGGTAGGTCTGTTAGTAAAATCTGTTAACATTAGCAATCTTTGTTGTATTATGTGCCAATGGTGACCATTCAAAAATGGGGAAACAGCACTTTTCAAGTTTTTTCTCTAAAGTTTGCATGCCTGTAACTCAAGAAGTATTAAAGATATCTTAATGCCCTTTTAGATATTGGGTCTAAACAAACTTCCTATTAGGCATCTTCATTTTTAAGGCTCTATATGCTTCAGTTCCAGAGATTTGGGATTTCAATATGGCTCCAGGAGTAAATTGTTAAATTGTACACATTTTCAGTGGTCAAAAACCAAATGTGGGTCACTTTGCAAAAATATGATACTACTTTACTTTTAAAGAGGAATAATGTTGAAACTAGAAATGTATCTAATTTCCTTCTGTCAAAACAACTGCATTGGACCTTTTGGGGCATTTTTAGAGCCTTAAAAATAAAGATGCCAAAAAAGACGTTTGTTTAGACCCAAAATCTAAAAGGGCACAGGTATACAAACTTTGGAGAAAAAGCTTGAAAAGTGCTGTTTCCCCATTTTTGAACGGTCACCATTGGCACATAATGCAACAAAGATTGCTAAAGTCAACAGATTTTACTAACAGACCTACCAATATCTGTGTAAAAATAACATTATGATGCTGCCGTCTTTCTGAAGTCATTTTTAACCCCCTGTAATTTGGCTCTGAATCTCAGGTGAAAATTGCCATTTTGACCCCCTCTACAAAATATTGGATTACTCAGTCAATATTCATCCATGACTTTTAATATTTTGGCTTTCATCACTATAAATGTTTATCTTTCTTCAGAAAAAATATTAGCAAAATCAAAAATTTGAACCAGGAATATTTTCAAAATTTGTTTGATTTGACACGGAATGACTCTATAATTAAAATACTGAAACATTAAGAGTAATCCTTTACTTTACGTTTTCAAGTGAAAAGTAATTAAGTTACAGTAATTGCTTAGTAATGCATTTCACCAAACACTGTTTGTTGCATTAAAATAATAGCTTTTAGTCAAAGTAATTGAAAGTAACATTAAAAATGTTAATTTACAAATAGTGCATTCAAGTAAGTTGGTCTGCTTTCTCCAAATGTATCTGAATGCAGCCTAACTTTGTCGTATAGAAACTAATGATGTCTGTATGGATCTTCCAGATGCAGGACAACAAGGCCTTTGTGTCCATGATCAACAGCGTCCTGAATACAGACGGTTTCTTCTTCGCCACAGACTACGACCTGACGCACACATTACAGCGGCTGGCCAACACCAGCCCCGAGTTTCAGGAGATGACTCTGCTGGAGCGCGTGAGAGAAAGAGACGCTTTCACATATCTGTCATAAAACATATCATAATCCTAGAATGCTCACTGCTTAAAGTGCTCATGTGATTAAGTTTGTTTAAACTCTTTTTATTGAACTAAACAAAACAAAAGAGAAAAAACAAGGTATCTTTAAACACAAATTAAGGCCTGAAAAGGTCTTAAATCAGAGCAGAAAGTCTTAAAGTCATAGCATTAAATGTTGCATGCACTGCAAAAATGAATATGAATCCTCAGTATTTTTGTCTTGTTTTGCAATACAGATATCCGTAAAATGTGACCCTGGACCACAAAACCAGTCATAAGGGTCAATTTTTTGAAACTGAGATTTCTACATAATCTGAAAGCTGAATAAATAATATTTCCATTGATGTATGGTTTGTTAGGATAGGACAATATTTGGCTGAGATACAACTATTTGTAAATCTGGAATCTGAGGGTGCAAGAAATCAAAATATTGAGAAAATCATCTTTAAATTTGTCCAAATTAAGTTCTTAGCAATGCATATTACTAATCAAAAATTAAGTTTTGATATATTTACGGTAATAAATTTACAAAATATCTTCATGGAACATGATCTTAATATCCCAATGATTTTTGGCATAAAAGAAAAATGGATAATTTTGACCCATACAATGTATTGTTGGCTATTGCTACAAATATACCTGTGTTACTTATGACTGCTTTTGTGCTCCAGGGTCACAAATTAAGATACATTTCCTGGAGATGCAAATTGCACATATGAAGTTTTGTTTTCTGATAAATTAAGCATAATTAATTGCGTTTACGCTTAAAACAAGAACAAGTATCTGTCAGTGGGGTATATAAGCTTGTTTATCTGTTGAATAAAGGGAATTTTTCTGAACCCATTGACAGATATTTGTTATTGTTTTAATCATGAGCTCACTTCATTGTGATCAATTTCTCATTAAAAACAAGACTTATTTGATGTCATTTGCTTCTCAAGTAAATGCATCTGGATTTAACAATCTTATAAAACAAGACAAAAACACTGATTAAAAAAAAGTCAAATTTTTGCAAAATATTTTCATATTTTAGTGGTTGTGAGCAGAGGTATTCAAGCCATAAGCTTTTTTTTTATTATTATTATTTTTTAATTAATTAAAAATTAAAGATCATTTGAAAATATTTTCAAACTCTGAAGTGTTGCTAATACAAGACATTTACAGCTAAAAAACATTAAAAAAATCCACAATTTCTTTACTTTGTCCTTAAAAAGTCTTAAATTTACAGTACATCCATAGAACCTGCAGAATCACTGAATAAATAAATAAATGAACATGAATGAAAAATCCAATAAAATCAATAATCCCTACCACATTGACTGATTCAAACATTAAAAGGAAGACTGTAGAAGGGGGGAAAAATCATAAAATGTAATGTTTTTATTTTTGACCCCTTTAGAATTGGGTGTTATCATAAGGAATGAAATTATTATAACTTGATATGATGGTTTTATGCAGGCGGATCAGAGATTCGTGTGGAACGGTCATCTGCTCAGAGAATTCATGGCACAGCCTGAGGTAAACACAAGCTTGTTTTAGCTGCAGCTGCTATTTTAAGGCTAACCCATTTTTAGAACAACGTGTAGAAATCTGCAAGAAATACCAAGTTTCTAGGCCTGATTTTATGTAGAGAGATCTAAAGAAGGAATGAGTTCATGATTTTGTTCTGGGTTCTGACGTTGTTTTCTCTTACAGCTGCACAAATTCGTCTACCCTGTTATTCACGGCTGTATCCTTTAACCAGACGAGCGTTTTCAGAGATCACACCACAATGATGTGTGAAATACAGTTTCTGTGTTCACATTTACAGTAGAGCTGCACGATTAATCGGTAAAAGATCGTGATCTCGAGTCAAACACCCACGCCATCTCATTTCTAAATGACAACGATTCACCCGTGTCTGTTAAATCTTTGAAAAAGTCATACTGGAAATTGGCACAGAGAGAGCAGTTATCATGTTTAGGTAAGAAACAGCTTCACAAACAGTCTTTTCAACCACACAGTATTATTTCTGTCTTACAATCATTCCTGTTATCACAGAAATACTGGGATGAAAGTTTATAGATCGGATATAAACATTGATGTCTATGGTAGATCAAAATAGAGCAAATTGCCTTTTGAGAGTAACTGGTGCTTTAAATAATGTTTGTGTCGATTGCATTGTTTCTCCACTAGGTGGCGACAAGTGACTGTTAAAGGGGTGGTTGACTGTTTTTTTTCTAGGCTTGATTGTGTTTATGGGGTGCAGTCTAGCATGTGTTCATGCTTGTTTTTTTTAAAAAACGCATTATTTTCACATAATTTACCTTTATTCCACACCTCTCTGTCCCTTCTCTGACAAATGCCTCGATTTATTTCCTGGTTTATGAAGCCCCTCCCTCGATGGGCTGAGATTGGTTAGCTGGCTCAGTGTGTTGTGATTGGCTAAACCGCCTCTACTGCACGTCTGAACGTCCCGCCCCTCTCCTCAGCGGCATGTGCTCCGGTTGAATTGTAAACAGTGGCGTTGTCTATAATGCTTATCAATTTGAGCCCGATTGAGACCCAGAGGATATTAGTGAAGAGGATCAGAACCTGTGCAAGCACGGCTCTTAATGGTATGTTTGGTTGTTGTTGTCTCATACTTTTAAATACGCTTATTTGTAAGTGCTACTGCTTCTGTTAGCTTTTAATATACGGTTTTATCCTGATTAAAGCTTTAATACAGCACAGCAACCGCATGCGTGTCCATTTATAATGCTTCTCATTGCTGTGTGAAAAGTGTATAATTGGAACAGTTTGTTGGAGCTGATCTGACGATCTGAATGAGAGAGAGAGAGAGAGAGAGAGAGAGAGAGAGAGAGAGAGAGAGATGCAGAGCAGGGCAACAGAGTAACAGTATTAAGAACCGCTGCTTTAATGATTTTGAAACTTGTGAATCCATTAGAATCGTTAGAAGACAGAATCGCGATTCATATGAATAGATTGTTACGTGCATCCCTAGTTTTCTCTTCCTCTTCTCTAAAGCAGTGCAGCATGGCTCCGCCCCCTTTGCTGCATGTTCCCGGGGGCGGGGTTTATCTGGGTCTGTGACGTATCAAACCCGGGAAGTAACTCGTTGTAGTCCCTTACCAGTCGTTTTTGTAGGCATTAAACTGCCAGAATTTTAAAAGACGATATCTCCGTCTGCATTGAACTTTCAGCGCTGCAACTCTGCAGATATTGTTTATGCTCAAACAGCAACATTACACACTAACTAATGTTAAAAAAGTGAAATCGCAATCAACCACCCCTTTAAACAAATGGATTTGTCATTGAATCATTCATTCAAGAGATTCGTTCAAAAACGCAGATTCATCCAGTAGTGAAACAAGTGAAGTATATATGAGTGAGTTATTAAATCGTTCATTCAAACCCATTTTTCTTAGTTTTAATATTAAAAATTGGCTTATTAAATATATATAATTAATATATTATATATTTACATTTTTAATAATTCATGCAAATTAATTAAACACTTTTAAATAGACTGCAGCAATTAATATTTTGTTACAGCCTCTAGTAAATTACATATTATTTTGTTTAGTTCAGAATCGTGGGAGAATTGTGATGTCTATTTGAGACAAAAAAATTATATTTAGAATCATGCAGCTCTAATTTACAGTATATTTTGAGCCTTAAAGCGATAGTTCACCCAAAAATGTAAATACTGTCACTATTTACTCACCCTCATGTCGTTCCAAACCTGTATGAGTTTCTTTCTTCTGTTAAACACAAAAGAAGATATTCTGAAGAATGTTAGTAACCAAACAGCTGACGGTAGCCATTGACTTGCATAGTATGGAAAAAATACAATGTAAGTCAATGGCTACCATCAACAATTTGGTTACCAACATTCTTCAGAATATCTTCTTTTGTGTAAATGATGACAGAATTTTCATTTTTGGGTGAACTACCGCTTAAACTGTTTTGCGTACATGAATACTGTACATATAACGTCTTCATACATACAGTCAAACCAATATTTATTCAGACACCTTCAACATTTCTCACATTATCACAGTTTATTCGCTATAGTTCAGAAAATGGTAATAAAATATGAGAAGAACTCAAGAGTTAAACTGTGTCAGAACAAATTCATCTTGATAATGTCAGATAACTTTGATAGAAAGGTATGTAATGAATTCAGTTAGCTGTTAAATATAAGCAAACAATTAGATAATACCAATTTAGGTCAACCAATTACCAAGCAATGCTTCATTGTGTTCAGTCTGTGGTGTAAAAAGGTCACATTAGCAATTAAAGAAAAACACTTAAGCAAAACATGCTCAGGTCAAAGTGTCTGAATAATTTTTGGTCCCAATTTTTTTGTAATTTTACTGATATACTGTATAAAGTATTTTTGCACTGCAAAAAAATGTTTTTCTTACTTAGATTTTTTGTCTTGTTTCCAGCCAAAATATCTAAAAATTCTTAAACCAAGAAGGATTTTCTAGACAAGTCAAAATGATTGTCTTGTTTTCAGAAAAAACAAGTCAAAATTAAGTGAGTTTTTGCTTAGAAAAAGCAAAATAATCTTATTTCAATCAGAAAACAAGATTATTTTTTTGCTTACCCCATTGGCAGATTATGCTTGTTTCAAGCAAAAACTCACTTAATTTTGACTTGTCTAGAAAATCCTTCTTGATTTAAGAATTTGGTAACACTTTACAATAAGGTTCATTAGTTAACAACATTAGTAAACATGAACTAAGATCGAACAATACTTCTACAGCATTTATTAATCTTAATGTTAATTTCAGCATTTACTAATGCATTATTAAAATCACGAGTTGTTTGTTAACATTAGTTAATGCAACATGAATAAACAATGAACAACTGTATTTTCATTAACTAACATTAACAAAGATTAATAAATAGTGTAATGAATGCATTGTTCTTTGTTTGTTCATTTTAGTTAATACATTAACTAATGTTAACAAATGACACCTTATTGTAAAGTGAAAAGCATTTTTTGCAGTGTGTGTATAATATGTCACTGTTTACTTTATTTTGCTATCCTCACTTACATAAATGAACTACAGTGTCCTGCACCCACTAGAAGGTGTCTGAATAATTTTTGGTTTAACTGTACATTGACTTCCTCTTCCACACGTCACAGTCCTTAATCTCCGCTCTCAGTCATCACCATGAAGTCGTGCTGCATCAACGGCAAAATCTTCGACTGGAACATCATCTCTAGGAGGAGCTGTTTCCGCGCTGGCGTCCGCTACTACGTCAGAGGTGAAGCTCGTACGGTTTGAGACGGTGCCTGTCTTTTCTCCATACGCTGCTAAACGCTCTCTTTCTCTTCCAGGTATTGACTCTGAAGGTCATGCGGCCAACTTTGTTGAGACGGAACAGATTGTTCAGTATAATGGAGCAAAAGCCTCATTTATTCAGGTAAGCCTCTGAAATGGTAAAGCCTCCAAATATCAGTTTTTATGCTCTTATGCTGAGCCGTTTGTTGAGGGATTACTTTGTTTTACCAATACGAGAAATTTCCAGTTGGCTTTCTGATGTTTACATCACTAAATCAACCAGTTTTTGTCAAAAAAGGGGCAATACGTTGGTCAGGGAACGAAATCATGATTCTGTTCCTCATATTTTAATAATTTTAGAGTGTCGTGTGACTATTGATGGGTTTTGTGAGATTCACTCTTTAATAGGTTAGTTTGTTAAATAAATCAAGCACACTTCACTAGAACAATGTTTTGAAGAAGTCACACTTGTAAAAGTCACACTTTTGTGGATTTAACATGGTTTTGTGGTTTTAATGTAGATATTTTTTTTGATTAAACAGGCCTCAGAGATCTACTGTATGTATTGCATGAAAAACCATTGCTTCAGGAATTAAATTTTTCACATTTCTGCCAATATGAAACTTTCCAGTCTCTGAAGTTTCAACCAGTAAATCATCCAGTTTTTGTCAATGCAGGATTGGTACGTTAGACAAGGAAACATGAAAATATGAAAATCGTGATTTTTGTTCCTCATATTTTTGTTTTAGTGGCTTAATGTGAAGAATATTCCTCATATATACTGTATCACCACATGCAGAAAATATATATTTCATCTTCCAGATTTATTCTTTAGTAGATGGTTTGTTTTGATTCACTAATGCAATTTACATTGAGTGATTTGATTTGGGGCTTGACAAATATTAATTTGTTAACTTATGGGCTGTGAGTCGAGTCTAACATAATGAAAACTGCTCAGATCAGGGTTGCCAGGTCTTTAAAACCAAATCAGCCTGATTGATAATCAAATCAAACAAATGTTAAAAAAAAAGTAAAAATTTTATACTATCATATAAAAATGGGATAGGGTGGCTTTACCATTTCTATCCAGTAACAGAAAAAAAGGTCGGCACCCTGAACGATTTTGGGAAAAAACGAATCGTGATTTTTTTGTGATTAAAATGCCATTTAAATAAAAAATTCCAGGTTTGCTGTGCTTGTTTGTAGGGCTTCACAATTTGGCCAAAATTTTGTGATTCTATATCAATATGGCTGTAAAATAAATAATAATTATTATTATTATTACTACTACTACTACTACTAATAATAATAATATTATTACTATTATTACTACACCAACTAAGAACTTAAAAATTACTAAATAAAAACAAATAAGGAAATATTATTGTAAACCAACAGTAATTTTTATTTTCAAATGGAGATGAAATAATGTAAACACCGGTGGATAATGAGCTGCACACATATAAATGAAACATGCCATGCATATATTCATTTAATTAAATCACATTTTTTGCAATTCGATTATTGCACTAAACCATATTGTGATTTCAGTTTTATTTCAGTTAATTGTGCATTTTTAAATAATAGGAGACAGTTTCGATCAAAGTCATTTTTTCTGTAAAATTAAATGTCCATGTTTAGATTGATCTGCAGAGCAGTAGGTGCTACACCATACTAAGAGCTACACAACAGTCTTATGGTTACCGACTGGAATGATGTTAGTTTCTTGAGTAGATGTCTGAGTGGACTGAGGAAGATGTTGTGAGCTTTTATTTTGAAATATCAAGCAAAAGTCGGGTCGGTTCTCAGGGGTACGAATGCAAGTAACGTCTTTGGGCAGCAGAGATGAATGTCGCAGAGGTTTGATGGTTCATAAACCACATATAACATAAATAAACGCTCATTTTTGATCTGAATCCATAAATAGATATGCAGTCAAAGAACATTCAGATTCAGACCATAAAGTTTCCTTTTCCCAGAGTCGCCAGAGAAAACTTACTGGAATGTTGTTTTGTTTGCATTCGTCCATTCTGAATGTGGATTGGTAGTTTCCATGTTATTTGAGGAGCGTTAATCCCAACATTTCTAATAAGACATGTTATTAATGAATGAATTCTCCTCTTCCACAGACTCGAGGCTCCATCCCGTTCTACTGGTCTCAGAGACCAAACCTGAAGTACAAACCAAAACCACAGATCAGCAAAAGCATCAATCATGTGAGATTCACTTTCTTAACCTTTATTTCTTTGTTTTGTTTAAGAGTAAGTGGCAAATAAGGATGTTCATGATGTTTTGATGTGGTTTTAAACATCTGGTAACACTTAACAGTGAGGTCTCATTTGTATATTTGTTAACACATTAGCTAACAGTGAGCAATTTACAGCATTATTAATCTTTATGTTAGTTATAAATACAGTTGTTCGTTGTTATTTCATGTTAGTTCTCATGCATTAACTAATGTAAGTGGAGAACGTTTAATTTAAAAAATGCATTGGCAAATGTTGAAAATAATATTAACTAAATAATTATGCTCTTGAAGTATTATTTATTGTTAGTTCATTTAATGCAGTTAAATAATGTTAACAAATGAAACTTTGTTGTAAAGCTTGTTTTTAACTAAAGTTTTGATTTGACTCTGAAAAGTATTTGATTTGGCAGACAAATGTTAATGTGGTTTTTAAATGGAATAAATCTGCATCAGTACTTCAAAGAAATTGTAATAAGAGACAAAAATGATGATAAATAAATGCCATTAAGATTCTAGAATGACTAGCCACTAGCTAAAAGTTTGAATTTATTAGGTTTTTTAAAATAATTTTTGATAGAAGTCTCTTCTGTTCACAAAGGCTGCATGAATTTGATTAAAACATACAGTAAAACAGTAATATTGTGAAATACTGTTACAATTTAAAATAACTGTTTTCTATATGAATATATTTTAAAATGTAATTATTCCTGTGATACAAAGCTGAATTTTCAGCAACATTACTCCAGTACGTAAACCCTTTTCAACATTGATAATAATCAGAAATGTTTCTTGAGCAGCAAATCAGCATATTATTATGATTTCTGAAGATCATGTGACACTGAAGACTGGAGTAATGATGCTGAAAATACAGCTTTGATCACAGAAATAAATTACAGTTTAACAGATATTCACATAGAAAACAGCTATTTTAAATTAAAATAAAATGTGAAAATTTTACTGGTTTTACTGTATTTCTGATCAAATAAATGCAGCCTTGGTGATCAAAAATAGTGTATGCAGTATATGCATTTGAATGCATTAACAGATTAAGATATGAAAATTAGCATTGTTAGATTGACTTTTAAACATTAGTATCTCAAATGTGTTGATATCTGTATTCTATTATGAAATAAGAAATTTTTCTATCAAGATTTTTTGTAAAACTGGTTAGATAGCACTTATATTAGTTAGTCTGACATTATTCTGTGTGTTTATTTGTGTCTCTCCTCTCACAGCTGGATGGTTTTCAGAGGCATTTCGACTCTCAGATCATCACATACGGCAAACAAGTGATTCTGAACCTGGTGAATCAAAAGGGCTCAGAAAAGCCGCTGGAACAGGCCTTCGCGAAGATGGTGGACAGTCTGGGCAACGGCATGATCAAGTGAGTGAGCTGATGGGGAAATCTCATAAAACGCTAATGCTGAAGCACAAGAGCTAAACCCACATCTGTGTTCAGGTACATCGCGTTTGACTTCCACAAGGAGTGCAGCCGTATGAGGTGGCATCGCCTGCAGATCCTGGTGGACACGGTGGCAGAAATGCAGAATGAGTTCGGGTTAGTGTTCATTTCGTTAACGAAAACTGATGAAAAATGTTCGTTGATTAGCTTGTTTCCCATGACTAAAATGAGATCATGAAGAGACGACAATAAGGTCAATAAACAATAAAGGCCCCGATATACTTCAAACGAAATCGAAGAACGAACTTATATGAAGTCATTTTGAACAAAATCAGGCCGAAACGAAGTTCGTTTTGAGTTCGTTTCGGCAGTTCGAAACAGCTCACCAAAGCGAACTTTCTGGTGAAGTTCGTTTTGGCTCCAAAACACCTTCGAGCTACCATTGGTCTGTGGCGATTATGCAATCGGTGGGTGTGTTCTGGAACTCCGCCTTCTCGGCTCGTTTGTCATTCAACAAAGGTCAGGCAGGAGAACAACATCTCCAAGTCACTAGCAACATAAATACACTGTGTCGGATATCTGAGCTGCCACAAATATATCCGCACCTGTACAATCGCTCATGGGGAGATTTTAAAGATTCAGAGAAAGCTTTTCATTCCTAGAAAGCTTGGTGTCGACGACCCGGAGTTATGCAAAAAGTGACGTAGAGAAACATCAGATGCAAGTTTTTCAAAGCAATGAAAAGAATGAAATGAAAGAGTAAAGTAGCAAGTACCAAATACATGTTCAAATAAAAGTTACACCATACTGCTGCTGTTGTTGTTGTTCTTTCAATAAAGCGAATTTAAAAGGTATACAATAAATGAAATGCCAAAAGAACATACAATATTAAACCTTTGTTTTTATCAAATCATGACACCACATAAAATATAAAAACGTGTAATAATTTATCCAGTTTAATAAAAGACCTAGATACAGCATCATTGCATCGTTGTTGTGTTTAGGGCATACGTACGAGCGTCGCGAGACATGTTTACATTAATCTACAGCCCGCCTCCAGCAGTGTGGGGGTGCTGGACTGTTCGAAAACAGTATACCGTCGCTCAGTCTTTTCGAACTTCTTTTTGCCCCCAAACGAAGAACGAAAACGAACTTCATTTGAAGTATATCGGGGCCTTAACTGTGACTACATCAACATGCAATTTCATTGACGATAAAAGACGAGACTAAAATGTATTCAAAAAATAAAAACTTTACCAAAATCTCTTTTTATTTTCGTTCAAAAAATTGAGACAAAATATTATTGCGGACTGCTGTACTCTACTACACGAGCCTTCATGAGTGCGGTTGCCAGATATCAAGAGTTCAAATCCCCGAATCAGAGCTTCTCTGTTACAACGATACATTATCTGCCTGGTGTTTTGTTTATTTTATGAAATCTTATTTTAAAGTCTGTGTAAAGTCAATTCTGAGAATTGTTTGTAAACACATTATAAATGTTAGAAATGCATTGCTGACAGTCTTTGTAACATGTTTCAGCAATGCATTTCTTTTTTTTTTTTCTTTTTTTTTTTCTCTCTCTTGTTTTCTCTGTCCCCTGGTCTTGTCT
The DNA here is from genome assembly GCA_023376895.1 of Aspiorhynchus laticeps. NCBI lineage: Eukaryota > Metazoa > Chordata > Actinopteri > Cypriniformes > Cyprinidae > Aspiorhynchus > Aspiorhynchus laticeps. The sequence goes on along the minus strand of CM041806.1, from coordinate 4,336,167 downwards.
GTCATAGTGTGGTTAAATAAAAGGGTATATAAAATTAAATTAATTAATTAAAAATAAAATAAATAAATAAATAAATAAATAAATAAATAAATAAATAAATAAATAAATATTAAAAAAAAAAAAAAAAAAAAAAAAAGGCTGTGAATGATGATAGCATAGCCACACATACGTACTGTCATGTGTTATCTGTGTTACTGACAGGCCGAAAAAAAAAAAAAAAGAAATGCATTGCTGAAACATGTTACAAAGACTGGGAACTATGTAGTACTTAATTGTGGAGTTAGACCGTTAAACAGTTTTTCACCATTTTCGTGATCAGGATTTTCTGGGCGGGGCTAAATCAGGACTCGATGACGCAATCGAGCCACCGAGCACGGCCCCTTCCCCAACACTGTGTGTTCGACTTGAAGCAGGACTGCAGACTGATCAGTGTGTGACATCAAAGTACAGTGAGAGCTACAGAGAGCAGACGCTCCTGATGCTTTGGAATCGCTCTCGCGGTACTTTGATGTTATACACTAATCGTTCTGCAGCGCTGTTTAAACACCTAATAACTAGAGCACATTAGCATCAGTGGTTCACGGCTCAATCACGAGTTACTGTCATTACCGTTAGTTACTACAGCCTACAGTTTGCTAGCTAGCTATGTCTTTGACACGTAAATGCATAATACCTGGTTGCGATCATTTACAAAACAGCTCGGTCTCCTTATTAAATAAGCTGCAGAGGAAGACAGTTGAGAGAGACAACAGCTTTCCCGCGAGTGGGCGTGGCTTCAGCGCCGCCAGTGAACACGCCCCCAGCGTTTGAGAGCAGAGAATACGGCTTATTTTTTCAAGATTTTGATAGCTTATTTTATTTATTTGGCGGTTTTTTTTAGCATTCAAATTTGGCTGGGTGGTTAATAACACATTTTTCTGTGGTGTGACAAACTCAGAACACACATTTAATATTGACTTTACACGGACTTTAAGCAATTACTCGCTCGCTATTTATTGTGGAAGCACCACCGCTGATGATCTGAAAACAAATAAGCTGGAGTTTAGCGATCTAAATGAAAGTGTCACTCAGTTGTGGTTTCTGAATAAATGCACTTACTCAACCGCTGTTGTTTTAATAGAAAAATTTGGAATTATTGGAATTACTATTAGGATTTTTTTTTTTTGTTAACTTTATTTTTATACATTAAAGCAAATTACAAACAATGAACTAAACATTCCTTGACAGCAGCAGTGACTCAAAGAAAAAGAGAAATAATAATACAAATAAGTAAGAATGGAAAGAAGACACATACAACATTGTCAAATAATACAACAGGGAATAAATCAAGGTTACGTACTGATCAGTTCATTTCCAATGTGTCCAGATACATAGTAACAGGTGTACACCTTTGTATAAAAATGTCCAGTTTCAGCTGGAGTTGGGCAGTCATATATCCAATTCTATAAGTTTTTCTATCCACTGGGTCATTGTTGGAGGGTGTGGCTTCATCCAATTAATTGTTATGGTTTTTCTTGCATGTAATAAGAGTATGTGTAATATATATCTCTGGTTTTTACTACATAAATCCTGGGGTATCCCTTCAAGCAAGAAAAACAGGGGAGTAAAAGGCAAGTCTATATGCAGAATTTTCATAATCTCAACCTTTACCCCTTGCCAAAATGTCAATATTTTCAGACATTCCCAAAATATATGTGTGTGATCTCCTACCTTCCCACACCCCCTCCGACATTTCTCTGCTTCTGGACTGTTTACTATTAGGAATTTGACTGTTATAATATTTTTCCTTTGTTTTACCAGTTTTACAAATATTCTTTATACAAAATTTCTTATTTCATAACGGAATACAGATATCAACACATTTGACATACGAGTGTTTAAAAGCCAATCAAACAATGCTCATTTTCATATCTAAATCTGTTAATGCATACATACAGTGCCCTCCACTAATATTGGCACCCTTGATAAATATGACCAAAGGCGGCTGTGAAAATAAATCTGCATTGTTTATCCTTTTTATCTTTCATTCCAAAAATTCACAAAATTCCAACCTATCATTGAAGTAAAACAATTGAAAATTTTAAAATTTAAAATAGCTGTTTTCGATGTGAATATCAGTTTTCATGATGTAGACTGAGAGAGTGCACAAGTCTTTGATATTAATTTATATTATAAATAGCCTATAATAAATCAGTACGTTAGATGAGGTAAAAAAAAACACACAAGTCCATTGATTTGTACTTAATAATGAAAGTGCAATACCTGAAATGCAAAAGTAAAATCCTCAAATGACAACAATCATTACGATTATAATTTGAGCAAAAATAATTTTTTATCAGTTTAACCATTATGCAGCATGACGAAAATATGACTAAGATTTCATTAACTAAAATTAGACTAAAATGCTCAGACATTTCGTCAGCTAAAACTTGACTAAACAAAAACAGGACAAGGTTGACTAAATATGATAATAACTAAAATAACATTTGAGACAGGACTAAGACTAAGTTAAAAATGGCTGCCAAAATTAACACTAGTTCGGGTCCGTAGTGCTTTATATTGCATGCTAAACACTGAGATTTTTGCATGCTCTTATTGTTTAATGTTTTTCAACAGCTACTTCCTGGTGGATTCGGACGGGACGGTCCAGTTACAGCAGGACGGGACGTTTAGAAGCAACTGCATGGACTGTCTGGACCGAACCAACGTCATCCAGAGTCTGCTGGCGCGCCGCTCGCTGCAGTCGCAGTTAGAGGTGCGATGATGATGGGATTTATTATCTTTATTGGATCATCATCGGGCCAAAATTCATGTACATGCAGGGCTGGGCCATACTTTGAATATCAGCAATATTATTGCAATGGCCAATATCGTGTAGTCAAGTCAAGTATCTTTTTTTATATAGCGTTTAAACAATTAAATTGTGACAAAGCAACTGCATAATGAAAATGGGCAAATATCGTCAAGAATGTAAAATGACAAGACTTAAACACTCAAGTTTTCAGTTAAAGGCATTTCATTGTTGAATTCAGTGATGCATCGTCCAGCTAAGTTCAGTTCAAAAAAAAAATTTCTGTTCAATCAAGTCGACGATATTGCTGGAAATGAAGTGTCCAACTAAGCAAGCCAGAGGCGACAGCGGCAAGGACCAAACTCCATTGGTGACAGATTCAAAAAAACTTGGGAGAAACAGGTTCAGTCGGGGGGCCATTTCTCCTCTGGCCAGACGACACAGCAGTTCAATTCCAACTGCTGCAAAGTCAGATTGGATGGCTCAACAGTTACCAGTCTTTTCAGATGGTCTAGGTGATGGGGTCCTCACTGAGGTCTGTCTGGGCTCATCTAGTGTCCTGGTCTCCGCTGACGTTCAGCTGTATAGAGGTCGTACTAGTGCTGATCCACCATCTGATCTGGTGACTGCATGACCTCGGAATAAGAAAGAAACAGACTAATATTAGCGTAGATGTCAATCTTTACGATGTAACAAGTACATCATGTGTTATGAAGTGTTCCGTTCGGTTGATCTAATTAATGCAGCCTAACAATCCTTTAACGGATTTGAATAATAGAGTGTATTAGTGTGTTATGTGTACGTCCGGTTAAAGAGATGGGTCTTTAATCTAGATTGAAACTGACATTGTGTCTGCCTCCGTAACAGTGTTTGGTAGATTGTTCCAGAGTTTGGGCCTAAATAGGAAAAGATCTGCCTGCAGTTGATTTTGATATTCTAGGTATTATCAAATGGCCAGAGTTTTGAGAACGCAGTGGACGTGAAGGACTATAATGTGATAAGAGCTCACTCAAGTACTGAGGAGCTAAACCATTCAGGGCTTTATAAGTAATTAACAAGATTTTAAAATCTATACGATGTGTAGTGTTAATTTAGTTTTTTTTTTTTTTTAACTATGAGGAAAAATATTTGTTGACTACCTTTTTATGCATGATTGAGATGAAACATGCAAGATCGTTGAAGAAAAAAGACGAGACTAAAATTAAGTTTAAATAAAAAAAATAAAAACTCAATATATCCAAAAGTTCTTCAACAAAAAACAAAAACAAAAAAAATAGGACATTGACTCACTCGATCCGTTCAGTCAGCTGATTCATTCCAAAAGATGATTCAGTCACTGAATCATTCTTTTTTTTTTTTTAAACAGTACAAACATCACGACAGTACAGTTACAATTATACACAAAGACAAAAAATAAAATAAAAATAAAATTCAAGAATATACACTAAGACTTGCCAGGTTTAACAAAAAATTAAGGTAACAAAATTACATCTTAAGAAGACACAAAGGATGAATACAGAGATACAGTTTTCATAGCTTTCAAATTAGCTTATTCATTTCTATTAATTATTAATTACATTATTAATTTAAAATTAGAATTTCACTGAATGATTCATTCCGAATGATGATTCAGTCACTGAATCATTGACTCACTCGATCTGTTCAAACTGCTGATTCATTCCGAAAGATGATTCAGTCACTGAATCATTGACTCACTCGATCTGTTCAAACAGCTGATTCATTCCGATATTAACTCATATTTGATGTCTTGTTTATCTGTAGAGGATAGGAGTTCTTCATGTGGGGCAGCGGATTGAAGAACAGGCGGATTTTGAAAAAATATACAAGAACGGTAAGCAAACACTAACACTGATAGTCAGTAGTCTGGCTATGTGAGAGTTTCTCATTCATACCCGTTATTTCCTCAGCATGGGCGGATAACGCCAATGCCTGTGCCAAACAGTACGCCGGGACCGGAGCCCTGAAGACCGATTTCACACGGTAAACAGAGCGCCTTCTGCTCCACTTGTGTTTGACATAGATGCAAACTCCTCACCTTTCAGTAACAACTCACTTGTTTGAGATCAAAATAGGTCACCTGTGAGATTTGCTTAGTTTCAATGAGAAAGGGGGGTGTCTTGCAAGGGTACTTCTGATCTTACAAGGGTAAATAAAGAACTGCGGTCGGTTGTATAAACAGTTTAGACTAGTCTTAAAAAGTTTGTTTTTAAAACCTTTTAAATTCAGTTATGGAAAGGTAGATTGGTCTTATTTTATGAATCTCACTCTACTGTACGGTGTCCTTGAGTGCTCTGAAAGGAGCCTTTAAATAAAATGTATTATTATTATTTATTATTATTTGTATTGTAAAAGTTAGACTGATTTCCCCTTAGCAGCTGCTAGTTGGTCAAACTAGTTCTTAAACACAGTCTTAACATGGTGCAGCTGGCCCATGGTTGTTTCAATAAGTTTTGTATAGTATTTCTTTTACTCTTCACTTCAAAAACTATGCCTAAAAAGGGTAATATTTGATGTATTTGAGGTCTGAGATGTAGGAACAGTGAAGAGAGAGAGAGGGCAAACATTTAGCATTTTAGGTCATTATCGCCGTCTAATCATCCAATATTGTCTTCAATAGCCTGCATAGCACTTCATCTTTATAACATGGGATTTTGACCAAATATATTGAGTCTGGATTTTTGTAAAATGTTGCAACAAGATGTTAAAAAAAATTTGTGTGTGTGTGAAAAATTACAGTTTTGGACATGTAAGGTAATAAAAAATATTTTACAAATACATTAAAGTAACTACAAATGAGCGTGTAAAGCAAATATCTTTAAAATAAATTCTGTGTGGAGCATGCTCCCGATCCACGCAATCTTCTCACCTTTTTTCCTCCCTTACCTGTTTGCACCTCTGGTTTGAGAGGAGCGTTGGGTTGGGTTATGAAAGATGAAAGATGATTGGTTCTCTGTGTTCAGGACGGGGAAGAGAACGCAGTGGGGTTTGCTGATGGACGGCTGGAACTCCATGATCAGATACTACAAGAACAACTTCTCCGACGGTTTCAGACAGGTGACAAAACAGTGTTACTTACACACAAACCTCTCTTACATTCAACAGTATTTGAACGTATTTTAAAGATTTATAGCTGATGGATTCAGTAGAGTGATTTTGAGCAGTGTTAGTGATTTAAAATATATCACTGATATACTATTATTTTTTTGTTCATATTTTAAATTAGATTTTATTTTAATATTTTCTGTTTTCACTTTAATTTTAGTTAAAGTTTTAGTAATTTTGTGTTTTTGTCATTTTTTATTTATATATATATATTTATATAGTTTTCATTTTATTTTGTATTTATTTGTTTTAGTTTATTCTAGTACTTAACAAAAATGAGAAATCTTGCCTTATATATTATACATATATATATATGTATTAACTATATTATAGTAAACTATAATAACCCTGTTTTTTTTAATTATTCATTTTATTAATCAGCGTCTAATCATCATTAGTTTGTGAATCATCTTAGGTATCTGGACTAGAGATTCCCAAATTGTTTTGTCAGCTCAACCCCTTTGACCTGAAATATTTTACTTACAGTTTGAACTTCAAGATTTTCTGTTAATATTTCTATGATTTAACAACACATTTGCATGTTCACGGTTCTCTGATGGTTGATGGTCACATAACATGAAGATATTCAACAAATAATATATATTTTATCACACACACACATATATATATATATATATATGTATATATTTATTTTTTTATTTATTTTTTATATATATGTTTTCTTGAGTAAGTGTTTTACATATTTTTAGCTTATATATATATATATATATATATATATATATATATATATATATATATATATTATTATTATTATTATATATATATATATATATGTGTGTGTGTGTGTTTTCTTGAGTAAGTGTTTTACATATTTATATTTTAATATGCTTTAAATATTATTTTGATAGCTTATATTTATATTATTATATTATTTATTTATTTTCTTGAGTAAGGGTTTTACATATTGTTTTATATTTTAAAATATTTTTTATTTTAAAGTCATTTAAACATTATTTTTATGATATAATTAATTTTGTTTTTTAATTATGAAATATTTTTATTTGTAATTACATTTTTGTTTTGTTCCGTTTTTTTATGATTTAATTAATTCTCTGATTTTGATCTGTTATTTTACTCACAAACCCGTTTGGAAAGCCTTCTCTAGGGACTAAATTGCTAATGTAGCAGGAAGACGTGTTTTGTGTTTGATTTCGTTGCTGTGGCTCTGTGGATGAAGAGTGCAGGATCTGATATGGAGGCTCCTGTCTTTATGCAGGACTCTATTGATCTGTTTCTGGGTAATTATGCTGTAGAAGAGGCAGAAATGAACACTCCTCTACATGAGCCCAAAGACTGGAAGTTCCTCACGGTAAGAACCAGATTGAGCTGTGGTCAGATTAATGTTGTTGTGTCCCTGAACACACTGACACTCTTGTCTTAGAAGACTTTGGCATTTGTTTTCAATTTTGCTGTTGCTGCTTTATAAAAGTAATAAGCCACTTTTAGATTAGGATTTACTGTTGTTTTTCTGATTTGTATTACGACTTACATCATGTACCAGTTACCATGGTAAAATCACTGTAATGCATGGCCCTAATTATGGTTATTAAAAAGAAAAAAGGGAGGATCTTACACTTGCTTCCATCCACATACATGATTTCAAGTTTTTAATGAATTTAGAATTTAAAAGCAGAACATTTATTGATATATTGAATATACATGATTTGATTGCATTAATTTTACGGTGACCTCATGAGTTTTGCAAGGATTTTAGCATGCTTTTTTGGCCATTAATTAGATTTATACTACATCTATTAAAGCTGACATGAAATGTATATGAAATATCATCAATTTTCTAAATTAATGTTATTGATCTTAATATGAACAATTCATTTGTGCATATTTTTAATGTTATGCTTTTTTAATGTCATAACTGGATATTTATTTTTTCCCTTTTCAGCTGCCGATCATCATGGTGGTTGCTTTCTCGATGTGCATCATATGTCTCCTGATGGCTGGTAAGATACAGATTAGTATTAATATCTGCTCTACTGTTATAAAGATCTCATTGATTTACATTACAAGCAGCAGAGTTTCATCATATTTGACCCTGGAGCACAAAAGCAGTCATAAGTAACACAGGTATATTTGTAGCAATAGACAACAATACATTGTATGGGTCAAAATTATACATTTTTCTTTTATGACAAAAATCATTAGGATATTAAATAAAGATCATGTTCCATGAAGATATTTTGTAAATTTCCTACCTTAAACATTGCTAAGAACTTCATTTGGACAACTTTAAAGGCGATTTTCTCAATATTTAGATTTTTTTTTGCAAAATTCCTCATATTCCAGATTTTCAAATAGTTGTATCTCAGCTAAATATTGTCGTATCCTAACAAACCATACATCAATGGAAAGATTATTTATTCAGCTTATTAATTTCGAAAAACTGACCCTTATGACTGGTTTTGTGGTCCAGGGTCACATATAAATATCAGCATCTGCAGCAAATCCATATTTTTGCTCATTTTAAATCTTTGAATAAAATTTTTTCCTCTATATTCTCACTATGTCAGACTATATGAGCCATAAAAGCCTGATGCATCAAATATGACACTCAACAAAAACAGATTTAAAAAAAAAAATCTCATATGTCAGGCTTTACAGGGTTGATATCAGTGTTTATGGTATTACTAGTGTCTTAAACGGTTCTCGTATTTCCCAGGTGACACCTGGACAGAGACGCTGGCGTATGTGTTGTTCTGGGGCTCGGCGAGCGTGGTGACGGCCGGCGTGATCCTCTTCAACGGCCGGGACTTCGTCGACGCACCCAAACTGGTGCAGAAGGAGAAGATGGACTGAACCTGCGTGTGTGGGAAGCAGCTCGGTCCCGCCGAGTCTTCATCCTCCTCCTCCTCATCCCACTCTCAGGCCTGGAGCCTGTACTGACACCACGCCGCGCCGCCGGAGGAAGAGGAGGAGGATGATGAAGGCCAGGGGCCAGACGGGACGCTCCGCTGCTCTCCACACCAGGATTGTATCTCACAGACATCCCATAATTCCATGGGCTCACGGGCAGCTTCTCAGACGCAGTGCAGATCGGGACCATGAGGGACTCGGCCCTGTCCTCGTGGTTCACGGCGTGTTTCCGTGTCGAATCACACGTGCGGGACGTTTGCGTATCTGCCGTCCAATCAGAATCACTGTCTTGTTTTCTAATGAAAAAAAAAAGTGTAGACAAAACAATATGCATTAAAATAAACCTATCGTAACACTTTACAATACGGTTTCATTAGTTAACTAAATCAGTCAACTATATTCTACCTCATTAATGTCTACATTTACTACTGCATTTTAAAATGAAAAGTTGCATCTGTTTAATGCACTGTCAACTTTACATGAACAATTGAATTTTTATTAACTAACATTAAGTATGGAAGTCCGTTTCCACCACGGAAATGAAAAATTATTTTGACTATTTCACAATTTAAAGTTTATGGCTGATAATTCAGACTTTTTTCTTGTAATTCGCTGTATATATCTCAATTCAGTATTTTATTTATTTATTTTCCTGTTTGCAATTGTGTTTCTATCAAAAAATTAGCTTTTTTTCTCACAATTCTGAGTTTGTTTAACAATTCTGACTTATTTTCGCAATTCCGACAATTATGACTTTTTCTCATAATTCTGAGTTTATATCTCACAATTCAGACTTTTTCCTTTTTTACATTTTGCAATACAATTTTTTGTTGTTTCCACCACAGACTAAAAATAAAGTTGCGACTTTTTATCTCACAATTCAGACTTTTTTCTTGCAATTGCAAATGTATATCTTATAATTCATACTTTTTTCTGGCAATTCTGCATTATTTCACAATTCTGAAAAAAAAATCAAAATTGTTAGATAAAAAGTCGCAATTACCTTTTTAATTTTTTAACACAGTGGCGAAACAAGTTTCTATAACACAGATTATTAAATGTGTATATTGTTTAATGTTAGTTCATGTCAGTTAATACATTAACTAATGCAAAACATTACCAAAAATGTTTGAGAACCGTCACACTTCTGTATGCTAGCATTGACTAATGTAATAGCTAGAATGAACTAACAATTAACAATATTTTTCAGCATTTATTAATCAAGCTTAATATGAATTTATGCATATACATTTTTAATATATACAAAAATTTTTTTTATTAACATTAATGTATTAGGAATGTATATGTATTAACATTTAATCTATATTATTTTTAATCTGTAATAATGTTATAAATATCATTTTTAGTTGAATCTTGTTATAAAGTGTTACTAAGTTAGTAAGTTTTGTTCTCAGCAAATATATTTTATGCTAAATGGGGTTTTCCTGTTTTAAGCAAAAAAAAAATCTAAAATATTTTGTTTTTTTTGCTTAAAACAAGGAAAAATATTACAAAATAAGTCATCTTATCTTCAATTGGAAAACAAGACAAACATCTGGTTTTGCATTGCGGCAGCTGCACGTCTCTGTATTTGAGATGGACCCAGCGTTCATGTGCATTCAGATGGACTCATTTTATCCTCCTCTTCACTATCATGGTCTTCCTCAGTCTGTGATTTGGGAGCGTTTACAAACGAACAGTTTGAATGAACCGAATCAGTTCAGAATCCAGACTGATTCATCTGAATCTTTACTTGGGACCAGCGTCTCATTGTCTGAAGGATTTTCTGCGTGCCATCTCTGTTTGGGATCTGAATTGTGTTTCGCTGCTTCAGACGGACGGACGAATGATGCCTTATGTTTGCGATGCTCTTCATTTGATTCCTCTGCGTCTCACTGCTTACCGGAGAATGTATAAATAATGTCTATTATTGTTATTAAAGTTATCATGATGCTTGTGTTGGTCAGTTTCAGTCTGAAGGGGAAAGAGCACAAATAGTTTCTGAAATGGTGTAAAAATACATTATAAAATGCCAAACGCTATCACTGCAGACTGTTGTTGAAGCAGGTCAGTTGCATTGACTGGAACGTGTTTGCTTTGACCCTGCACTGAGCTCAAACTGAATGGAAATAACAGGCTGAAAATACCAGAACGGATCAGCAGAGCTGCAGGAGCTCGTCTAATTAAGAGCTGTTTCTCCTGAACTCAACGACTTGAGATTCAAAAACAGTTCATCTACAAATTACAGTTCCATGGAAGCTCGTTTCTGCCACTGAATGAAAAAAATGACTTTTTCGCTGCATTTATAGCTCAATTGCCAGTTATAAATTCTGATTTTGTTTCTGCCATGGAATAAAAATAATAAAGAATAGGTCTAATTGGGACTTTTTCTTGCAGCTGTGAGATTATATCACAATTCTGATATTGGTTAATGGTCACATGAAACACAGATAAACAGTAAAAATAAAATAAATAAATGAAATAGTTGCTAAATTATTGAATCTTTTTTTAGTGTTTTGTTTATTTTTTACATTTTTGTTTGTTTAGTGTTATTTTTATTTTTTTTCTATTTATATTTTATGATTATTTATTTCACATTTAATATTTTTACTTTAGTTCATCTCACAATACCTGCTTTATTTTCTCAATTTATATTTCACAATTCTGTTCATAACTTGCAACTGTGACTCAAAATTTCTTTTTTTTTTACTCAGCATTGCGAGAAAAACGTGTAAATTGTGATATAGTCACAATTAGCGTTTCATTTTTTGTGCCAAAAATAATCTTCCATAAAATAATTTACACAAGTTGTTCCAAACACTCATTTATTCATGTTTATGCTTCTTTTGCTATTTTTATAGTGATACTTCACTGTCAGTCTGAAAAAAGAACAAAAAACTAAAATAAATCATGCAATAATAATTTCATGAAGCTTTTCAAAGTAAATATTACATGAAAGGTTGCAAAAATATCCAATATAAATGGAGAACTTGAACACAAAAAAATTGCTAAACATTAAAAAAAATATAAAACATAAAATAATATACTATTATGTATTAATTCTAGACTATAACATTGTTTGAAATGATAATATATAACTCTAAATACAGGATGACGTTTCTTTAAGCGCTGTCAGATAAGACAAAGAACTAAAAGAAAAAAATAAAACGACTTTTGTTTTGGCATAAAATACTGTACTTGAAACTTACTATCCAAAATTCACTATATATATATATATGATTACTCCAAATACACAAGTTCTACATTTAAAAAAACATTGAGTCGGATGATATTTCTACCTGTCCAACATTACAGTCATTGTTCATTTCACAGACATATCAAACATTGTGATTTGACAAATATACAAAATTGATTTTCTTTTAAAATAACATATGAACCGCAATAAAAACATATTTACACAGTTTACATTCTCAATCGGTCGCACTAAATGTGACTAAATCCAGATATTAAGTGTGTTTGGATCTTTATCTGCTGTTCATATTCCGTTCATAAATAGTTTTATTGTTGTAGTAAGAAAAAAGGGTAACACTTGTCTTAAAGCCTTTATACAGTATATAGTGCATAAGTAAAAAAAAAAATTTTAATGCATTAATTATGCCTTGCAAAGCATGATCTCATGAATAATTGAAACCACATAATACTTATCTATTCATTCATACACCTTTAAAAAGTGTAATGCATTAAAACATACGACAAACAAACCTTCAAATATTATAATGCATTTTAACTTTGGTTGCAATTATTTATGAAAAGATATAATGCAATACAATGTACATTCTGAAATTGGATTATAATGCATTATACATAAAGGCTTCAAGTAAAGTGTTACAGAAAAAAGCCCTTTTCTGATCATCATGAATCTGATCCTGTTTCATCAGACATGTTTTCTGAAGGAAATATTAATGTAAAAAGTCCTAACAGCTTGTTTTCTGTACTAATGTATTGAACATGTTCAGTTTTTGGCTGGTTGTACATCACGTGTGTGCAGAAGCATTGAATCTGGCCTCTGTGGTCTCAAGCGTGTGTGTTTGCGTCAGACGTGACGGTGTCGGCGGAGCGGCGTTCTCCTGCAGAAGGACTGAAGAGCTGCGAGCGGCACACAGCTGAGAGCTGACAGCAGCAGCAGAGCGATGAAGACCTGACCGTACACCGGATACTCCTTCACGACCGACCGACCCTGAGAGAGAGAGAGACACACACACACAGGTCAGCTATCCTTGTAGGGACTCTCCATAGGCGTAATGGTTTTTATACTGTACAAACCATATTTTCTATCTCCCTACACCAACCCTACACCTAAACCTACCCCTTACAGGAAACTTTCTGCATTTTTACTTTCTCAAAAAAACTCATTCTGTATGATTTATAAGCTTTTGTACCCATAGGGACCTCAATTTAGGTCCCCACCGTGACAGGAGTGCCCATGAATCTGTGTGTATTCAGGTTTAAGTCCCCGCCAGGAGATATAAACCTGTACACACACACAGACACTTTTACTTTTTCAGCAAATATATTTATTTTCATGTTTTTTAATTTACATTTTTATTATTAAATGTTTTATTTTGATTAATTAGATTTTTTTTAAATTATTTACTTATTTAATGTTTAGTATTTTTTGATTGTTATTTTTTATTATTTATTTTTCTTGTTAGTATTTATTGTCTTACATTTTTAAATATTTATTTATTTTTAATTTTTTGTATGTTTTTATTTTAAGAATCATTATTTTCATTGTACATTTTTATTATTTAATTAATATTTAATAAGTGTTTTTAGATTATTTTTATTTTAAAATTATTTATTTATTTTCATTTTACATTTTAATTTTTTATTTAATTTTTCATTGTATTATTTTTATAATTTTTTGTATATTATTGTTTTTATTTTAAAATGTATGTTATTTTCATTGTTACAATTTTTATTATTTAATTACTATTGAAGTAAGTGTTTTTGTTGTTATTTTAAATATTTATTTATTTTCATTTTAAATTTTTATTTAATTAACGTTTAGTTTTTCTTCAAATTGTTTTTATTTTAAAATGTATTTATTTTCATTTTACAATTTTAAATAAATTTGAAGTAAGTGTTTTTGATTTTAAAACTATTTATTATGATTCGATTCATTTTTGGTAAATGCCTCCCTGTAGTTCCTCACAAACCACCAGTTGTTGATGAAGCTGAGTTTAGTAAACGGTGTCGTACCAGATCTTTGTCCCAGGCCTGGTACGTCGGCGTGCCGCCCTGGATGTAGTTAATGATGTAGAAGATGAAGAGACTGAGGAGGAGCAGAGGACTGACCACTGCCCACATCACCTTCCAATACCAGTTCGGCCGATGACCCAACATGTCCTCGATGTCCTTCTCAAACCTGTGAATCACGAGCAACCATAAATCAGCACAAACATCTGCAACATCAAAATCACCGAGACATCTACATCTGAGCCATGGAGGATTTTCTCCATTTTTAGTTTAACAAGGTTCTAAAGATTTTTTTTTTACATTTGAATAAAATAAAATAAAATTTTAAAGCAAAATAAAAAATATGTACAAAATAAAATAAAACTAAATAATAAATGCATTTTTGAATAAAAAAAAATAAATCCTTGCTAAAATAAAAAAAAATCAGTACAAAATCAAATAAAAAAATCATTTTTAAATAAAATAATAATAAAAATAAATATTTCTTGCTAACAGTTTTTCGTTATTATATTAACTGGTTTAAATAAAATAATAATAAAAATAATAAAATAAATATTCCATGCAAACAGTTCTTCATTATTATATTAACTGGTTTAAATAAAATAATCATAAAAATAATATTCATTGCAAACAGTTCTTCATTATTAAATTAACTGGTTTAAAAAACAAATGATAAAAATAATAAAATAAAAATACCTTGCAAACAGTTCTTCATTTTTATATTAACTGGTATAAATAAAATAATAATAAAATAATAAAATAAATATTTCTTGCAAATAGTTCTTCATTATTATATTAACTGGTATAAATAAAATAATAAAATAAAATCTTCTAATAGTTCATTATTATATTAACTGTTTAAATAAAATAATCCTAAATATATTCATTGCTAACAGTTCTTCGTTATTATATTACCTGGTTTAATATTTTGTCTATTAACAACCATTTCCCTCAATATGATGACATTTTATTAGTATAAACACTAATTAACACACTAAAAACACACCAGTTTTGCACACTAATTTGTTCCTTCTTTGTGTGAAGTGTTTAAAGTTGCTCACCTTCTCAGTCCGTAGATGTAACACACACTGATGACTTCAGTGAAGACGATGAAGAGCAGCGACAGCGTAGCCGCGTATTCGTTGAAGATGGTGAACCAGTAGTTACCCGAGCGGCTGGTGAAACCCAAACCCAGCAGCAAACAGAGAAGACAAACCAGACCTGCCAGAGACCAGAGGAAAACTAGATCTGAACTGATCAACAGAACTTCAGAAACATAAATATAAAGAGCATCTGCTGAGCAAAACAGTGCAATAATGTTACTCTATATTGGCCCTATAAGATTAACAATACATAAAGTAATAAATATACAATTAAGCAACATCAAGAATATTTGGATGGTTTTGAGATGTGCACATGTGCATGGAAATTAAAGGAATCTTTTTAAGCAATATTTACTCAATTCACAACAAACAAATAATCAAAAAACTCATTTAATACAAAAAAACTAAAAATAAAAAAAAGTAAAATAATGAAAAATTTTTAATAAAACAAATCAAAAAGACTCTAAAATGTATTTAGAAAATGAAAAAATATATATTTTAAAATAAAATCAATCAAGAACACCAAAAAGTAATGAAATCATAAAAATGTAAAATATATATATTTTTAATTTTTAAATAAAAATGATCAGAAACACTTACTAAAAATCAATTAAATCATAAAAATGGCAAATGAAAATAAAAACTTAAAATACGAATGATCAGAAACACTTACTAAAAATCAATTAAATCATAAAAATGGCAAATGAAAATAAAAACTTAAAATACGAATGATCAGAAACACTTACTAAAAATGAAATCATAAAAATTTAAAAAATTTAAAAGTAATTGTATCATAATAAAAATGATCAAAAACACTAACAAAAAATATATTAAATCATGAAAATGTTAATTACAAGTTTAAGAAAAATTATAATAAAAACAATCAAAAACACTTAGTAAAAATAAATTAAATCATAAAAATGTAAAATAGAAATCCACAATGTTTAAATAAAAACAATCAAAAACACTTACTAAAAATGTATTAAATCATAAAAATGTATATTAAAAACTTAAAAATTATTTTACAATAAAAATTAAAAACACTTGCTGAAATTAATAATGTAAAATGAAAATAAAAATGTTTTAATTTTTGATTAAAAAACATACTTGCTCAAAGTTCTCTCCCAGCATATATGAAGTTAAAGTAGATGTATATTACTGGTTTAGCTGCTCTACTGATCTTCACAGGTTCTCGTACCGTTGATGCTCTCGCTGCTGAGGGAGCGTGACAGGAGCTTGATGTCTGCCAGCGGTGTGATGATGGCCGTGACGTTTCCCAGCATGCTCCCCATCCCTAAGAGCAGCAGCATGATGAAGTACAGCACAGACCAGAGCTGAGACAGCGGCATGTTCTTGATGGCCTCGCTGTACACGATAAACGCCAGCCCCGTGCCCTCCACCGCCTGAGCAAACAACACAATACTTCAGCTATACCGACAAACATATTCAAAACCTCTGACAACATATATGTAGAAAATATGAAAACTATACGTGTGGTGAACAGCTTCAAAAAAATAACATTTAGGTTTAAATTATATATTAGAAAATGTAGGGGCTTAAAAATATATTTTCAACATTAAAAAATACATTGTAAATACATTGAAAAATACATTACTATTAAAAATACATTGTATTATACACTGCTGCTCAAATGTTTGGGTTCAGTAAGATTTTTAATGTTTTTAAGGGAGTCTTCTGCTCATCAAGGCAGTATTTATTTGATCAAAAATACTGAAAAAAACTGTAATATTGTGAAATCTTATTGTAATTTCTAATATTGGTTTCCTATTTTAATATACTTTAAAATATAATTTATTTCTGTGATTAAAGCTGTATTTTCAGCATCATTACTCCAGTCTTCAGTGTCACATGATCTTCAGAAATCATAATAATATGCTGATTTATTATGAGTGTTGAAACTGTTGTGCTGCTTCATAGTTTTTTGGAATATGTGATATTTTTTCTTTGATTCTTTGACAAAGTTAAAAAGAACAGCATTTATTTAAAAAATTAATTTTGTGTTACAATATACAACGCTATTCAAAAGTTTGGGGTCAGTAATTTTTCCTTTTTCTCTTTTAAAGAAATTAATACTTTTATTCAGGAGGGATGTTTTGAATAAATGGCATAGTAAAGACTTATATTGTTAGAACATATTTCTATTCATCAAAGAATCAAAGAAAAAAGTATCACGTTCCAAAAAACTATGAAGCAGCTCAACAGTTTCAACACTCATAATAAATCATCATATTATTATGATTTCTGAAGATCATGTGACACTGAAGACTGGAGTAATGATGCTGAAAATTCAGCGCTGCGTCACAGAAATAAATTATATTTTAAAGTATATTAAAATAGGAAACCAATATTAGAAATTGCAATAAGATTTCACAATATTACTGTTTTTTTCTATATTTTTGATTGAATAAATACAGCCTTGATGAGCAGAAGACTCCCTTAAAAAACATTGAAAATCTTACTGATCCCAAACTTTTGAGCAGCAGTGTATGTATATATGTGTGTATATAAAATATACTTTAAACGCCATATAAAAAACTTTATACACCATATACAAAACTTTATATATATATATAAAGTTTTTAATAAAAAAAAACACTGCATGCACCACAAATACAAATGCATTTTTACCATCCATTTTGTCTTTTTTGTATATTTTTGAATATACTTAAAAATATATCTGAAAAGATATGTTCTTGCTGTATGTGCAAATAGAGTAAAGAAAAACAAACCTAGAAATAGGACATATGTGTAAACAGAGTAGAAACAACAATATAAATATATAAGCACAAAATCCAAGCCAAAAAAAAATAAAAAAATAAAGTCACACAACATAGCAGAAACAGAACAAAAGACATACAGAATTGAAGTGCTGTAAAGGTTGAATGGTGGTTTACCGTGTCGAGCTCAGCCTCCAGACTGCAGAGCTCGATCTTTGAAGCGATCGCAGTAAACCTCTGAGGATCAGTGATGTTCAGATGATGGATCCACGCCGTGATGTTCTCAGCACTGATGCTGTCCTCCGACAGATCGAACGCATTGAGCAGCAGCAGCTTCATCCTGACCAACACAAACAATCTGTTCATCTGCAGCGCTTCTTGACTTCATAACTCACATTGTATATGAATGATGTAAAAACACTTTCCTGTATCTCCATGTAATGCTCAGGCTCACTATAAATCATCACTGGTTCGGTTGTTTGTCTTCCTGTTTGAAACACTTTATTGTTTGGATCTGTTTGTTTAGGCAGGTCAACTTCTGACTAACCAATGACTGCATTCACATGCACATCAATATTCTGATATTAATTTGAAATTTAGCAGTATTCAGACTAGTTTTGAGTTTTGAGAAGCACCAGGAATCTGCCTGTTTTAACAGGAAATCTGTTGCATGCAGGGCCGTAGCTAGAGGATTGGGGGCCCCCTGAAAAAATATTGATGTGGGCCCCCTCACACACATATCATATACTGTACAATATACAAGCATGGAACCAAATTGCATGCTTTTTTGTGGTTTTCATAATATCTCAGTTATACAACTAATAAAATATTAGAATTATTCACAGAACATGGGCCTATATAGTATAATTCCTGGATTTTGTGGGGCCCCCTGGGCGGTGGGGGCCCCTAGAATTGTCACCACCTTTCACCCCACTAGCAACGGCCCTGGTTGCATGTAAACACCTTATTCAGAAAATGATACTGTACATGCACATGCTCAGACCGCAAGGAATTATGAGTGCTAACAGATGAGTAGCTAAAGCAAGACGTTTAGGAAACTAAATAGATGCATTTCTGGAAGGGCAACAAGACCACTTTTATAGAATTACTAAAAATAAATTTGACATTAATGATGATGATAATCATAATGACTAAAAAATCAAAAGTTGA